>JBBAGI010000112.1:0-368755 GCA_037127475.1 Arma custos
AAAAGAGACATTTCCCGTCGATTACTAATTTTCTGAGTAAATAACTTGAAAAATTTCGATCTTTGCTTTAAAATATCAAAATATGACGTATTTGATACAATGAGTGAACAACATTCTAAAAAAGTAACAATAAGATAAATTGACGATTTGGTCCGTTAGAGGACGTTAAAGTAGTAGTTTCTGTATTTGCCGTCAGATCGCAGCACCTTCCAAGCAATGTAATATTTTTAGTTCATGAAAGTAACCAACAGATGGCAGTACTGTCCGACTCGGTACCGAATAGGTGAGCTCCTGTGAGCTCCTATTCTCCTGGTACTAAATCGTGTTTTTCAGCGAGAAAACGAGGAACTCGACGGTGCTGCCATCTCTTGACGGATCATATCGACTAAAATTTTAGCCCTTGGGAGGTGCTGCTATCTGACGACGGATATTAAAACTGTTATTACAAATGCTATTTCTTCACCCAATTTTTTGCAATTAAAAAGAAATATTCGATTTCAATCCTATTAAAAGCATTTTTGACTTGAAATTGCGTGTTTCTATCATTTTTGATTAATTTAAGAATTAAATAAAAGAAATTCTATAATTGATCACAAAGGCAAATATTTAAGTCGTTTTTCTTGAATATCGGCGTTTATTGATACAATCACGACTATTAGGCTGGAAATTCACTTTTTCATGAAAAAGAGACATTTCCCGTCGATTACTAATTTTCTGAGTAAATAACTTGAAAAATTTCGATCTTTGCTTTAAAATATCAAAATATGACGTATTTGAAACAACGAGTGAACAAAATTCTAAAAAGTAACAATAAGATAAATTGACAATTTGGTCCGTTAGAGGACGTTAAAGTAGTAGTTTCTGTATTTGCCGTCAGATCGCAGCACCTTCCAACCAATGTAATATTTTTAGTTCATGAAAGTATCCAACAGATGGCAGCACTGTCCGACCCGGTACCGAATAGGTGAGCTCCTGTAAGCTCCTATTCTCCTGGTACTAAATCGTGTATTTCAGCGAGAAAACGAGGAACTCGACGGTGCTGCCATCTCTTGACGGATCATATCGACTAAAATTTTAGCCCTTGGGAGGTGCTGCTATCTGACGACGGATATTAAAACTGTTATTACAAATGCTATTTCTTCACCCAATTTTTTGCAATTAAAAAGAAATATTCGTTTTCAAGCCTATTAAAAGCATTTTTGACTTGAAATTGCGTGTTTCTATCATTTTTGATTAATTTAAGAATTAAATAAAAGAAATTCCATAATTGATCACGAAGGCAAATATTTAAGTCGTTTTTCTTGAATATCGGCGTTTATTGATACAATCACGACTATTAGGCTGGAAATTCATTTTTTCATGAAAAAGAGACATTTCCCGCCGATTACTAATTTTCTGAGTAAATAACTTGAAAAATTTCGATCTTTGCTTTAAAATATCAAAATATGACGTATTTGATACAATGAGTGAATAACATTCTAAAAAAGTAACAATATGATAAATTGATGATTTGGTCCGTTAGAGGACGTTAAAGTAGTAGTTTCTGTATTTGCCGTTAGATCGCAGCACCTCCCAAGCAATGTAATATTTTTAGTTCATGAAAGTATCCAACAGATGGCAACACTGTCCGACCCGGTACCGAATAGGTGAGCTCCTGTGAGCTCCTATTCTCCTGGTACTAAATCGTGTTTTTCAGCGAGAAAACGAGGAACTCGACGGTGCTGCCATCTCTTGACGGATCATATCGACTAAAATTTTAGCCCTTGGGAGGTGCTGCTATCTGACGACGGATATTAAAACTGTTATTACAAATGCTATTTCTTCACCCAATTTTTTGCAATTAAAAAGAAATATTCGTTTTCAAGCCTATTAAAAGCATTTTTGACTTGAAATTGCGTGTTTCTATCATTTTTGATTAATTTAAGAATTATATAAAAGAAATTCCATAATTGATCACAAAGGCAAATATTTAAGTCGTTTTTCTTGAATATCGGCGGTTATTGATACAATCACGACTATTAGGCTGGAAAATCACTTTTTCATGAAAAAGAGACATTTCCCGTCGGTTACTAATTTTCTGAGTAAATAACTTGAAAAATTTCGATCTTTGCTTTAAAATATCAAAATATGACGTATTTGATACAATGAGTGAATAACATTCTAAAAAAGTAACAATAAGATAAATTGACGATTTGGTCCGTTAGAGGACGTTAAAGTAGTAGTTTCTGTATTTGCCGTCAGATCGCAGCACCTCCCAAGCAATGTAATATTTTTAGTTCATGAAAGTATCCAACAGATGGCAGCACTGTCCGACCCGGTACCGAATAGGTGAGCTCCTGTGAGCTCCTATTCTCCTGGTACTAAATCGTGTTTTTCAGCGAGAAAACGAGGAACTCGACGGTGCTGCCATCTCTTGACGGATCATATCGACTAAAATTTTAGCCCTTGGGAGGTGCTGCTATCTGACGACGGATATTAAAACTGTTATTACAAATGCTATTTCTTCACCCAATTTTTTGCAATTAAAAAGAAATATTCGTTTTCAATCCTATTAAAAGCATTTTTGACTTGAAATTGCGTGTTTCTGTCATTTTTGATTAATTTAAGAATTAAATAAAAGAAATTCCATAATTGATCACAAAGGCAAATATTTAAGTCGTTTTTCTTGAATATCGGCGTTTATTGATACAATCACGACTATTAGGCTGGAAATTCACTTTTTCATGAAAAAGAGACATTTCCCGTCGATTACTAATTTTCTGAGTAAATAACTTGAAAAATTTCGATCTTTGCTTTAAAATATCAAAATATGACGTATTTGATACAATGAGTGAACAACATTCTAAAAAAGTAACAATAAGATAAATTGACGATTTGGTCCGTTAGAGGACGTTAAAGTAGTAGTTTCTGTATTTGCCGTCAGATCGCAGCACCTCCCAACCAATGTAATATTTTTAGTTCATGAAAGTAACCAACAGATGGCAGCACTGTCCGACCCGGTACCGAATAGGTGAGCTCCTGTGAGCTCCTATTCTCCTGGTACTAAATCGTGTTTTTCAGCGAGAAAACGAGGAACTCGACGGTGCTGCCATCTCTTGACGGATCATATCGACTAAAATTTTAGCCCTTGGGAGGTGCTGCTATCTGACGACGGATATTAAAACTGTTATTACAAATGCTATTTCTTCACCCAATTTTTTGCAATTAAAAAGAAATATTCGTTTTCAAGCCTATTAAAAGCATTTTTGACTTGAAATTGCGTGTTTCTATCATTTTTGATTAATTTAAGAATTAAATAAAAGAAATTCCATAATTGATCACGAAGGCAAATATTTAAGTCGTTTTTCTTGAATATCGGCGTTTATTGATACAATCACGACTATTAGGCTGGAAATTCATTTTTTCATGAAAAAGAGACATTTCCCGCCGATTACTAATTTTCTGAGTAAATAACTTGAAAAATTTCGATCTTTGCTTTAAAATATCAAAATATGACGTATTTGATACAATGAGTGAATAACATTCTAAAAAAGTAACAATAAGATAAATTGACGATTTGGTCCGTTAGAGGACGTTAAAGTAGTAGTTTCTGTATTTGCCGTCAGATCGCAGCACCTCCCAAGCAATGTAATATTTTTAGTTCATGAAAGTAACCAACAGACGGCAGCACTGTCCGACCCGGTACCGAATAGGTGAGCTCCTATTCTCCTGGTACTAAATCGTGTTTTTCAGCGAGAAAACGAGGAACTCGACGGTGCTGCCATCTCTTGACGGATCATATCGACTAAAATTTTAGCCCTTGGGAGGTGCTGCTATCTGACGACGGATATTAAAACTGTTATTACAAATGCTATTTCTTCACCCAATTTTTTGCAATTAAAAAGAAATATTCGTTTTCAATCCTATTAAAAGCATTTTTGACTTGAAATTGCGTGTTTCTGTCATTTTTGATTAATTTAAGAATTAAATAAAAGAAATTCCATAATTGATCACAAAGGCAAATATTTAAGTCGTTTTTCTTGAATATCGGCGTTTATTGATACAATCACGACTATTAGGCTGGAAATTCACTTTTTCATGAAAAAGAGACATTTCCCGTCGATTACTAATTTTCTGAGTAAATAACTTGAAAAATTTCGATCTTTGCTTTAAAATATCAAAATATGACGTATTTGATACAATGAGTGAACAACATTCTAAAAAAGTAACAATAAGATAAATTGACGATTTGGTCCGTTAGAGGACGTTAAAGTAGTAGTTTCTGTATTTGCCGTCAGATCGCAGCACCTCCCAAGCAATGTAATATTTTTAGTTCATGAAAGTATCCAACAGATGGCAACACTGTCCGACCCGGTACCGAATAGGTGAGCTCCTGTGAGCTCCTATTCTCCTGGTACTAAATCGTGTTTTTCAGCGAGAAAACGAGGAACTCGACGGTGCTGCCATCTCTTGACGGATCATATCGACTAAAATTTTAGCCCTTGGGAGGTGCTGCTATCTGACGTCGGATATTAAAACTGTTATTACAAATGCTATTTCTTCACCCAATTTTTTGCAATTAAAAAGAAATATACGTTTTCAATCCTATTAAAAGCATTTTTGACTTGAAATTGCGTGTTTCTGTCATTTTTGATTAATTTAAGAATTAAATAAAAGAAATTCCATAATTGATCACAAAGGCAAATATTTAAGTCGTTTTTCTTGAATATCGGCGTTTATTGATACAATCACGACTATTAGGCTGGAAATTCACTTTTTCATGAAAAAGAGACATTTCCCGTCGATTACTAATTTTCTGAGTAAATAACTTGAAAAATTTCGATCTTTGCTTTAAAATATCAAAATATGACGTATTTGATACAATGAGTGAACAACATTCTAAAAAAGTAACAATAAGATAAATTGACGATTTGGTCCGTTAGAGGACGTTAAAGTAGTAGTTTCTGTATTTGCCGTCAGATCGCAGCACCTCCCAACAAATTTAATATTTTTAGTTCATGAAAGTAACCAACAGATGGCAGCACTGTCCGACCCGGTACCGAATAGGTGAGCTCCTGTGAGCTCCTATTCTCCTGGTACTAAATCGTGTTTTTCAGCGAGAAAACGAGGAACTCGACGGTGCTGCCATCTCTTGACGGATCATATCGACTAAAATTTTAGCCCTTGGGAGGTGCTGCTATCTGACGACGGATATAAAAACTGTTATTACAAATGCTATTTCTTCACCCAATTTTTTGCAATTAAAAAGAAATATTCGTTTTCAAGCCTATTAAAAGCATTTTTGACTTGAAATTGCGTGTTTCTATCATTTTTGATTAATTTAAGAATTAAATAAAAGAAATTCCATAATTGATCACGAAGGCAAATATTTAAGTCGTTTTTCTTGAATATCGGCGTTTATTGATACAATCACGACTATTAGGCTGGAAATTCATTTTTTCATGAAAAAGAGACATTTCCCGCCGATTACTAATTTTCTGAGTAAATAACTTGAAAAATTTCGATCTTTGCTTTAAAATATCAAAATATGACGTATTTGATACAATGAGTGAATAACATTCTAAAAAAGTAACAATAAGATAAATTGACGATTTGGTCCGTTAGAGGACGTTAAAGTAGAAGTTTCTGTATTTGCCGTCAGATCGCAGCACCTCCCAAGCAATGTAATATTTTTAGTTCATGAAAGTAACCAACAGACGGCAGCACTGTCCGACCCGGTACCGAATAGGTGAGCTCCTATTCTCCTGGTACTAAATCGTGTTTTTCAGCGAGAAAACGAGGAACTCGACGGTGCTGCCATCTCTTGACGGATCATATCGACTAAAATTTTAGCCCTTGGGAGGTGCTGCTATCTGACGACGGATATTAAAACTGTTATTACAAATGCTATTTCTTCACCCAATTTTTTGCAATTAAAAAGAAATATTCGTTTTCAATCCTATTAAAAGCATTTTTGACTTGAAATTGCGTGTTTCTGTCATTTTTGATTAATTTAAGAATTAAATAAAAGAAATTCCATAATTGATCACAAAGGCAAATATTTAAGTCGTTTTTCTTGAATATCGGCGTTTATTGATACAATCACGACTATTAGGCTGGAAATTCACTTTTTCATGAAAAAGAGACATTTCCCGTCGATTACTAATTTTCTGAGTAAATAACTTGAAAAATTTCGATCTTTGCTTTAAAATATCAAAATATGACGTATTTGATACAATGAGTGAACAACATTCTAAAAAAGTAACAATAAGATAAATTGACGATTTGGTCCGTTAGAGGACGTTAAAGTAGTAGTTTCTGTATTTGCCGTCAGATCGCAGCACCTCCCAAGCAATGTAATATTTTTAGTTCATGAAAGTATCCAACAGATGGCAACACTGTCCGACCCGGTACCGAATAGGTGAGCTCCTGTGAGCTCCTATTCTCCTGGTACTAAATCGTGTTTTTCAGCGAGAAAACGAGGAACTCGACGGTGCTGCCATCTCTTGACGGATCATATCGACTAAAATTTTAGCCCTTGGGAGGTGCTGCTATCTGACGTCGGATATTAAAACTGTTATTACAAATGCTATTTCTTCACCCAATTTTTTGCAATTAAAAAGAAATATACGTTTTCAATCCTATTAAAAGCATTTTTGACTTGAAATTGCGTGTTTCTGTCATTTTTGATTAATTTAAGAATTAAATAAAAGAAATTCCATTATTGATCACAAAGGCAAATATTTAAGTCGTTTTTCTTGAATATCGGCGTTTATTGATACAATCACGACTATTAGGCTGGAAATTCACTTTTTCATGAAAAAGAGACATTTCCCGTCGATTACTAATTTTCTGAGTAAATAACTTGAAAAATTTCGATCTTTGCTTTAAAATATCAAAATATGGCGTATTTGATACAATGAGTGAACAAAATTCTAAAAAAGTAACAATAAGATAAATTGACGATTTGGTCCGTTAGAGGACGTTAAAGTAGTAGTTTCTGTATTTGCCATCAGATCGCAGCACCTCCCAAGCAATGTAATATTTTTAGTTCATGAAAGTATCTAACAGATGGCAGCACTGTTCGACCCGGTACCGAATAGGTGAGCTCCTGTGAGCTCCTATTCTCCTGGTACTAAATCGTGTTTTTCAGCGAGAAAACGAGGAACTCGACGGTGCTGCCATCTCTTGACGGATCATATCGACTAAAATTTTAGCCCTTGGGAGGTGCTGCTATCTGACGACGGATATTAAAACTGTTATTACAAATGCTATTTCTTCACCCAATTTTTTGCAATTAATAAGAAATATTCGTTTTCAATCCTATTAAAAGCATTTTTGACTTGAAATTGCGTGTTTCTGTCATTTTTGATTAATTTAAGAATTAAATAAAAGAAATTCCATAATTGATCACAAAGGCAAATATTTAAGTCGTTTTTCTTGAATATCGGCGTTTATTGATACAATCACGACTATTAGGCTGGAAATTCACTTTTTCATGAAAAAGAGACATTTCCCGTCGATTACTAATTTTCTGAGTAAATAACTTGAAAAATTTCGATCTTTGCTTTAAAATATCAAAATATGACGTATTTGATACAATGAGTGAACAACATTCTAAAAAAGTAACAATAAGATAAATTGACGATTTGGTCCGTTAGAGGACGTTAAAGTAGTAGTTTCTGTATTTGCCGTCAGATCGCAGCACCTCCCAAGCAATGTAATATTTTTAGTTCATGAAAGTAACCAACAGATGGCAGCACTGTCCGACCCGGTACCGAATAGGTGAGCTCCTGTGAGCTCCTATTCTCCTGGTACTAAATCGTGTTTTTCAGCGAGAAAACGAGGAACTCGACGGTGCTGCCATCTCTTGACGGATCATATCGACTAAAATTTTAGCCCTTGGGAGGTGCTGCTATCTGACGACGGATATTAAAACTGTTATTACAAATGCTATTTCTTCACCCAATTTTTTGCAATTAAAAAGAAATATTCGTTTTCAATCCTATTAAAAGCATTTTTGACTTGAAATTGCGTGTTTCTATCATTTTTGATTAATTTAAGAATTAAATAAAAGAAATTCCATAATTGATCACAAAGGCAAATATTTAAGTCGTTTTTCTTGAATATCGGCGTTTATTGATACAATCACGACTATTAGGCTGGAAATTCACTTTTTCATGAAAAAGAGACATTTCCCGTCGATTACTAATTTTCTGAGTAAATAACTTGAAAAATTTCGATCTTTGCTTTAAAATATCAAAATATGACGTATTTGAAACAACGAGTGAACAAAATTCTAAAAAAGTAACAATAAGATAAATTGACGATTTGGTCCGTTAGAGGACGTTAAAGTAGTAGTTTCTGTATTTGCCATCAGATCGCAGCACCTCCCAAGCAATGTAATATTTTTAGTTCATGAAAGTATCCAACAGATGGCAGCACTGTCCGACATGGTACCGAATAGGTGAGCTCCTTTGAGCTCCTATTCTCCTGGTACTAAATCGTGTTTTTCAGCGAGAAAACGAGGAACTCGACGGTGCTGCCATCTCTTGACGGATCATATCGACTAAAATTTTAGCCCTTGGGAGGTGCTGCTATCTGACGACGGATATTAAAACTGTTATTACAAATGCTATTTCTTCACCCAATTTTTTGCAATTAAAAAGAAATATTCGTTTTCTATCCTATTAAAAGCATTTTTGACTTGAAATTGCGTGTTTCTGTCATTTTTGATTAATTTAAGAATTAAATAAAAGAAATTCCATAATTGATCACAAAGGCAAATATTTAAGTCGTTTTTCTTGAATATCGGCGTTTATTGATACAATCACGGCTATTAGGCTGGAAATTCACTTTTTCATGAAAAAGAGACATTTCCCGTCGATTACTAATTTTCTGAGTAAATAACTTGAAAAATTTCGATCTTTGCTTTAAAATATCAAAATATGACGTATTTGAAACAACGAGTGAACAAAATTCTAAAAAAGTAACAATAAGATAAATTGACAATTTGGTACGTTAGAGGACGTTAAAGTAGTAGTTTCTGTATTTGCCGTCAGATCTCAGCACCTCCAAAGCAATGTAATATTTTTAGTTCATGAAAGTATCCAACAGATGGCAGCACTGTCCGACCCGGTACCGAATAGGTGAGCTCCTGTAAGCTCCTATTCTCCTGGTACTAAATCGTGTATTTCAGCGAGAAAACGAGGAACTCGACGGTGCTGCCATCTCTTGACGGATCATATCGACTAAAATTTGAGCCCTTGGGAGGTGCTGCTATCTGACGACGGATATTAAAACTGTTATTACAAATGCTATTTCTTCACCCAATTTTTTGCAATTAAAAAGAAATATTCGTTTTCAAGCCTATTAAAAGCATTTTTGACTTGAAATTGCGTGTTTCTATCATTTTTTAATAATTTAAGAATTAAATAAATGAAATTCCATAATTGATCACGAAGGCAAATATTTAAGTCGTTTTTCTTGAATATCGGCGTTTATTGATACAATCACGACTATTAGGCTGGAAATTCATTTTTTCATGAAAAAGAGACATTTCCCGCCGATTACTAATTTTCTGAGTAAATAACTTGAAAAATTTCGATCTTTGCTTTAAAATATCAAAATATGACGTATTTGATACAATGAGTGAACAACATTCTAAAAAAGTAACTATAAGATAAATTGACGATTTGGTCCGTTAGAAGAAGTTAAAGTAGTAGTTTCTGTATTTGCCGTCAGATCGCAGCACCTCCCAAGCAATGTAATATTTTTAGTTCATGAAAGTAACCAACAGATGGCAGCACTGTCCGACCCGGTACCGAATAGGTGAGCTCCTATTCTCCTGGTACTAAATCGTGTTTTTCAGCGAGAAAACGAGGAACTCGACGGTGCTGCCATCTCTTGACGGATCATATCGACTAAAATTTTAGCCCTTGGGAGGTGCTGCTATCTGACGACGGATATTAAAACTGTTATTACAAATGCTATTTCTTCACCCAATTTTTTGCAATTAAAAAGAAATATTCGTTTTCAATCCTATTAAAAGCATTTTTGACTTGAAATTGCGTGTTTCTGTCATTTTTGATTAATTTAAGAATTAAATTAAAGAAATTCCATAATTGATCACAAAGGCAAATATTTAAGTCGTTTTTCTTGAATATGGGCGTTTATTGATACAATCACGACTATTAGGCTGGAAATTTACTTTTTCATGAAAAAGAGACATTTCCCGTCGATTACTAATTTTCTGAGTAAATAACTTGAAAAATTTCGATCTTTGCTTTAAAATATCAAAATATGACGTATTTGATACAATGAGTGAATAACATTCTAAAAAAGTAACAATAAGATAAATTGACGATTTGGTCCGTTAGAGGACGTTAAAGTAGTAGTTTCTGTATTTGCCGTCAGATCGCAGCACCTCCAAAGCAATGTAATATTTTTAGTTCATGAAAGTAACCAACAGATGGCAGCACTGTCCGACCCGGTACCGAATAGGTGAGCTCCTATTCTCCTGGTACTAAATCGTGTTTTTCAGCGAGAAAACGAGGAACTCGACGGTGCTGCCATCTCTTGACGGATCATATCGACTAAAATTTTAGCCCTTGGGAGGTGCTGCTATCTGACGACGGATATTAAAACTGTTATTACAAATGCTATTTCTTCACCCAATTTTTTGCAATTAAAAAGAAATATTCGTTTTCAATCCTATTAAAAGCATTTTTGACTTGAAATTGCGTGTTTCTGTCATTTTTGATTAATTTAAGAATTAAATAAAAGAAATTCCATAATTGATCACAAAGGCAAATATTTAAGTCGTTTTTCTTGAATATGGGCGTTTATTGATACAATCACGACTATTAGGCTGGAAATTTACTTTTTCATGAAAAAGAGACATTTCCCGTCGATTACTAATTTTCTGAGTAAATAACTTGAAAAATTTCGATCTTTGCTTTAAAATATCAAAATATGACGTATTTGATACAATGTGTGAACAACATTCTAAAAAAGTAACAATAAGATAAATTGACGATTTGGTCCGTTAGAGGACGTTAAAGTAGTAGTTTCTGTATTTGCCGTCAGATCGCAGCACCTCCAAAGCAATGTAATATTTTTAGTTCATGAAAGTAACCAACAGATGGCAGCACTGTCCGACCCGGTACCGAATAGGTGAGCTCCTGTGAGCTCCTATTCTCCTGGTACTAAATCGTGTTTTTCAGCGAGAAAACGAGGAACTCGACGGTGCTGCCATCTCTTGACGGATCATATCGACTAAAATTTTAGCCCTTGGGAGGTGCTGCTATCTGACGACGGATATTAAAACTGTTATTACAAATGCTATTTCTTCACCCAATTTTTTGCAATTAAAAAGAAATATTCGTTTTCAATCCTATTAAAAGCATTTTTGACTTGAAATTGCGTGTTTCTATCATTTTTGATTAATTTAAGAATTAAATAAAAGAAATTCCATAATTGATCACAAAGGCAAATATTTAAGTCGTTTTTCTTGAATATCGGCGTTTATTGATACAATCACGACTATTAGGCTGGAAATTCACTTTTTCATGAAAAAGAGACATTTCCCGTCGATTACTAATTTTCTGAGTAAATAACTTGAAAAATTTCGATCTTTGCTTTAAAATATCAAAATATGACGTATTTGATACAATGAGTGAACAACATTCTAAAAAAGTAACAATAAGATAAATTGACGATTTGGTCCGTTAGAGGACGTTAAAGTAGTAGTTTCTGTATTTGCCGTCAGATCGCAGCACCTCCCAACCAATGTAATATTTTTAGTTCATGAAAGTAACCAACAGATGGCAGCACTGTCCGACCCGGTACCGAATAGGTGAGCTCCTGTGAGCTCCTATTCTCCTGGTACTAAATCGTGTTTTTCAGCGAGAAAACGAGGAACTCGACGGTGCTGCCATCTCTTGACGGATCATATCGACTAAAATTTTAGCCCTTGGGAGGTGCTGCTATCTGACGACGGATATTTACTGTTATTACAAATGCTATTTCTTCACCCAATTTTTTGCAATTAAAAAGAAATATTCGTTTTCAATCCTATTAAAAGCATTTTTGACTTGAAATTGCGTGTTTCTATCATTTTTGATTAATTTAAGAATTAAATAAAAGAAATTCCATAATTGATCACAAAGGCAAATATTTAAGTCGTTTTTCTTGAATATCGGCGTTTATTGATACAATCACGACTATTAGGCTGGAAATTCACTTTTTCATGAAAAAGAGACATTTCCCGTCGATTACTAATTTTCTGAGTAAATAACTTGAAAAATTTCGATCTTTGCTTTAAAATATCAAAATATGACGTATTTGAAACAACGAGTGAACAAAATTCTAAAAAAGTAACAATAAGATAAATTGACGATTTGGTCCGTTAGAGGACGTTAAAGTAGTAGTTTCTGTATTTGCCATCAGATCGCAGCACCTCCCAAGCAATGTAATATTTTTAGTTCATGAAAGTAACCAACAGATGGCAGCACTGTCCGACCCGGTACCGAATAGGTGAGCTCCTGTGAGCTCCTATTCTCCTGGTACTAAATCGTGTTTTTCAGCGAGAAAACGAGGAACTCGACGGTGCTGCCATCTCTTGACGGATCATATCGACTAAAATTTTAGCCCTTGGGAGGTGCTGCTATCTGACGACGGATATTGTAACAGAACCGTGGCGAGACTGGCCGTAAATAAGTTTAATTAAATCATTTAGTCGAGCGATCGTGGGGCTGAGACCGTCAAGGATGCTGAGGTGGCGTCTAGACGGTGGCCAGCGTGGGAGAGGGAGATCGCGATCGCTGACAAGTCAGCCAGTCTGTCCCGTGTGAAAAGAGGTGTAACGTCGCAGTGTGAGAGGTTGGAGACAATTGGTGTTGATTACTGCGGAACCGATCAGATGGGAGGATCGCTACACGTTATACAAGGTACATGTGAACAATTTAATTTCTGGGAATAGACTCATTGATTACCGTGGAGTATCAGGCTATATTTTTTTGTTCTGAGACTTATAATATTCCCTTATTGTTTTTTTTGATTTTCTTGTCCTAGCAAATAAGTGGGGGAACTGGTTGTACCAGTAGTGTAGTAATTACAGAATTTTTAACCATTCTAATATTTTTCAACAGTTTGGTTTTATTATTAATTTATTAAACATTTTTTTTTATATTTGTCAATAATTTGGTTTTATTATTAAATAAAAATAAATATAGTCATTTTATTTATATTGCTTAGTTCTTAGTAAGAGTACGTTCTCCTAATTTTCTTTATTCTTCTTATGTGTTACTATTCTTTCCTTCCTTTCACAACCCCATTCCCTTCCAGATAAGCCGGGGGTGTTACAGTGGTGTCAGGTGTGGGGTGGTTGCAAAAATACCACAAACTAAATTCACGTTTTTAAAATGACGGCTGAGAGTCAATTAAGGGCTAAATTGGATGAAGTGTTAAAACTAAACGAGGAGTTTCAAAAGCGGGAGGGGGAACTCAAGCAGCAGATTGTAGAGCTAGAGACAAATCAACCAGATGCTAAACTGGTTGTTAAACCACCTCGCAGAGATCTATCGTTACAGTCACTAGTGAAGCCATGGGGAGGGGAAGCGACTGCGCGGCCAGTGGAGGAGTTTTTGGACTACCTGGAGGAGGTAGCGGCTTGTGGGGCTTGGGATGACGGAGATAGAGTGAGGATATGTCGGTTTAAATTTCAGGGACAAGCGGCGACGTTCGTAAGGGGCGCTGAAGAGCTTAGGGGTGAGGTTACGTTCCAGCGACTTTCGGAGGTATTGAAGGAGCGGTTTGGCGATCCAAACACCTTCGAATATTACGGCAGAGTGCTGCAGGACATGAGCCAACAGTCTAAGGAGAAGATACAAGAGTTTGCCGACCGATGTATTACGGTGGGTGGAAAGATGGCCAGGCCAACCTTAGCCGGAGACGAGGGAACGTGGTGGGCGAGGGAGGTAGAAAGGAAGGTGTTAGAGGCGTTCACTAGGGGTTTGACTGGGGAGGTAGGTAAGCAAGTATTGTTCGGCCGCCCACAGACCTTAAGGGAAGCCCAGAAAATGGCGTTGGAGCTGGAACAGGCCCTACAGGAGCATCAACGGGGAAAAAACATATATGTAGTAAGAGAACCACAGGTAGAGCCGATGACGGGTGCACAAGAGGTGCAACCACCCGTATGTGTTTGCGCAAACTACCGGCAGCCCGGAAGGAACGAGGGGCGGGTAAACGCTCGGCCACCACTTTCGGAGGTCCAATGTTTTAACTGTGCTAAGAGGGGGCATTTGTCGAGAAATTGCCCTAACAGAGTTGGCCAGACCCCACAGCGAACCAGGAGACGACCAGACTACCCTGGAGCTTGTTTCAGATGTGGAAGAATAGGACACTTCGCTTCCCATTGTACCACCGCCGCTCAAAATGGGAGTGACCCAAAAGCCTAAGGCCGCCCTTTTGCCCCGAAGGGAGGCCCCAGGAGAACAAAAGGGGTAAGCTTGGTTTAATTCCCTGCATATCTGGCCAGGAGAACGACGGGTTAAGTCTTGAGGTTGTGATAGCCGGGCAAAAGAAAATTCTGCTGGTGGATACGGGGGCTCACATCTCCTTGTTAAGGGAACCGGTCCAAGGTCATAAGGTGAGATGGTCAAACCTGAAGGCCAGGGGAGTAACGGGAAGGGCCCTGCGTATAAGAGGGGAACAGGAGGTTGAATGCCAAATAAAAGGGAGAAAAGTAAGCCATCGGTTTACAGTCGCGGACATTGAAATGGCGTACGACGGGATATTGGGGCTGGACCTTATGAAGA
The DNA here is from genome assembly GCA_037127475.1 of Arma custos. Classification (NCBI taxonomy): domain Eukaryota; kingdom Metazoa; phylum Arthropoda; class Insecta; order Hemiptera; family Pentatomidae; genus Arma; species Arma custos. The sequence continues at coordinate 14,799 of JBBAGI010000112.1, forward strand.
AGGTCGATATAGAAATTCACGCTCGGTCTAACACTGTACTGGTTAGAGGGGTGACGGCTGAGGCAGTCAAGCGTCAGACAGGGAAGAAGTGTCATCGGGGGAAGCCAAGTCCTAGTGAGTCAGAACCGCTTCAGAAGCCACAGCAGGAATACACTGTACGGGCCGTTGCGAGGTCTATAATCCCAAAGTACGCTGAAGCCATAATAGCTGGGGAGCTGGCAATGATGGACGGCAAAGTGGTCATGGTAGAACCTGAAATCCAGCCGCAGAAGGGGTTGAGAACGGGGAGGGGCGTTGGCAGAGTGGAAAAGGGGATGGTGAACGTCCGGGTGGTCAACTTGACCGGAGAATCGATCGTGGTTGACCGCAGACAAACCTTGGGGAGGGCGGTTGAGGCGGACGTCTGGGACGGAGAGGAGACCGTGATAGGAGTAGTGGGACTACACCAGTCTAAGGAGAAAGTGGACCAGCGGAATTGGGACGCTGAGCTTGGTCATTTATCACCGAACGATAGATCGACTATTGAAGAGGTGTTAGAGCGGTATGGGATGTTGTTCGACCCACCAGATGAGAGGGGTTGCACCCTAGGCGTCGAGCACTCCATTGAAACAGGCGGCGCGTCACCAGTAGCAAAACGACCGTATCCAGTACCCTTCCATCAGAGACCTATTGTTAAACAACACATCCGGGAAATGCTGGATAATGGGATCATCCAGCCATCATCGAGTCCCTGGTCGGCCCCCATTGTATTGGTTAGAAAGAAGTCGTACCATGGGGAAACCAAGTTTCGGTTCTGTACTGATTTTCGTGGTCTCAATGCGGTTACAAAAGTGGATGTTTATCCACTGCCATTGATAAATGAAACGTTGGAGCAATTGGGGAGAAGCCGGTACTTTACGACGCTAGACCTGGCAAGCGGTTACCATCAAATATTCGTCGCGGAAAAAGATCGGGAAAAGACGGCGTTCACCACAGAAGGTGGCCACTACGAGTACCGTAGGATGGCTTTCGGGTTGGCTGGGGCTCCTGCAACATTCCAAAAATTGATGGATTGCCTATTAAGTAGGCTGAAAGGGGTAGAATGCTACGTGTACCTGGATGACGTCATTGTTTACAGTGCGACTATTGAGGAGCAAGCACGTAGATTAGGGAATGTATTCAGTAAGTTGCAAGAGGCTAACCTCAAGGTCAACAGGGAGAAGTGCCGCTTTGTGCGGAAGGAAGTTGCCTATCTTGGACATGTGGTAAGTGAGCATGGGGTAAGAACAGATCCCACAAAGATAGAGGCAGTGAGAGCCTACCCTCGGCCAAGGAACGTGAGAGAAGTAAGGTCCTTCCTGGGGTTAGCAGGGTATTATCGCCGGTTTGTAGCGGGATTCGCGGGAATCGCTCGACCGATGACTGAGCTCACGAAAAAGAATGCCACTTTTAGATGGACGTCGGAGGCAGAGGATGCTTTCAATGAGCTAAAAAAGCATTTGGTGTCTGACCGGGTTCTAGTTTATCCCGATTTCCATGACCCGTTCATCTTAGCAACCGACGCCTCCTCGATGGCATTAGGAGCAGTGTTGTCTCAGGTGCGCGATGGGGAAGAAAGACCCATATGCTACGCCAGCCGGCAATTACGAGGCCCAGAAAAAAATTACTCGGCCACCGAATTGGAACTGCTAGCGGTCATCTGGGCAACCCGCCAGTTTAGGTGCTACTTACTTGGGAGGGAATTCAAGCTTGTTACTGATCATTCGGCTTTAAGATGGATGCTAAGCTTAAAGGAGCCTTCTTCTCGGTTAATGAGGTGAACACTAAGGCTCCAGGAGTTCAATTATGAAGTAGAGCACAAGGCGGGGAGGAGGCATACGAATGCTGATGCCTTGAGCAGGGCGGTGCGGGGAGTACAAGTGAAGACACCGGGGTTTAATGAGAGCGAGCTACAGATAGCCCAACGGGATGATTCGTGGTGCCAAGATCTAGCACAACAATCAGGATCAGGAGGAAAGGATGCACGGGGCGTATTGTATTGGAAAAACGGTAGTGACAGCATGGGGGACTGGAAGTTGGCAGTACCAACAGTTTTAAGAGGGGCCATTTTACAGCAGTGCCATGAAGCCAAATGGGCTGGACACCCGGGTATAGAACGTACGACGTCGGTAGTACAGCAGGGGTATTACTGGCCCACACTGGGTCCAGACGTAAGGGAATACGTCGCGAGGTGTGATAGCTGTCAGAGAAGGAAATCCCCACCAGGTTTGAAGGCCCCTTTGGAAGCCCCTTTCTTCCCGACCAGACCGTTTGAGCAAATTTCAATGGACATCGTCGGTCCGCTTCCCAGGAGCGGGCGAGGTTATAAGTACCTGCTCACCATGATCGACAATTTCACGAGGTACGCCGAAGCAATACCCTTGAAGGAAATCACAGCGGACGAGACGGCAAGGGCCTTAGTAGAGGCAATAGTAACCCGGCACGGAGCCCCCGATCGATTGCTGACTGACCAGGGGAGAAATTTCGTTTCCTCCCTATTGAAAAATACATGTCGGCTGCTGGGGACACAGAAAATTCAGACAACCCCCTACCATCCAGAGGGCAATGGAATGGTGGAAAGATTACACCGAACTCTGGCTGAGTCGGTGGCTCATTATGTACGACGGGACGGTCGTGACTGGGATCAATGGGTACCCTATGCCCTGATGGCTTATAGGGCCATCCCGCACTCGTCCACGGGATACTCGCCAAACTACCTTCTGTATGGACGAGAAGTGCAGATGCCTGTGGGCTTCAATATCATGCCACTGGACGGTGAAACGCCAGCAGAAGAGTTCGTGGAACGGCTGCAGGAGAGATTAAGTCAGGCTTATGAGGAGGCATCGAAGAGGATGGAATTGGCATGGACCCGTCGGACGAGGCAATGGAACAAGGGGCGAAAACACAGAGAACTCGAAGTGGGGGAGTGTGTGTTCCTGCATGTCCCCATTACAAAGCTGGGACATTGCAAGAAATTTCATCGTCCTTGGACGGGACCGTATGAGGTAATCAGGAAGATCTCCCCAGTCACGTATGAGTTACAGTTGGGATCGGGCCGAAAAGTAGTGGTACACATCAATCGGTTGAAACCAGCTATAGGTGATAGGCCTACTGAGTTAGGAAGGGAGGAGGAGAAGAGTGGAGACGAGAGTGACTGGGAGGAACATGAACATCGGGACGAAAATGAGAGTGAGGAGGAATGTCCCCCACACTGGAACGAGGACAGCGAGGGTGAAATGGAAGAAGTCAAGGACGACAACCAAGAGGAGAGTCAAGCCGACGGAGCTTACTCAACTGTCCGCAGGGAGTCCCCGGTAACGGAGCGAAGGACGCCAGAAAAATTGTCAACCCCCCGGGGCATAGTCGATCACGTTACTCCTCATTGGATGAGGAATGACCCGAGTTCACCAGAGGACACCCAAGAAACAACCTGGGCCCGCACAGAAGATGACCCAGGTACACCTGAGGACCCACGTGACACCTCGTGGGCCCCGGAGGAGGATGATTCCCTTGTCACCCCCCGATCCCCCATACTGCTGAGGCCAAGAAAGTAATCTAATGTTAAACGACAGTGTTCACAGGATGGCTGGTGCTGCAGTTGGCCCTGGGACACAGCGGTGTGAGGTTTTTGGATGAAAGGGACGTAGTAGTGAGCAGTGAGCGATGGCGGGTAATAGTGGAAGTGAACGTGACTCGCTTGTGTGGTGAAGCACTACGGATGAGGGAAGTAATAGAGGAAATAGAAGCTGAGTACCGACGGACACTGAACCATATCCCTGAACTTAGGGGGTACTGGGACGAGGTGGAGAGGACCAAGGAGATGGTCGCAGAAGTGGATGAAGCTGTTTTGTCCATCAGGAATCTGCTACCGGTTCAACGAGGGAGTAGAGGGCTGCTAAACATTGGAGGGAAGGTGATTAAAGCGGTATTTGGTAATCCGGATGCTGACGACTTAGAAGGGATAAGGGACGATCTGGGGAAGCTAACAATGCAACAAGGGCGATTGGTCCACTTGGCCACGGAGCACCTCACAGTCACACGGAATTTGGGACAACGAACCGAGGAAAATACGAGGAACCTAGTACGCTTCGCAGGAATGTTAAAGAAGGAAATGTAAGCTACCCACCGGCGGATGTTAACCCTAGAGACACAAGTAGACCGGCTTTCCCTTTATACTAACCTATCCTTAACCTTGATATCCAACCTCCGAAATATGGAGGTGACGGCTCTGAAAGCCAGTGTTGATTTGAGGGAATTGTATTTGGGATTAGAGAGGGTATCATGGGGGGCAGTGAGTCAGGCCCTTCTGTCTCCCCACTCCTTGAGTGAGATTCTCCAAACGGTGGTCAATGTACTGCCCTCAGGAATTGGTTTGTTCACAGGTACTCGTCCCGAGGATGCCCACCATTATTACCAGGCCGCTGCAGTCCATGGAGTGGCCACATCCACTTCGGTGCATGTTGTTATAGATCTCCCTTTGATTAGGTCAGGTCAAGCCTTCAAGCTCTATAGGGTACAACCTATGCCGATACGGAGTGTGGATGTGCCGCACAAGGTGGTATTAGAGACGTCAGTGGACAGTTTTCTTGTGTCAGTGGATAGACAAAATTATGCACTTCTACAGAAAGGGGACCTGTCACGGTGCCGGACATCCCAGCCGTGGGTGTGCCCCGCGCTGTTTCCGTTGATGGAGCGGAGACGAGTGACCTGCTTAAGCACTCTCTTCTTTGGGGATGAGCAGAGTGGTCAACCGCTGTGTAAATGGAGGGCACTACGTGACCCGCAACTGGATACTTGGATTTGGGACGAGGCAAGAGAGAAATGGCTCTTTAGTATCAACGAGCCAACCAAGGCAACGATAAATTGCAGAAATCAGCAACCCAGAGAGATTATTTTGGACGGTGATGGAGAATGGGAGGCAACAGAGTCTTGTACACTGAAAACAGCAGATTACTGGCTGCTCCCCCGCTCCAGAGGGACGACGTACACGACGTTGGAGAAGGAAATACAGATCGTGGACCCTATATCTCTACACATAGGGTCAGAAAAAATGACAATTAGGAGGGAAGACCTACCAGAGGCTTGGAAGTCCTTGGAGCAGCAAGGAGACCTGGGAGCGGGTCAGTGGGCCGCTGATGAAGTTCGGGTCTTGGCCCTTCGGCGTGCGCTTGAAAGGATACAGGAAGAACGGGTTAACCGAAGATGGTGGACGTGGAGTGCCACAACGACCTTGGCGCTATTGTTGCTGGGTGTCCTTGGAACATGGGGCCTACGCAAGTGGCTGGGAAATAGACAGTCCAAGGCTACTCAACGAATACAAGATGCCAGAGCTCTGGAAGAATTGACAACCAGGACCATACATCGACCCGGTGGGCGCACAGAAGCCAGCACCAACTGACAGGAGTGTATATAGTGGCAGTGTATACAGTGTAGTGTAGGATTAAGTTTCAGCCACCATTGGTACTCCACGGCGTATTGTATGAGTGGACCCCGTGGTTCCACTCTTTTGTAAAGGGGAGGGTGATGTAACAGAACCGTGGCGAGACTGGCCGTAAATAAGTTTAATTAAATCATTTAGTCGAGCGATCGTGGGGCTGAGACCGTCAAGGATGCTGAGGTGGCGTCTAGACGGTGGCCAGCGTGGGAGAGGGAGATCGCGATCGCTGACAAGTCAGCCAGTCTGTCCCGTGTGAAAAGAGGTGTAACGTCGCAGTGTGAGAGGTTGGAGACAATTGGTGTTGATTACTGCGGAACCGATCAGATGGGAGGATCGCTACACGTTATACAAGGTACATGTGAACAATTTAATTTCTGGGAATAGACTCATTGATTACCGTGGAGTATCAGGCTATATTTTTTTGTTCTGAGACTTATAATATTCCCTTATTGTTTTTTTTGATTTTCTTGTCCTAGCAAATAAGTGGGGGAACTGGTTGTACCAGTAGTGTAGTAATTACAGAATTTTTAACCATTCTAATATTTTTCAACAGTTTGGTTTTATTATTAATTTATTAAACATTTTTTTTTATATTTGTCAATAATTTGGTTTTATTATTAAATAAAAATAAATATAGTCATTTTATTTATATTGCTTAGTTCTTAGTAAGAGTACGTTCTCCTAATTTTCTTTATTCTTCTTATGTGTTACTATTCTTTCCTTCCTTTCACAACCCCATTCCCTTCCAGATAAGCCGGGGGTGTTACAGTGGTGTCAGGTGTGGGGTGGTTGCAAAAATACCACAAACTAAATTCACGTTTTTAAAATGACGGCTGAGAGTCAATTAAGGGCTAAATTGGATGAAGTGTTAAAACTAAACGAGGAGTTTCAAAAGCGGGAGGGGGAACTCAAGCAGCAGATTGTAGAGCTAGAGACAAATCAACCAGATGCTAAACTGGTTGTTAAACCACCTCGCAGAGATCTATCGTTACAGTCACTAGTGAAGCCATGGGGAGGGGAAGCGACTGCGCGGCCAGTGGAGGAGTTTTTGGACTACCTGGAGGAGGTAGCGGCTTGTGGGGCTTGGGATGACGGAGATAGAGTGAGGATATGTCGGTTTAAATTTCAGGGACAAGCGGCGACGTTCGTAAGGGGCGCTGAAGAGCTTAGGGGTGAGGTTACGTTCCAGCGACTTTCGGAGGTATTGAAGGAGCGGTTTGGCGATCCAAACACCTTCGAATATTACGGCAGAGTGCTGCAGGACATGAGCCAACAGTCTAAGGAGAAGATACAAGAGTTTGCCGACCGATGTATTACGGTGGGTGGAAAGATGGCCAGGCCAACCTTAGCCGGAGACGAGGGAACGTGGTGGGCGAGGGAGGTAGAAAGGAAGGTGTTAGAGGCGTTCACTAGGGGTTTGACTGGGGAGGTAGGTAAGCAAGTAGGGAGATCGCGATCGCTGACAAGTCAGCCAGTCTGTCCCGTGTGAAAAGAGGTGTAACGTCGCAGTGTGAGAGGTTGGAGACAATTGGTGTTGATTACTGCGGAACCGATCAGATGGGAGGATCGCTACACGTTATACAAGGTACATGTGAACAATTTAATTTCTGGGAATAGACTCATTGATTACCGTGGAGTATCAGGCTATATTTTTTTGTTCTGAGACTTATAATATTCCCTTATTGTTTTTTTTGATTTTCTTGTCCTAGCAAATAAGTGGGGGAACTGGTTGTACCAGTAGTGTAGTAATTACAGAATTTTTAACCATTCTAATATTTTTCAACAGTTTGGTTTTATTATTAATTTATTAAACATTTTTTTTTATATTTGTCAATAATTTGGTTTTATTATTAAATAAAAATAAATATAGTCATTTTATTTATATTGCTTAGTTCTTAGTAAGAGTACGTTCTCCTAATTTTCATTATTCTTCTTATGTGTTACTATTCTTTCCTTCCTTTCACAACCCCATTCCCTTCCAGATAAGCCGGGGGTGTTACAGATATTAAAACTGTTATTACAAATGCTATTTCTTCACCCAATTTTTTGCAATTAAAAAGAAATATTCGTTTTCAATCCTATTAAAAGCATTTTTGACTTGAAATTGCGTGTTTCTATCATTTTTGATTAATTTAAGAATTAAATAAAAGAAATTCCATAATTGATCACAAAGGCAAATATTTAAGTCGTTTTTCTTGAATATCGGCGTTTATTGATACAATCACGACTATTACTTTTTCATGAAAAAGAGACATTTCCCGTCGATTACTAATTTTCTGAGTAAATAACTTGAAAAATTTCGATCTTTGCTTTAAAATATCAAAATATGACGTATTTGAAACAACGAGTGAACAAAATTCTAAAAAAGTAACAATAAGATAAATTGACAATTTGGTCCGTTAGAGGACGTTAAAGTAGTAGTTTCTGTATTTGCCGTCAGATCGCAGCACCTCCAAAGCAATGTAATATTTTTAGTTCATGAAAGTATCCAACAGATGGCAGCACTGTCCGACCCGGTACCGAATAGGTGAGCTCCTGTAAGCTCCTATTCTCCTGGTACTAAATCGTGTATTTCAGCGAGAAAACGAGGAACTCGACGGTGCTGCCATCTCTTGACGGATCATATCGACTAAAATTTTAGCCCTTGGGAGGTGCTGCTATCTGACGACGGATATTAAAACTGTTATTACAAATGCTATTTCTTCACCCAATTTTTTGCAATTAAAAAGAAATATTCGTTTTCAAGCCTATTAAAAGCATTTTTGACTTGAAATTGCGTGTTTCTATCATTTTTTAATAATTTAAGAATTAAATAAATGAAATTCCATAATTGATCACGAAGGCAAATATTTAAGTCGTTTTTCTTGAATATCGGCGTTTATTGATACAATCACGACTATTAGGCTGGAAATTCATTTTTTCATGAAAAAGAGACATTTCCCGCCGATTACTAATTTTCTGAGTAAATAACTTGAAAAATTTCGATCTTTGCTTTAAAATATCAAAATATGACGTATTTGATACAATGAGTGAACAACATTCTAAAAAAGTAACAATAAGATAAATTGACGATTTGGTCCGTTAGAGGAAGTTAAAGTAGTAGTTTCTGTATTTGCCGTCAGATCGCAGCACCTCCCAAGCAATGTAATATTTTTAGTTCATGAAAGTAACCAACAGATGGCAGCACTGTCCGACCCGGTACCGAATAGGTGAGCTCCTATTCTCCTGGTACTAAATCGTGTTTTTCAGCGAGAAAACGAGGAACTCGACGGTGCTGCCATCTCTTGACGGATCATATCGACTAAAATTTTAGCCCTTGGGAGGTGCTGCTATCTGACGACGGATATTAAAACTGTTATTACAAATGCTATTTCTTCACCCAATTTTTTGCAATTAAAAAGAAATATTCGTTTTCAATCCTATTAAAAGCATTTTTGACTTGAAATTGCGTGTTTCTGTCATTTTTGATTAATTTAAGAATTAAATAAAAGAAATTCCATAATTGATCACAAAGGCAAATATTTAAGTCGTTTTTCTTGAATATGGGCGTTTATTGATACAATCACGACTAGTAGGCTGGAAATTTACTTTTTCATGAAAAAGAGACATTTCCCGTCGATTACTAATTTTCTGAGTAAATAACTTGAAAAATTTCGATCTTTGCTTTAAAATATCAAAATATGACGTATTTGATACAATGAGTGAACAACATTCTAAAAAAGTAACAATAAGATAAATTGACGATTTGGTCCGTTAGAAGAAGTTAAAGTAGTAGTTTCTGTATTTGCCGTCAGATCGCAGCACCTCCCAAGCAATGTAATATTTTTAGTTCATGAAAGTAACCAACAGATGGCAGCACTGTCCGACCCGGTACCGAATAGGTGAGCTCCTATTCTCCTGGTACTAAATCGTGTTTTCCAGCGAGAAAACGAGGAACTCGACGGTGCTGCCATCTCTTGACGGATCATATCGACTAAAATTTTAGCCCTTGGGAGGTGCTGCTATCTGACGACGGATATTAAAACTGTTATTACAAATGCTATTTCTTCACCCAATTTTTTGCAATTAAAAAGAAATATTCGTTTTCAATCCTATTAAAAGCATTTTTGACTTGAAATTGCGTGTTTCTGTCATTTTTGATTAATTTAAGAATTAAATAAAAGAAATTCCATAATTGATCACAAAGGCAAATATTTAAGTCGTTTTTCTTGAATATGGGCGTTTATTGATACAATCACGACTAGTAGGCTGGAAATTTACTTTTTCATGAAAAAGAGACATTTCCCGTCGATTACTAATTTTCTGAGTAAATAACTTGAAAAATTTCGATCTTTGCTTTAAAATATCAAAATATGACGTATTTGATACAATGAGTGAACAACATTCTAAAAAAGTAACAATAAGATAAATTGACGATTTGGTCCGTTAGAAGAAGTTAAAGTAGTAGTTTCTGTATTTGCCGTCAGATCGCAGCACCTCCCAAGCAATGTAATATTTTTAGTTCATGAAAGTAACCAACAGATGGCAGCACTGTCCGACCCGGTACCGAATAGGTGAGCTCCTGTGAGCTCCTATTCTCCTGGTACTAAATCGTGTTTTTCAGCGAGAAAACGAGGAACTCGACGGTGCTGCCATCTCTTGACGGATCATATCGACTAAAATTTTAGCCCTTGGGAGGTGCTGCTATCTGACGACGGATATTAAAACTGTTATTACAAATGCTATTTCTTCACCCAATTTTTTGCAATTAAAAAGAAATATTCGTTTTCAATCCTATTAAAAGCATTTTTGACTTGAAATTGCGTGTTTCTATCATTTTTGATTAATTTAAGAATTAAATAAAAGAAATTCCATAATTGATCACAAAGGCAAATATTTAAGTCGTTTTTCTTGAATATCGGCGTTTATTGATACAATCACGACTATTAGGCTGGAAATTCACTTTTTCATGAAAAAGAGACATTTCCCGTCGATTACTAATTTTCTGAGTAAATAACTTGAAAAATTTCGATCTTTGCTTTAAAATATCAAAATATGACGTATTTGAAACAACAAGTGAACAAAATTCTAAAAAAGTAACAATAAGATAAATTGACAATTTGGTACGTTAGAGGACGTTAAAGTAGTAGTTTCTGTATTTGCCGTCAGATCGCAGCACCTCCAAAGCAATGTAATATTTTTAGTTCATGAAAGTATCCAACAGATGGCAGCACTGTCCGACCCGGTACCGAATAGGTGAGCTCCTGTAAGCTCCTATTCTCCTGGTACTAAATCGTGTATTTCAGCGAGAAAACGAGGAACTCAACGGTGCTGCCATCTCTTGACGGATCATATCGACTAAAATTTTAGCCCTTGGGAGGTGCTGCTATCTGACGACGGATATTAAAACTGTTATTACAAATGCTATTTCTTCACCCAATTTTTTGCAATTAAAAAGAAATATTCGTTTTCAAGCCTATTAAAAGCATTTTTGACTTGAAATTGCGTGTTTCTATCATTTTTGATTAATTTAAGAATTAAATAAAAGAAATTCCATAATTGATCACAAAGGCAAATATTTAAGTCGTTTTTCTTGAATATCGGCGTTTATTGATACAATCACGACTATTAGGCTGGAAATTCACTTTTTCATGAAAAAGAGACATTTCCCGTCGATTACTAATTCTCTGAGTAAATAACTTGAAAAATTTCGATCTTTGCTTTAAAATATCAAAATATGACGTATTTGATACAATGAGTGAACAACATTCTAAAAAAGTAACAATAAGATAAATTGACGATTTGGTCCGTTAGAGGACGTTAAAGTAGTAGTTTCTGTATTTGCCATCAGATCGCAGCACCTCCCAAGCAATGTAATATTTTTAGTTCATGAAAGTATCCAACAGATGGCAGCACTGTCCGACCCGGTACCGAATAGGTGAGCTCCTGTGAGCTCCTATTCTCCTGGTACTAAATCGTGGTTTTCAGCGAGAAAACGAGGAACTCGACGGTGCTGCCATCTCTTGACGGATCATATCGACTAAAATTTTAGCCCTTGGGAGGTGCTGCTATCTGACGACGGATATTAAAACTGTTATTACAAATGCTATTTCTTCACCCAATTTTTTGCAATTAAAAAGAAATATTCGTTTTCAATCCTATTAAAAGCATTTTTGACTTGAAATTGCGTGTTTCTGTCATTTTTGATTAATTTAAGAATTAAATAAAAGAAATTCCATAATTGATCACAAAGGCAAATATTTAAGTCGTTTTTCTTGAATATCGGCGTTTATTGATACAATCACGACTATTAGGCTGGAAATTCACTTTTTCATGAAAAAGAGACATTTCCCGTCGATTACTAATTTTCTGAGTAAATAACTTGAAAAATTTCGATCTTTGCTTTAAAATATCAAAATATGACGTATTTGATACAATGAGTGAACAACATTCTAAAAAAGTAACAATAAGATAAATTGACGATTTGGTCCGTTAGAGGACGTTAAAGTAGTAGTTTCTGTATTTGCCGTCAGATCGCAGCACCTTCCAAGCAATGTAATATTTTTAGTTCATGAAAGTAACCAACAGATGGCAGCACTGTCCGACCCGGTAACGAATAGGTGAGCTCCTGTGAGCTCCTATTCTCCTGGTACTAAATCGTGTTTTTCAGCGAGAAAACGAGGAACTCGACGGTGCTGCCATCTCTTGACGGATCATATCGACTAAAATTTTAGCCCTTGGGAGGTGCTGCTATCTGACGACGGATATTAAAACTGTTATTACAAATGCTATTTCTTCACCCAATTTTTTGCAATTAAAAAGAAATATTCGTTTTCAATCCTATTAAAAGCATTTTTGACGTGAAATTGCGTGTTTCTATCATTTTTGATTAATTTAAGAATTATATAAAAGAAATTCCATAATTGATCACAAAGGCAAATATTTAAGTCGTTTTTCTTGAATATGGGCGTTTATTGATACAATCACGACTATTAGGCTGGAAATTTACTTTTTCATGAAAAAGAGACATTTCCCGTCGATTACTAATTTTCTGAGTAAATAACTTGAAAAATTTCGATCTTTGCTTTAAAATATCAAAATATGACGTATTTGATACAATGAGTGAACAACATTCTAAAAAAGTAACAATAAGATAAATTGACGATTTGGTCCGTTAGAAGAAGTTAAAGTAGTAGTTTCTGTATTTGCCGTCAGATCGCAGCACCTCCCAAGCAATGTAATATTTATAGTTCATGAAAGTAACCAACAGATGGCAGCACTGTCCGACCCGGTACCGAATAGGTGAGCTCCTGTGAGCTCCTATTCTCCTGGTACTAAATCGTGTTTTTCAGCGAGAAAACGAGGAACTCGACGGTGCTGCCATCTCTTGACGGATCATATCGACTAAAATTTTAGCCCTTGGGAGGTGCTGCTATCTGACGACGGATATTAAAACTGTTATTACAAATGCTATTTCTTCACCCAATTTTTTGCAATTAAAAAGAAATATTCGTTTTCAATCCTATTAAAAGCATTTTTGACTTGAAATTGCGTGTTTCTATCATTTTTGATTAATTTAAGAATTAAATAAAAGAAATTCCATAATTGATCACAAAGGCAAATATTTAAGTCGTTTTTCTTGAATATCGGCGTTTATTGATACAATCACGACTATTAGGCTGGAAATTCACTTTTTCATGAAAAAGAGACATTTCCCGTCGATTACTAATTTTCTGAGTAAATAACTTGAAAAATTTCGATCTTTGCTTTAAAATATCAAAATATGACGTATTTGAAACAACGAGTGAACAAAATTCTAAAAAAGTAACAATAAGATAAATTGACAATTTGGTACGTTAGAGGACGTTAAAGTAGTAGTTTCTGTATTTGCCGTCAGATCGCAGCACCTCCAAAGCAATGTAATATTTTTAGTTCATGAAAGTATCCAACAGATGGCAGCACTGTCCGACCCGGTACCGAATAGGTGAGCTCCTGTAAGCTCCTATTCTCCTGGTACTAAATCGTGTATTTCAGCGAGAAAACGAGGAACTCAACGGTGCTGCCATCTCTTGACGGATCATATCGACTAAAATTTTAGCCCTTGGGAGGTGCTGCTATCTGACGACGGATATTAAAACTGTTATTACAAATGCTATTTCTTCACCCAATTTTTTGCAATTAAAAAGAAATATTCGTTTTCAAGCCTATTAAAAGCATTTTTGACTTGAAATTGCGTGTTTCTATCATTTTTGATTAATTTAAGAATTAAATAAAAGAAATTCCATAATTGATCACAAAGGCAAATATTTAAGTCGTTTTTCTTGAATATCGGCGTTTATTGATACAATCACGACTATTAGGCTGGAAATTCACTTTTTCATGAAAAAGAGACATTTCCCGTCGATTACTAATTCTCTGAGTAAATAACTTGAAAAATTTCGATCTTTGCTTTAAAATATCAAAATATGACGTATTTGATACAATGAGTGAACAACATTCTAAAAAAGTAACAATAAGATAAATTGACGATTTGGTCCGTTAGAGGACGTTAAAGTAGTAGTTTCTGTATTTGCCATCAGATCGCAGCACCTCCCAAGCAATGTAATATTTTTAGTTCATGAAAGTATCCAACAGATGGCAGCACTGTCCGACCCGGTACCGAATAGGTGAGCTCCTGTGAGCTCCTATTCTCCTGGTACTAAATCGTGGTTTTCAGCGAGAAAACGAGGAACTCGACGGTGCTGCCATCTCTTGACGGATCATATCGACTAAAATTTTAGCCCTTGGGAGGTGCTGCTATCTGACGACGGATATTAAAACTGTTATTACAAATGCTATTTCTTCACCCAATTTTTTGCAATTAAAAAGAAATATTCGTTTTCAATCCTATTAAAAGCATTTTTGACTTGAAATTGCGTGTTTCTGTCATTTTTGATTAATTTAAGAATTAAATAAAAGAAATTCCATAATTGATCACAAAGGCAAATATTTAAGTCGTTTTTCTTGAATATCGGCGTTTATTGATACAATCACGACTATTAGGCTGGAAATTCACTTTTTCATGAAAAAGAGACATTTCCCGTCGATTACTAATTTTCTGAGTAAATAACTTGAAAAATTTCGATCTTTGCTTTAAAATATCAAAATATGACGTATTTGATACAATGAGTGAACAACATTCTAAAAAAGTAACAATAAGATAAATTGACGATTTGGTCCGTTAGAGGACGTTAAAGTAGTAGTTTCTGTATTTGCCGTCAGATCGCAGCACCTTCCAAGCAATGTAATATTTTTAGTTCATGAAAGTAACCAACAGATGGCAGCACTGTCCGACCCGGTAACGAATAGGTGAGCTCCTGTGAGCTCCTATTCTCCTGGTACTAAATCGTGTTTTTCAGCGAGGAAAACGAGGAACTCGACGGTGCTGCCATCTCTTGACGGATCATATCGACTAAAATTTTAGCCCTTGGGAGGTGCTGCTATCTGACGACGGATATTAAAACTGTTATTACAAATGCTATTTCTTCACCCAATTTTTTGCAATTAAAAAGAAATATTCGTTTTCAATCCTATTAAAAGCATTTTTGACGTGAAATTGCGTGTTTCTATCATTTTTGATTAATTTAAGAATTATATAAAAGAAATTCCATAATTGATCACAAAGGCAAATATTTAAGTCGTTTTTCTTGAATATGGGCGTTTATTGATACAATCACGACTATTAGGCTGGAAATTTACTTTTTCATGAAAAAGAGACATTTCCCGTCGATTACTAATTTTCTGAGTAAATAACTTGAAAAATTTCGATCTTTGCTTTAAAATATCAAAATATGACGTATTTGATACAATGAGTGAACAACATTCTAAAAAAGTAACAATAAGATAAATTGACGATTTGGTCCGTTAGAAGAAGTTAAAGTAGTAGTTTCTGTATTTGCCGTCAGATCGCAGCACCTCCCAAGCAATGTAATATTTATAGTTCATGAAAGTAACCAACAGATGGCAGCACTGTCCGACCCGGTACCGAATAGGTGAGCTCCTGTGAGCTCCTATTCTCCTGGTACTAAATCGTGTTTTTCAGCGAGAAAACGAGGAACTCGACGGTGCTGCCATCTCTTGACGGATCATATCGACTAAAATTTTAGCCCTTGGGAGGTGCTGCTATCTGACGACGGATATTAAAACTGTTATTACAAATGCTATTTCTTCACCCAATTTTTTGCAATTAAAAAGAAATATTCGTTTTCAATCCTATTAAAAGCATTTTTGACTTGAAATTGCGTGTTTCTATCATTTTTGATTAATTTAAGAATTAAATAAAAGAAATTCCATAATTGATCACAAAGGCAAATATTTAAGTCGTTTTTCTTGAATATCGGCGTTTATTGATACAATCACGACTATTAGGCTGGAAATTCACTTTTTCATGAAAAAGAGACATTTCCCGTCGATTACTAATTTTCTGAGTAAATAACTTGAAAAATTTCGATCTTTGCTTTAAAATATCAAAATATGACGTATTTGAAACAACGAGTGAACAAAATTCTAAAAAAGTAACAATAAGATAAATTGACAATTTGGTACGTTAGAGGACGTTAAAGTAGTAGTTTCTGTATTTGCCGTCAGATCGCAGCACCTCCAAAGCAATGTAATATTTTTAGTTCATGAAAGTATCCAACAGATGGCAGCACTGTCCGACCCGGTACCGAATAGGTGAGCTCCTGTAAGCTCCTATTCTCCTGGTACTAAATCGTGTATTTCAGCGAGGAAAACGAGGAACTCAACGGTGCTGCCATCTCTTGACGGATCATATCGACTAAAATTTTAGCCTTGGGAGGTGCTGCTATCTGACGACGGATATTAAAACTGTTATTACAAATGCTATTTCTTCACCCAATTTTTTGCAATTAAAAAGAAATATTCGTTTTCAAGCCTATTAAAAGCATTTTTGACTTGAAATTGCGTGTTTCTATCATTTTTGATTATTTAAGAATTAAATAAACAGAAATTCCATAATTGATCACAAAGGCAAATATTTAAGTCGTTTTTCTTGAATATCGGCGTTTATTGATACAATCACGACTATTAGGCTGGAAATTCACTTTTTCATGAAAAAGAGACATTTCCCGTCGATTACTAATTCTCTGAGTAAATAACTTGAAAAATTTCGATCTTTGCTTTAAAATATCAAAATATGACGTATTTGATACAATGAAGTGAACAACATTCTAAAAAAGTAACAATAAGATAAATTGACGATTTGGTCCGTTAGAGGACGTTAAAGTAGTAGTTTCTGTATTTGCCATCAGATCGCAGCACCTCCCAAGCAATGTAATATTTTTAGTTCATGAAAGTATCCAACAGATGGCAGCACTGTCCGACCCGGTACCGAATAGGTGAGCTCCTGTGAGCTCCTATTCTCCTGGTACTAAATCGTGGTTTTCAGCGAGAAAACGAGGAACTCGACGGTGCTGCCATCTCTTGACGGATCATATCGACTAAAATTTTAGCCCTTGGGAGGTGCTGCTATCTGACGACGGATATTAAAACTGTTATTACAAATGCTATTTCTTCACCCAATTTTTTGCAATTAAAAAGAAATATTCGTTTTCAATCCTATTAAAAGCATTTTTGACTTGAAATTGCGTGTTTCTGTCATTTTTGATTAATTTAAGAATTAAATAAAAGAAATTCCATAATTGATCACAAAGGCAAATATTTAAGTCGTTTTTCTTGAATATCGGCGTTTATTGATACAATCACGACTATTAGGCTGGAAATTCACTTTTTCATGAAAAAGAGACATTTCCCGTCGATTACTAATTTTCTGAGTAAATAACTTGAAAAATTTCGATCTTTGCTTTAAAATATCAAAATATGACGTATTTGATACAATGAGTGAACAACATTCTAAAAAAGTAACAATAAGATAAATTGACGATTTGGTCCGTTAGAGGACGTTAAAGTAGTAGTTTCTGTATTTGCCGTCAGATCGCAGCACCTTCCAAGCAATGTAATATTTTTAGTTCATGAAAGTAACCAACAGATGGCAGCACTGTCCGACCCGGTAACGAATAGGTGAGCTCCTGTGAGCTCCTATTCTCCTGGTACTAAATCGTGTTTTTCAGCGAGAAAACGAGGAACTCGACGGTGCTGCCATCTCTTGACGGATCATATCGACTAAAATTTTAGCCCTTGGGAGGTGCTGCTATCTGACGACGGATATTAAAACTGTTATTACAAATGCTATTTCTTCACCCAATTTTTTGCAATTAAAAAGAAATATTCGTTTTCAATCCTATTAAAAGCATTTTTGACTTGAAATTGCGTGTTTCTATCATTTTTGATTAATTTAAGAATTATATAAAAGAAATTCCATAATTGATCACAAAGGCAAATATTTAAGTCGTTTTTCTTGAATATCGGCGTTTATTGATACAATCACGACTATTAGGCTGGAAATTCACTTTTTCATGAAAAAGAGACATTTCCCGTCGATTACTAATTTTCTGAGTAAATAACTTGAAAAATTTCGATCTTTGCTTTAAAATATCAAAATATGACGTATTTGAAACAACGAGTGAACAAAATTCTAAAAAAGTAACAATAAGATAAATTGACAATTTGGTACGTTAGAGGACGTTAAAGTAGTAGTTTCTGTATTTGCCGTCAGATCGCAGCACCTCCAAAGCAATGTAATATTTTTAGTTCATGAAAGTATCCAACAGATGGCAGCACTGTCCGACCCGGTACCGAATAGGTGAGCTCCTGTAAGCTCCTATTCTCCTGGTACTAAATCGTGTATTTCAGCGAGAAAACGAGGAACTCGACGGTGCTGCCATCTCTTGACGGATCATATCGACTAAAATTTTAGCCCTTGGGAGGTGCTGCTATCTGACGACGGATATTAAAACTGTTATTACAAATGCTATTTCTTCACCCAATTTTTTGCAATTAAAAAGAAATATTCGTTTTCAATCCTATTAAAAGCATTTTTGACTTGAAATTGCGTGTTTCTATCATTTTTGATTAATTTAAGAATTATATAAAAGAAATTCCATAATTGATCACAAAGGCAAATATTTAAGTCGTTTTTCTTGAATATCGGCGTTTATTGATACAATCACGACTATTAGGCTGGAAATTCACTTTTTCATGAAAAAGAGACATTTCCCGTCGATTACTAATTTTCTGAGTAAATAACTTGAAAAATTTCGATCTTTGCTTTAAAATATCAAAATATGACGTATTTGAAACAACGAGTGAACAAAATTCTAAAAAAGTAACAATAAGATAAATTGACAATTTGGTACGTTAGAGGACGTTAAAGTAGTAGTTTCTGTATTTGCCGTCAGATCGCAGCACCTCCAAAGCAATGTAATATTTTTAGTTCATGAAAGTATCCAACAGATGGCAGCACTGTCCGACCCGGTACCGAATAGGTGAGCTCCTGTAAGCTCCTATTCTCCTGGTACTAAATCGTGTATTTCAGCGAGAAAACGAGGAACTCGACGGTGCTGCCATCTCTTGACGGATCATATCGACTAAAATTTTAGCCCTTGGGAGGTGCTGCTATCTGACGACGGATATTAAAACTGTTATTACAAATGCTATTTCTTCACCCAATTTTTTGCAATTAAAAAGAAATATTCGTTTTCAAGCCTATTAAAAGCATTTTTGACTTGAAATTGCGTGTTTCTATCATTTTTAATAATTTAAGAATTAAATAAATGAAATTCCATAATTGATCACAAAGGCAAATATTTAAGTCGTTTTTCTTGAATATCGGCGTTTATTGATACAATCACGACTATTAGGCTGGAAATTCATTTTTTCATGAAAAAGAGACATTTCCCGCCGATTACTAATTTTCTGAGTAAATAACTTGAAAAATTTCGATCTTTGCTTTAAAATATCAAAATATGACGTATTTGATACAATGAGTGAACAACATTCTAAAAAAGTAACAATAAGATAAATTGACGATTTGGTCCGTTAGAAGAAGTTAAAGTAGTAGTTTCTGTATTTGCCGTCAGATCGCAGCACCTCCCAAGCAATGTAATATTTTTAGTTCATGAAAGTAACCAACAGATGGCAGCACTGTCCGACCCGGTACCGAATAGGTGAGCTCCTATTCTCCTGGTACTAAATCGTGTTTTTCAGCGAGAAAACGAGGAACTCGACGGTGCTGCCATCTCTTGACGGATCATATCGACTAAAATTTTAGCCCTTGGGAGGTGCTGCTATCTGACGACGGATATTAAAACTGTTATTACAAATGCTATTTCTTCACCCAATTTTTTGCAATTAAAAAGAAATATTCGTTTTCAATCCTATTAAAAGCATTTTTGACTTGAAATTGCGTGTTTCTGTCATTTTTGATTAATTTAAGAATTAAATAAAAGAAATTCCATAATTGATCACAAAGGCAAATATTTAAGTCGTTTTTCTTGAATATGGGCGTTTATTGATACAATCACGACTATTAGGCTGGAAATTTACTTTTTCATGAAAAAGAGACATTTCCCGTCGATTACTAATTTTCTGAGTAAATAACTTGAAAAATTTCGATCTTTGCTTTAAAATATCAAAATATGACGTATTTGATACAATGAGTGAACAACATTCTAAAAAAGTAACAATAAGATAAATTGACGATTTGGTCCGTTAGAGGACGTTAAAGTAGTAGTTTCTGTATTTGCCGTCAGATCGCAGCACCTCCAAAGCAATGTAATATTTTTAGTTCATGAAAGTAACCAACAGATGGCAGCACTGTCCGACCCGGTACCGAATAGGTGAGCTCCTGTGAGCTCCTATTCTCCTGGTACTAAATCGTGTATTTCAGCGAGAAAACGAGGAACTCGACGGTGCTGCCATCTCATGACGGATCATATCGACTAAAATTTTAGCCCTTGGGAGGTGCTGCTATCTGACGACGGATATTAAAACTGTTATTACAAATGCTATTTCTTCACCCAATTTTTTGCAATTAAAAAGAAATATTCGTTTTCAAGCCTATTAAAAGCATTTTTGACTTGAAATTGCGTGTTTCTATCATTTTTAATAATTTAAGAATTAAATAAATGAAATTCCATAATTGATCACAAAGGCAAATATTTAAGTCGTTTTTCTTGAATATCGGCGTTTATTGATACAATCACGACTATTAGGCTGGAAATTCATTTTTTCATGAAAAAGAGACATTTCCCGCCGATTACTAATTTTCTGAGTAAATAACTTGAAAAATTTCGATCTTTGCTTTAAAATATCAAAATATGACGTATTTGATACAATGAGTGAACAACATTCTAAAAAAGTAACAATAAGATAAATTGACGATTTGGTCCGTTAGAAGAAGTTAAAGTAGTAGTTTCTGTATTTGCCGTCAGATCGCAGCACCTCCCAAGCAATGTAATATTTTTAGTTCATGAAAGTAACCAACAGATGGCAGCACTGTCCGACCCGGTACCGAATAGGTGAGC
This sequence comes from Arma custos, assembly GCA_037127475.1. Classification (NCBI taxonomy): domain Eukaryota; kingdom Metazoa; phylum Arthropoda; class Insecta; order Hemiptera; family Pentatomidae; genus Arma; species Arma custos. Next base: position 35,715 of record JBBAGI010000112.1, read on the forward strand.
TCCTATTCTCCTGGTACTAAATCGTGTTTTTCAGCGAGAAAACGAGGAACTCGACGGTGCTGCCATCTCTTGACGGATCATATCGACTAAAATTTTAGCCCTTGGGAGGTGCTGCTATCTGACGACGGATATTAAAACTGTTATTACAAATGCTATTTCTTCACCCAATTTTTTGCAATTAAAAAGAAATATTCGTTTTCAATCCTATTAAAAGCATTTTTGACTTGAAATTGCGTGTTTCTGTCATTTTTGATTAATTTAAGAATTAAATAAAAGAAATTCCATAATTGATCACAAAGGCAAATATTTAAGTCGTTTTTCTTGAATATGGGCGTTTATTGATACAATCACGACTATTAGGCTGGAAATTTACTTTTTCATGAAAAAGAGACATTTCCCGTCGATTACTAATTTTCTGAGTAAATAACTTGAAAAATTTCGATCTTTGCTTTAAAATATCAAAATATGACGTATTTGATACAATGAGTGAACAACATTCTAAAAAAGTAACAATAAGATAAATTGACGATTTGGTCCGTTAGAGGACGTTAAAGTAGTAGTTTCTGTATTTGCCGTCAGATCGCAGCACCTCCAAAGCAATGTAATATTTTTAGTTCATGAAAGTAACCAACAGATGGCAGCACTGTCCGACCCGGTACCGAATAGGTGAGCTCCTGTGAGCTCCTATTCTCCTGGTACTAAATCGTGTTTTTCAGCGAGAAAACGAGGAACTCGAAGGTGCTGCCATCTCTTGACGGATCATATCGACTAAAATTTTAGGCCTTGGGAGGTGCTGCTATCTGACGACGGATATTAAAACTGTTATTACAAATGCTATTTCTTCACCCAATTTTTTGCAATTAAAAAGAAATATTCGTTTTCAAGCCTATTAAAAGCATTTTTGACTTGAAATTGCGTGTTTCTATCATTTTTTAATAATTTAAGAATTAAATAAATGAAATTCCATAATTGATCACGAAGGCAAATATTTAAGTCGTTTTTCTTGAATATCGGCGTTTATTGATACAATCACGACTATTAGGCTGGAAATTTACTTTTTCATGAAAAAGAGACATTTCCCGTCGATTACTAATTTTCTGAGTAAATAACTTGAAAAATTTCGATCTTTGCTTTAAAATATCAAAATATGACGTATTTGATACAATGAGTGAACAACATTCTAAAAAAGTAACAATAAGATAAATTGACGATTTGGTCCGTTAGAGGACGTTAAAGTAGTAGTTTCTGTATTTGCCGTCAGATCGCAGCACCTCCAAAGCAATGTAATATTTTTAGTTCATGAAAGTAACCAACAGATGGCAGCACTGTCCGACCCGGTACCGAATAGGTGAGCTCCTGTGAGCTCCTATTCTCCTGGTACTAAATCGTGTTTTTCAGCGAGAAAACGAGGAACTCGACGGTGCTGCCATCTCTTGACGGATCATATCGACTAAAATTTTAGCCCTTGGGAGGTGCTGCTATCTGACGACGGATATTAAAACTGTTATTACAAATGCTATTTCTTCACCCAATTTTTTGCAATTAAAAAGAAATATTCGTTTTCAATCCTATTAAAAGCATTTTTGACTTGAAATTGCGTGTTTCTATCATTTTTGATTAATTTAAGAATTAAATAAAAGAAATTCCATAATTGATCACAAAGGCAAATATTTAAGTCGTTTTTCTTGAATATCGGCGTTTATTGATACAATCACGACTATTAGGCTGGAAATTCACTTTTTCATAAAAAAGAGACATTTCCCGTCGATTACTAATTTTCTGAGTAAATAACTTGAAAAATTTCGATCTTTGCTTTAAAATATCAAAATATGACGTATTTGAAACAACGAGTGAACAAAATTCTAAAAAAGTAACAATAAGATAAATTGACAATTTGGTACGTTAGAGGACGTTAAAGTAGTAGTTTCTGTATTTGCCGTCAGATCGCAGCACCTCCAAAGCAATGTAATATTTTTAGTTCATGAAAGTATCCAACAGATGGCAGCACTGTCCGACCCGGTACCGAATAGGTGAGCTCCTGTAAGCTCCTATTCTCCTGGTACTAAATCGTGTATTTCAGCGAGAAAACGAGGAACTCAACGGTGCTGCCATCTCTTGACGGATCATATCGACTAAAATTTTAGCCCTTGGGAGGTGCTGCTATCTGACGACGGATATTAAAACTGTTATTACAAATGCTATTTCTTCACCCAATTTTTTGCAATTAAAAAGAAATATTCGTTTTCAAGCCTATTAAAAGCATTTTTGACTTGAAATTGCGTGTTTCTATCATTTTTGATTAATTTAAGAATTAAATAAAAGAAATTCCATAATTGATCACAAAGGCAAATATTTAAGTCGTTTTTCTTGAATATCGGCGTTTATTGATACAATCACGACTATTAGGCTGGAAATTCACTTTTTCATGAAAAAGAGACATTTCCCGTCGATTACTAATTTTCTGAGTAAATAACTTGAAAAATTTCGATCTTTGCTTTAAAATATCAAAATATGACGTATTTGATACAATGAGTGAACAACATTCTAAAAAAGTAACAATAAGATAAATTGACGATTTGGTCCGTTAGAGGACGTTAAAGTAGTAGTTTCTGTATTTGCCATCAGATCGCAGCACCTCCCAAGCAATGTAATATTTTTAGTTCATGAAAGTATCCAACAGATGGCAGCACTGTCCGACCCGGTACCGAATAGGTGAGCTCCTGTGAGCTCCTATTCTCCTGGTACTAAATCGTGGTTTTCAGCGAGAAAACGAGGAACTCGACGGTGCTGCCATCTCTTGACGGATCATATCGACTAAAATTTTAGCCCTTGGGAGGTGCTGCTATCTGACGACGGATATTAAAACTGTTATTACAAATGCTATTTCTTCACCCAATTTTTTGCAATTAAAAAGAAATATTCGTTTTCAATCCTATTAAAAGCATTTTTGACTTGAAATTGCGTGTTTCTGTCATTTTTGATTAATTTAAGAATTAAATAAAAGAAATTCCATAATTGATCACAAAGGCAAATATTTAAGTCGTTTTTCTTGAATATCGGCGTTTATTGATACAATCACGACTATTAGGCTGGAAATTCACTTTTTCATGAAAAAGAGACATTTCCCGTCGATTACTAATTTTCTGAGTAAATAACTTGAAAATTTTCGATCTTTGCTTTAAAATATCAAAATATGACGTATTTGATACAATGAGTGAACAACATTCTAAAAAAGTAACAATAAGATAAATTGACGATTTGGTCCGTTAGAGGAAGTTAAAGTAGTAGTTTCTGTATTTGCCGTCAGATCGCAGCACCTCCCAAGCAATGTAATATTTTTAGTTCATGAAAGTAACCAACAGATGGCAGCACTGTCCGACCCGGTACCGAATAGGTGAGCTCCTATTCTCCTGGTACTAAATCGTGTTTTTCAGCGAGAAAACGAGGAACTCGACGGTGCTGCCATCTCTTGACGGATCATATCGACTAAAATTTTATCCCTTGGGAGGTGCTGCTATCTGACGACGGATATTAAAACTGTTATTACAAATGCTATTTCTTCACCCAATTTTTTGCAATTAAAAAGAAATATTCGTTTTCAATCCTATTAAAAGCATTTTTGACTTGAAATTGCGTGTTTCTGTCATTTTTGATTAATTTAAGAATTAAATAAAAGAAATTCCATTATTGATCACAAAGGCAAATATTTAAGTCGTTTTTCTTGCATATGGGCGTTTATTGATACAATCACGACTATTAGGTTGGAAATTTACTTTTTCATGAAAAAGAGACATTTCCCGTCGATTACTAATTTTCTGAGTAAATAACTTGAAAAATTTCGATCTTTGCTTTAAAATATCAAAATATGACGTATTTGATACAATGAGTGAACAACATTCTAAAAAAGTAACGATAAGATAAATTGACGATTTGGTCCGTTAGAGGACGTTAAAGTAGTAGTTTCTGTATTTGCCATCAGATCGCAGCACCTCCCAAGCAATGTAATATTTTTAGTTCATGAAAGTATCCAACAGATGGCAGCACTGTCCGACCCGGTACCGAATAGGTGAGCTCCTGTGAGCTCCTATTCTCCTGGTACTAAATCGTGGTTTTCAGCGAGAAAACGAGGAACTCGACGGTGCTGCCATCTCTTGACGGATCATATCGACTAAAATTTTAGCCCTTGGGAGGTGCTGCTATCTGACGACGGATATTAAAACTGTTATTACAAATGCTATTTCTTCACCCAATTTTTTGCAATTAAAAAGAAATATTCGTTTTCAATCCTATTAAAAGCATTTTTGACTTGAAATTGCGTGTTTCTGTCATTTTTGATTAATTTAAGAATTAAATAAAAGAAATTCCATAATTGATCACAAAGGCAAATATTTAAGTCGTTTTTTTTGAATATGGGCGTTTATTGATACAATCACGACTATTAGGCTGGAAATTTACTTTTTCATGAAAAAGAGACATTTCCCGTCGATTACTAATTTTCTGAGTAAATAACTTGAAAAATTTCGATCTTTGCTTTAAAATATCAAAATATGACGTATTTGATACAATGAGTGAACAACATTCTAAAAAAGTAACAATAAGATAAATTGACGATTTGGTCCGTTAGAGGACGTTAAAGTAGTAGTTTCTGTATTTGCCGTCAGATCGCAGCACCTCCAAAGCAATGTAATATTTTTAGTTCATGAAAGTAACCAACAGATGGCAGCACTGTCCGACCCGGTACCGAATAGGTGAGCTCCTGTGAGCTCCTATTCTCCTGGTACTAAATCGTGTATTTCAGCGAGAAAACGAGGAACTCGACGGTGCTGCCATCTCATGACGGATCATATCGACTAAAATTTTAGCCCTTGGGAGGTGCTGCTATCTGACGACGGATATTAAAACTGTTATTACAAATGCTATTTCTTCACCCAATTTTTTGCAATTAAAAAGAAATATTCGTTTTCAATCCTATTAAAAGCATTTTTGACTTGAAATTGCGTGTTTCTGTCATTTTTGATTAATTTAAGAATTAAATAAAAGAAATTCCATAATTGATCACAAAGGCAAATATTTAAGTCGTTTTTCTTGCATATGGGCGTTTATTGATACAATCACGACTATTAGGCTGGAAATTTACTTTTTCATGAAAAAGAGACATTTCCCGTCGATTACTAATTTTCTGAGTAAATAACTTGAAAAATTTCGATCTTTGCTTTAAAATATCAAAATATGACGTATTTGATACAATGAGTGAACAACATTCTAAAAAAGTAACAATAAGATAAATTGACGATTTGGTCCGTTAGAGGACGTTAAAGTAGTAGTTTCTGTATTTGCCGTCAGATCGCAGCACCTCCAAAGCAATGTAATATTTTTAGTTCATGAAAGTAACCAACAGATGGCAGCACTGTCCGACCCGGTACCGAATAGGTGAGCTCCTGTGAGCTCCTATTCTCCTGGTACTAAATCGTGTTTTTCAGCGAGAAAACGAGGAACTCGACGGTGCTGCCATCTCTTGACGGATCATATCGACTAAAATTTTAGCCCTTGGGAGGTGCTGCTATCTGACGACGGATATTAAAACTGTTATTACAAATGCTATTTCTTCACCCAATTTTTTGCAATTAAAAAGAAATATTCGTTTTCAATCCTATTAAAAGCATTTTTGACTTGAAATTGCGTGTTTCTGTCATTTTTGATTAATTTAAGAATTAAATAAAAGAAATTCCATAATTGATCACAAAGGCAAATATTTAAGTCGTTTTTCTTGCATATGGGCGTTTATTGATACAATCACGACTATTAGGCTGGAAATTTACTTTTTCATGAAAAAGAGACATTTCCCGTCGATTACTAATTTTCTGAGTAAATAACTTGAAAAATTTCGATCTTTGCTTTAAAATATCAAAATATGACGTATTTGATACAATGAGTGAACAACATTCTAAAAAAGTAACAATAAGATAAATTGACGATTTGGTCCGTTAGAGGACGTTAAAGTAGTAGTTTCTGTATTTGCCGTCAGATCGCAGCACCTCCAAAGCAATGTAATATTTTTAGTTCATGAAAGTAACCAACAGATGGCAGCACTGTCCGACCCGGTACGGAATAGGTGAGCTCCTGTGAGCTCCTATTCTCCTGGTACTAAATCGTGTTTTTCAGCGAGAAAACGAGGAACTCGACGGTGCTGCCATCTCTTGACGGATCATATCGACTAAAATTTTAGCCCTTGGGAGGTGCTGCTATCTGACGACGGATATTAAAACTGTTATTACAAATGCTATTTCTTCACCCAATTTTTTGCAATTAAAAAGAAATATTCGTTTTCAATCCTATTAAAAGCATTTTTGACTTGAAATTGCGTGTTTCTATCATTTTTGATTAATTTAAGAATTAAATAAAAGAAATTCCATAATTGATCACAAAGGCAAATATTTAAGTCGTTTTTCTTGAATATCGGCGTTTATTGATACAATCACGACTATTAGGCTGGAAATTCACTTTTTCATAAAAAAGAGACATTTCCCGTCGATTACTAATTTTCTGAGTAAATAACTTGAAAAATTTCGATCTTTGCTTTAAAATATCAAAATATGACGTATTTGAAACAACGAGTGAACAAAATTCTAAAAAAGTAACAATAAGATAAATTGACAATTTGGTACGTTAGAGGACGTTAAAGTAGTAGTTTCTGTATTTGCCGTCAGATCGCAGCACCTCCAAAGCAATGTAATATTTTTAGTTCATGAAAGTATCCAACAGATGGCAGCACTGTCCGACCCGGTACCGAATAGGTGAGCTCCTGTAAGCTCCTATTCTCCTGGTACTAAATCGTGTATTTCAGCGAGAAAACGAGGAACTCAACGGTGCTGCCATCTCTTGACGGATCATATCGACTAAAATTTTAGCCCTTGGGAGGTGCTGCTATCTGACGACGGATATTAAAACTGTTATTACAAATGCTATTTCTTCACCCAATTTTTTGCAATTAAAAAGAAATATTCGTTTTCAAGCCTATTAAAAGCATTTTTGACTTGAAATTGCGTGTTTCTATCATTTTTGATTAATTTAAGAATTAAATAAAAGAAATTCCATAATTGATCACAAAGGCAAATATTTAAGTCGTTTTTCTTGAATATCGGCGTTTATTGATACAATCACGACTATTAGGCTGGAAATTCACTTTTTCATGAAAAAGAGACATTTCCCGTCGATTACTAATTTTCTGAGTAAATAACTTGAAAAATTTCGATCTTTGCTTTAAAATATCAAAATATGACGTATTTGATACAATGAGTGAACAACATTCTAAAAAAGTAACAATAAGATAAATTGACGATTTGGTCCGTTAGAGGACGTTAAAGTAGTAGTTTCTGTATTTGCCATCAGATCGCAGCACCTCCCAAGCAATGTAATATTTTTAGTTCATGAAAGTATCCAACAGATGGCAGCACTGTCCGACCCGGTACCGAATAGGTGAGCTCCTGTGAGCTCCTATTCTCCTGGTACTAAATCGTGGTTTTCAGCGAGAAAACGAGGAACTCGACGGTGCTGCCATCTCTTGACGGATCATATCGACTAAAATTTTAGCCCTTGGGAGGTGCTGCTATCTGACGACGGATATTAAAACTGTTATTACAAATGCTATTTCTTCACCTAATTTTTTGCAATTAAAAAGAAATATTCGTTTTCAATCCTATTAAAAGCATTTTTGACTTGAAATTGCGTGTTTCTGTCATTTTTGATTAATTTAAGAATTAAATAAAAGAAATTCCATAATTGATCACAAAGGCAAATATTTAAGTCGTTTTTCTTGAATATCGGCGTTTATTGATACAATCACGACTATTAGGCTGGAAATTCACTTTTTCATGAAAAAGAGACATTTCCCGTCGATTACTAATTTTCTGAGTAAATAACTTGAAAAATTTCGATCTTTGCTTTAAAATATCAAAATATGACGTATTTGATACAATGAGTGAACAACATTCTAAAAAAGTAACAATAAGATAAATTGACGATTTGGTCCGTTAGAGGACGTTAAAGTAGTAGTTTCTGTATTTGCCGTCAGATCGCAGCACCTTCCAAGCAATGTAATATTTTTAGTTCATGAAAGTAACCAACAGATGGCAGCACTGTCCGACCCGGTAACGAATAGGTGAGCTCCTGTGAGCTCCTATTCTCCTGGTACTAAATCGTGTTTTTCAGCGAGAAAACGAGGAACTCGACGGTGCTGCCATCTCTTGACGGATCATATCGACTAAAATTTTAGCCCTTGGGAGGTGCTGCTATCTGACGACGGATATTAAAACTGTTATTACAAATGCTATTTCTTCACCCAATTTTTTGCAATTAAAAAGAAATATTCGTTTTCAATCCTATTAAAAGCATTTTTGACGTGAAATTGCGTGTTTCTATCATTTTTGATTAATTTAAGAATTATATAAAAGAAATTCCATAATTGATCACAAAGGCAAATATTTAAGTCGTTTTTCTTGAATATGGGCGTTTATTGATACAATCACGACTATTAGGCTGGAAATTTACTTTTTCATGAAAAAGAGACATTTCCCGTCGATTACTAATTTTCTGAGTAAATAACTTGAAAAATTTCGATCTTTGCTTTAAAATATCAAAATATGACGTATTTGATACAATGAGTGAACAACATTCTAAAAAAGTAACAATAAGATAAATTGACGATTTGGTCCGTTAGAAGAAGTTAAAGTAGTAGTTTCTGTATTTGCCGTCAGATCGCAGCACCTCCCAAGCAATGTAATATTTTTAGTTCATGAAAGTAACCAACAGATGGCAGCACTGTCCGACCCGGTACCGAATAGGTGAGCTCCTATTCTCCTGGTACTAAATCGTGTTTTTCAGCGAGAAAACGAGGAACTCGACGGTGCTGCCATCTCTTGACGGATCATATCGACTAAAATTTTAGCCCTTGGGAGGTGCTGCTATCTGACGACGGATATTAAAACTGTTATTACAAATGCTATTTCTTCACCCAATTTTTTGCAATTAAAAAGAAATATTCGTTTTCAATCCTATTAAAAGCATTTTTGACTTGAAATTGCGTGTTTCTGTCATTTTTGATTAATTTAAGAATTAAATAAAAGAAATTCCATAATTGATCACAAAGGCAAATATTTAAGTCGTTTTTCTTGCATATGGGCGTTTATTGATACAATCACGACTATTAGGCTGGAAATTTACTTTTTCATGAAAAAGAGACATTTCCCGTCGATTACTAATTTTCTGAGTAAATAACTTGAAAAATTTCGATCTTTGCTTTAAAATATCAAAATATGACGTATTTGATACAATGAGTGAACAACATTCTAAAAAAGTAACAATAAGATAAATTGACGATTTGGTCCGTTAGAGGACGTTAAAGTAGTAGTTTCTGTATTTGCCGTCAGATCGCAGCACCTCCCAAGCAATGTAATATTTTTAGTTCATGAAAGTATCCAACAGATGGCAGCACTGTCCGACCCGGTACCGAATAGGTGAGCTCCTGTGAGCTCCTATTCTCCTGGTACTAAATCGTGGTTTTCAGCGAGAAAACGAGGAACTCGACGGTGCTGCCATCTCTTGACGGATCATATCGACTAAAATTTTAGCCCTTGGGAGGTGCTGCTATCTGACGACGGATATTAAAACTGTTATTACAAATGCTATTTCTTCACCCAATTTTTTGCAATTAAAAAGAAATATTCGTTTTCAATCCTATTAAAAGCATTTTTGACTTGAAATTGCGTGTTTCTGTCATTTTTGATTAATTTAAGAATTAAATAAAAGAAATTCCATAATTGATCACAAAGGCAAATATTTAAGTCGTTTTTCTTGAATATCGGCGTTTATTGATACAATCACGACTATTAGGCTGGAAATTCACTTTTTCATGAAAAAGAGACATTTCCCGTCGATTACTAATTTTCTGAGTAAATAACTTGAAAAATTTCGATCTTTGCTTTAAAATATCAAAATATGACGTATTTGAAACAACGAGTGAACAAAATTCTAAAAAAGTAACAATAAGATAAATTGACAATTTGGTACGTTAGAGGACGTTAAAGTAGTAGTTTCTGTATTTGCCGTCAGATCGCAGCACCTCCAAAGCAATGTAATATTTTTAGTTCATGAAAGTATCCAACAGATGGCAGCACTGTCCGACCCGGTACCGAATAGGTGAGCTCCTGTAAGCTCCTATTCTCCTGGTACTAAATCGTGTATTTCAGCGAGAAAACGAGGAACTCAACGGTGCTGCCATCTCTTGACGGATCATATCGACTAAAATTTTAGCCCTTGGGAGGTGCTGCTATCTGACGACGGATATTAAAACTGTTATTACAAATGCTATTTCTTCACCCAATTTTTTGCAATTAAAAAGAAATATTCGTTTTCAAGCCTATTAAAAGCATTTTTGACTTGAAATTGCGTGTTTCTATCATTTTTGATTAATTTAAGAATTAAATAAAAGAAATTCCATAATTGATCACAAAGGCAAATATTTAAGTCGTTTTTCTTGAATATCGGCGTTTATTGATACAATCACGACTATTAGGCTGGAAATTCACTTTTTCATGAAAAAGAGACATTTCCCGTCGATTACTAATTTTCTGAGTAAATAACTTGAAAAATTTCGATCTTTGCTTTAAAATATCAAAATATGACGTATTTGATACAATGAGTGAACAACATTCTAAAAAAGTAACAATAAGATAAATTGACGATTTGGTCCGTTAGAGGACGTTAAAGTAGTAGTTTCTGTATTTGCCATCAGATCGCAGCACCTCCCAAGCAATGTAATATTTTTAGTTCATGAAAGTATCCAACAGATGGCAGCACTGTCCGACCCGGTACCGAATAGGTGAGCTCCTGTGAGCTCCTATTCTCCTGGTACTAAATCGTGGTTTTCAGCGAGAAAACGAGGAACTCGACGGTGCTGCCATCTCTTGACGGATCATATCGACTAAAATTTTAGCCCTTGGGAGGTGCTGCTATCTGACGACGGATATTAAAACTGTTATTACAAATGCTATTTCTTCACCTAATTTTTTGCAATTAAAAAGAAATATTCGTTTTCAATCCTATTAAAAGCATTTTTGACTTGAAATTGCGTGTTTCTGTCATTTTTGATTAATTTAAGAATTAAATAAAAGAAATTCCATAATTGATCACAAAGGCAAATATTTAAGTCGTTTTTCTTGAATATCGGCGTTTATTGATACAATCACGACTATTAGGCTGGAAATTCACTTTTTCATGAAAAAGAGACATTTCCCGTCGATTACTAATTTTCTGAGTAAATAACTTGAAAAATTTCGATCTTTGCTTTAAAATATCAAAATATGACGTATTTGATACAATGAGTGAACAACATTCTAAAAAAGTAACAATAAGATAAATTGACGATTTGGTCCGTTAGAGGACGTTAAAGTAGTAGTTTCTGTATTTGCCGTCAGATCGCAGCACCTTCCAAGCAATATAATATTTTTAGTTCATGAAAGTAACCAACAGATGGCAGCACTGTCCGACCCGGTAACGAATAGGTGAGCTCCTGTGAGCTCCTATTCTCCTGGTACTAAATCGTGTATTTCAGCGAGAAAACGAGGAACTCGACGGTGCTGCCATCTCTTGACGGATCATATCGACTAAAATTTTAGCCCTTGGGAGGTGCTGCTATCTGACGACGGATATTAAAACTGTTATTACAAATGCTATTTCTTCACCCAATTTTTTGCAATTAAAAAGAAATATTCGTTTTCAATCCTATTAAAAGCATTTTTGACTTGAAATTGCGTGTTTCTATCATTTTTGATTAATTTAAGAATTATATAAAAGAAATTCCATAATTGATCACAAAGGCAAATATTTAAGTCGTTTTTCTTGAATATCGGCGTTTATTGATACAATCACGACTATTAGGCTGGAAATTCACTTTTTCATGAAAAAGAGACATTTCCCGTCGATTACTAATTTTCTGAGTAAATAACTTGAAAAATTTCGATCTTTGCTTTAAAATATCAAAATATGACGTATTTGAAACAACGAGTGAACAAAATTCTAAAAAAGTAACAATAAGATAAATTGACAATTTGGTACGTTAGAGGACGTTAAAGTAGTAGTTTCTGTATTTGCCGTCAGATCGCAGCACCTCCAAAGCAATGTAATATTTTTAGTTCATGAAAGTATCCAACAGATGGCAGCACTGTCCGACCCGGTACCGAATAGGTGAGCTCCTGTAAGCTCCTATTCTCCTGGTACTAAATCGTGTATTTCAGCGAGAAAACGAGGAACTCAACGGTGCTGCCATCTCTTGACGGATCATATCGACTAAAATTTTAGCCCTTGGGAGGTGCTGCTATCTGACGACGGATATTAAAACTGTTATTACAAATGCTATTTCTTCACCCAATTTTTTGCAATTAAAAAGAAATATTCGTTTTCAAGCCTATTAAAAGCATTTTTGACTTGAAATTGCGTGTTTCTATCATTTTTGATTAATTTAAGAATTAAATAAAAGAAATTCCATAATTGATCACAAAGGCAAATATTTAAGTCGTTTTTCTTGAATATCGGCGTTTATTGATACAATCACGACTATTAGGCTGGAAATTCACTTTTTCATGAAAAAGAGACATTTCCCGTCGATTACTAATTTTCTGAGTAAATAACTTGAAAAATTTCGATCTTTGCTTTAAAATATCAAAATATGACGTATTTGATACAATGAGTGAACAACATTCTAAAAAAGTAACAATAAGATAAATTGACGATTTGGTCCGTTAGAGGACGTTAAAGTAGTAGTTTCTGTATTTGCCGTCAGATCGCAGCACCTTCCAAGCAATGTAATATTTTTAGTTCATGAAAGTAACCAACAGATGGCAGCACTGTCCGACCCGGTAACGAATAGGTGAGCTCCTGTGAGCTCCTATTCTCCTGGTACTAAATCGTGTTTTTCAGCGAGAAAACGAGGAACTCGACGGTGCTGCCATCTCTTGACGGATCATATCGACTAAAATTTTAGCCCTTGGGAGGTGCTGCTATCTGACGACGGATATTAAAACTGTTATTACAAATGCTATTTCTTCACCCAATTTTTTGCAATTAACAAGAAATATTCGTTTTCAATCCTATTAAAAGCATTTTTGACTTGAAATAGCGTGTTTCTATCATTTTTGATTACTTTAAGAATTATATAAAAGAAATTCCATAATTGATCACAAAGGCAAATATTTAAGTCGTTTTTCTTGAATATCGGCGTTTATTGATACAATCACGACTATTAGGCTGGAAATTCACTTTTTCATGAAAAAGAGACATTTCCCGTCGGTTACTAATTTTCTGAGTAAATAACTTGAAAAATTTCGATCTTTGCTTTAAAATATCAAAATATGACGTATTTGATACAATGAGTGAATAACATTCTAAAAAAGTAACAATAAGATAAATTGACGATTTGGTCCGTTAGAGGAAGTTAAAGTAGTAGTTTCTGTATTTGCCGTCAGATCGCAGCACCTCCAAAGCAATGTAATATTTTTAGTTCATGAAAGTAACCAACAGATGGCAGCACTGTCCGACCCGGTACCGAATAGGTGAGCTCCTGTGAGCTCCTATTCTCCTGGTACTAAATCGTGTATTTCAGCGAGAAAACGAGGAACTCGACGGTGCTGCCATCTCTTGACGGATCATATCGACTAAAATTTTAGCCCTTGGGAGGTGCTGCTATCTGACGACGGATATTAAAACTGTTATTACAAATGCTATTTCTTCACCCAATTTTTTGCAATTAAAAAGAAATATTCGTTTTCAATCCTATTAAAAGCATTTTTGACTTGAAATTGCGTGTTTTTATCATTTTTGATTAATTTAAGAATTAAATAAAAGAAATTCCATAATTGATCACAAAGGCAAATATGTAAGTCGTTTGTCTTGAATATCGGCGTTTATTGATACAATCACGACTATTAGGCTGGAAATTCACTTTTTCATAAAAAAGAGACATTTCCTGTCGATTACTAATTTTCTGAGTAAATAACATGAAAAATTCCGATCTTTGCTTTAAAATATCAAAATATGACGTATTTGATACAATGAGTGAACAACATTCTAAAAAAGTAACAATAAGATAAATTGACGATTTGGTCCGTTAGAGGACGTTAAAGTAGTAGTTTCTGTATTTGCCGTCAGATCGCAGCACCTCCCAAGCAATGTAATATTTTTAGTTCATGAAAGTAACCAACAGATGGCAGCACTGTCCGACCCGGTACCGAATAGGTGAGCTCCTATTCTCCTGGTACTAAATCGTGTTTTTCAGCGAGAAAACAAGGAACTCGACGGTGCTGCCATCTCTTGACGGATCATATCGACTAAAATTTTAGCCCTTGGGATGTGCTGCTATCTGACGACGGATATTAAAACTGTTATTACAAATGCTATTTCTTCACCCAATTTTTCGCAATTAAAAAGAAATATTCGTTTTCAATCCTATTAAAAGCATTTTTGACTTGAAATTGCGTGTTCCTATCATTTTTGATTAATTTAAGAATTAAATAAAAGAAATTCCATAATTGATCACAAAGGCAAATATTTAAGTCGATTTTCTTGAATATCGGCGTTTATTGATACAATCACGACTATTAGGCTGGAAATTCACTTTTTCATGAAAAAGAGACATTTCCCGTCGGTTACTAATTTTCTGAGTAAATAACTTGAAAAATTTCGATCTTTGCTTTAAAATATAAAAATATGACTTATTTGATACAATGAGTGAACAACATTCTAAAAAAGTAACAATAAGATAAATTGACGATTTGGTCCGTTAGAGGACGTTAAAGTAGTAGTTTCTGTATTTGCCGTCAGATCGCAGTACCTCCCAAGCAATGTAATATTTTTAGTTCATGAAAGTAACCAACAGATGGCAGCACTGTCCGACCCGGTACCGAATAGGTGAGCTCCTGTGAGCTCCTATTCTCCTGGTACTAAATCGTGTTTTTCAGAGAGAAAACGAGGAACACGACGGTGCTGCCATCTCTTGACGGATCATATCGACTAAAATTTTAGCCCTTGGGAGGTGCTGCTATCTGACGACGGATATATAAACTATTATTACAAATGCTATTTCGTCATCCAATTATTTGCAACTAAAAAGAAATATTCGTTTTCAAGCCAATTAAAAGCATTTTTGACTTGAAATTGCGTGTTCCTATCATTTTTGATTAATTTAAGAATTAAATAAAAGAAATTCCATAATTGATCACAAAGGCAAATATTTAAGTCGATTTTCTTGAATATCGGCGTTTATTGATACAATCACAACTATTAGGCTGGAAATTCACTTTTTCATGAAAAAGAGACATTTCCCGTCGGTTACTAATTTTCTGAGTAAATAACTTGAAAAATTTCGATCTTTGCTTTAAAATATAAAAATATGACTTATTTGATACAATGAGTGAACAACATTCTAAAAAAGTAACAATAAGATAAATTGACGATTTGGTCCGTTAGAGGACGTTAAAGTAGTAGTTTCTGTATTTGCCGTCAGATCGCAGCACCTCCCAAGCAATGTAATATTTTTAGTTCATGAAAGTATCCAACAGATGGCAGCACTGTCCGACCCGGTACCGAATAGGTGAGCTCCTGTGAGCTCCTATTCTCCTGGTACTAAATCGTGGTTTTCAGCGAGAAAACGAGGAACTCGACGGTGCTGCCATCTCTTGACGGATCATATCGACTAAAATTTTAGCCCTTGGGAGGTGCTGCTATCTGACGACGGATATTAAAACTGTTATTACAAATGCTATTTCTTCACCCAATTTTTTGCAATTAAAAAGAAATATTCGTTTTCAATCCTATTAAAAGCATTTTTGACTTGAAATTGCGTGTTTTTATCATTTTTGATTAATTTAAGAATTAAATAAAAGAAATTCCATAATTGATCACAAAGGCAAATATGTAAGTCGTTTGTCTTGAATATCGGCGTTTATTGATACAATCACGACTATTAGGCTGGAAATTCACTTTTTCATAAAAAAGAGACATTTCCTGTCGATTACTAATTTTCTGAGTAAATAACATGAAAAATTCCGATCTTTGCTTTAAAATATCAAAATATGACGTATTTGATACAATGAGTGAACAACATTCTAAAAAAGTAACAATAAGATAAATTGACGATTTGGTCCGTTAGAGGACGTTAAAGTAGTAGTTTCTGTATTTGCCGTCAGATCGCAGCACCTCCCAAGCAATGTAATATTTTTAGTTCATGAAAGTAACCAACAGATGGCAGCACTGTCCGACCCGGTACCGAATAGGTGAGCTCCTATTCTCCTGGTACTAAATCGTGTTTTTCAGCGAGAAAACAAGGAACTCGACGGTGCTGCCATCTCTTGACGGATCATATCGACTAAAATTTTAGCCCTTGGGATGTGCTGCTATCTGACGACGGATATTAAAACTGTTATTACAAATGCTATTTCTTCACCCAATTTTTCGCAATTAAAAAGAAATATTCGTTTTCAATCCTATTAAAAGCATTTTTGACTTGAAATTGCGTGTTCCTATCATTTTTGATTAATTTAAGAATTAAATAAAAGAAATTCCATAATTGATCACAAAGGCAAATATTTAAGTCGATTTTCTTGAATATCGGCGTTTATTGATACAATCACGACTATTAGGCTGGAAATTCACTTTTTCATGAAAAAGAGACATTTCCCGTCGGTTACTAATTTTCTGAGTAAATAACTTGAAAAATTTCGATCTTTGCTTTAAAATATAAAAATATGACTTATTTGATACAATGAGTGAACAACATTCTAAAAAAGTAACAATAAGATAAATTGACGATTTGGTCCGTTAGAGGACGTTAAAGTAGTAGTTTCTGTATTTGCCGTCAGATCGCAGTACCTCCCAAGCAATGTAATATTTTTAGTTCATGAAAGTAACCAACAGATGGCAGCACTGTCCGACCCGGTACCGAATAGGTGAGCTCCTGTGAGCTCCTATTCTCCTGGTACTAAATCGTGTTTTTCAGAGAGAAAACGAGGAACACGACGGTGCTGCCATCTCTTGACGGATCATATCGACTAAAATTTTAGCCCTTGGGAGGTGCTGCTATCTGACGACGGATATATAAACTATTATTACAAATGCTATTTCGTCATCCAATTATTTGCAACTAAAAAGAAATATTCGTTTTCAAGCCAATTAAAAGCATTTTTGACTTGAAATTGCGTGTTCCTATCATTTTTGATTAATTTAAGAATTAAATAAAAGAAATTCCATAATTGATCACAAAGGCAAATATTTAAGTCGATTTTCTTGAATATCGGCGTTTATTGATACAATCACAACTATTAGGCTGGAAATTCACTTTTTCATGAAAAAGAGACATTTCCCGTCGGTTACTAATTTTCTGAGTAAATAACTTGAAAAATTTCGATCTTTGCTTTAAAATATAAAAATATGACTTATTTGATACAATGAGTGAACAACATTCTAAAAAAGTAACAATAAGATAAATTGACGATTTGGTCCGTTAGAGGACGTTAAAGTAGTAGTTTCTGTATTTGCCGTCAGATCGCAGCACCTCCCAAGCAATGTAATATTTTTAGTTCATGAAAGTATCCAACAGATGGCAGCACTGTCCGACCCGGTACCGAATAGGTGAGCTCCTGTGAGCTCCTATTCTCCTGGTACTAAATCGTGGTTTTCAGCGAGAAAACGAGGAACTCGACGGTGCTGCCATCTCTTGACGGATCATATCGACTAAAATTTTAGCCCTTGGGAGGTGCTGCTATCTGACGACGGATATTAAAACTGTTATTACAAATGCTATTTCTTCACCCAATTTTTTGCAATTAAAAAGAAATATTCGTTTTCAATCCTATTAAAAGCATTTTTGACTTGAAATTGCGTGTTTCTGTCATTTTTGATTAATTTAAGAATTAAATAAAAGAAATTCCATAATTGATCACAAAGGCAAATATTTAAGTCGTTTTTCTTGAATATCGGCGTTTATTGATACAATCACGACTATTAGGCTGGAAATTCACTTTTTCATGAAAAAGAGACATTTCCCGTCGATTACTAATTTTCTGAGTAAATAACTTGAAAAATTTCGATCTTTGCTTTAAAATATCAAAATATGACGTATTTGAAACAACGAGTGAACAAAATTCTAAAAAAGTAACAATAAGATAAATTGACAATTTGGTACGTTAGAGGACGTTAAAGTAGTAGTTTCTGTATTTGCCGTCAGATCGCAGCACCTCCAAAGCAATGTAATATTTTTAGTTCATGAAAGTATCCAACAGATGGCAGCACTGTCCGACCCGGTACCGAATAGGTGAGCTCCTGTAAGCTCCTATTCTCCTGGTACTAAATCGTGTATTTCAGCGAGAAAACGAGGAACTCAACGGTGCTGCCATCTCTTGACGGATCATATCGACTAAAATTTTAGCCCTTGGGAGGTGCTGCTATCTGACGACGGATATTAAAACTGTTATTACAAATGCTATTTCTTCACCCAATTTTTTGCAATTAAAAAGAAATATTCGTTTTCAAGCCTATTAAAAGCATTTTTGACTTGAAATTGCGTGTTTCTATCATTTTTGATTAATTTAAGAATTAAATAAAAGAAATTCCATAATTGATCACAAAGGCAAATATTTAAGTCGTTTTTCTTGAATATCGGCGTTTATTGATACAATCACGACTATTAGGCTGGAAATTCACTTTTTCATGAAAAAGAGACATTTCCCGTCGATTACTAATTTTCTGAGTAAATAACTTGAAAAATTTCGATCTTTGCTTTAAAATATCAAAATATGACGTATTTGATACAATGAGTGAACAACATTCTAAAAAAGTAACAATAAGATAAATTGACGATTTGGTCCGTTAGAGGACGTTAAAGTAGTAGTTTCTGTATTTGCCATCAGATCGCAGCACCTCCCAAGCAATGTAATATTTTTAGTTCATGAAAGTATCCAACAGATGGCAGCACTGTCCGACCCGGTACCGAATAGGTGAGCTCCTGTGAGCTCCTATTCTCCTGGTACTAAATCGTGGTTTTCAGCGAGAAAACGAGGAACTCGACGGTGCTGCCATCTCTTGACGGATCATATCGACTAAAATTTTAGCCCTTGGGAGGTGCTGCTATCTGACGACGGATATTAAAACTGTTATTACAAATGCTATTTCTTCACCCAATTTTTTGCAATTAAAAAGAAATATTCGTTTTCAATCCTATTAAAAGCATTTTTGACTTGAAATTGCGTGTTTCTGTCATTTTTGATTAATTTAAGAATTAAATAAAAGAAATTCCATAATTGATCACAAAGGCAAATATTTAAGTCGTTTTTCTTGAATATCGGCGTTTATTGATACAATCACGACTATTAGGCTGGAAATTCACTTTTTCATGAAAAAGAGACATTTCCCGTCGATTACTAATTTTCTGAGTAAATAACTTGAAAAATTTCGATCTTTGCTTTAAAATATCAAAATATGACGTATTTGATACAATGAGTGAACAACATTCTAAAAAAGTAACAATAAGATAAATTGACGATTTGGTCCGTTAGAGGACGTTAAAGTAGTAGTTTCTGTATTTGCCGTCAGATCGCAGTACCTTCCAAGCAATGTAATATTTTTAGTTCATGAAAGTAACCAACAGATGGCAGCACTGTCCGACCCGGTAACGAATAGGTGAGCTCCTGTGAGCTCCTATTCTCCTGGTACTAAATCGTGTTTTTCAGCGAGAAAACGAGGAACTCGACGGTGCTGCCATCTCTTGACGGATCATATCGACTAAAATTTTAGCCCTTGGGAGGTGCTGCTATCTGACGACGGATATTAAAACTGTTATTACAAATGCTATTTCTTCACCCAATTTTTTGCAATTAACAAGAAATATTCGTTTTCAATCCTATTAAAAGCATTTTTGACTTGAAATAGCGTGTTTCTATCATTTTTGATTACTTTAAGAATTATATAAAAGAAATTCCATAATTGATCACAAAGGCAAATATTTAAGTCGTTTTTCTTGAATATCGGCGTTTATTGATACAATCACGACTATTAGGCTGGAAATTCACTTTTTCATGAAAAAGAGACATTTCCCGTCGGTTACTAATTTGCTGAGTAAATAACTTGAAAAATTTCGATCTTTGCTTTAAAATATCAAAATATGACGTATTTGATACAATGAGTGAATAACATTCTAAAAAAGTAACAATAAGATAAATTGACGATTTGGTCCGTTAGAGGAAGTTAAAGTAGTAGTTTCTGTATTTGCCGTCAGATCGCAGCACCTCCAAAGCAATGTAATATTTTTAGTTCATGAAAGTAACCAACAGATGGCAGCACTGTCCGACCCGGTACCGAATAGGTGAGCTCCTGTGAGCTCCTATTCTCCTGGTACTAAATCGTGTATTTCAGCGAGAAAACGAGGAACTCGACGGTGCTGCCATCTCTTGACGGATCATATCGACTAAAATTTTAGCCCTTGGGAGGTGCTGCTATCTGACGACGGATATTAAAACTGTTATTACAAATGCTATTTCTTCACCCAATTTTTTGCAATTAAAAAGAAATATTCGTTTTCAATCCTATTAAAAGCATTTTTGACTTGAAATTGCGTGTTTTTATCATTTTTGATTAATTTAAGAATTAAATAAAAGAAATTCCATAATTGATCACAAAGGCAAATATGTAAGTCGTTTGTCTTGAATATCGGCGTCTATTGATACAATCACGACTATTAGGCTGGAAATTCACTTTTTCATAAAAAAGAGACATTTCCTGTCGATTACTAATTTTCTGAGTAAATAACATGAAAAATTCCGATCTTTGCTTTAAAATATCAAAATATGACGTATTTGATACAATGAGTGAACAACATTCTAAAAAAGTAACAATAAGATAAATTGACGATTTGGTCCGTTAGAGGACGTTAAAGTAGTAGTTTCTGTATTTGCCGTCAGATCGCAGCACCTCCCAAGCAATGTAATATTTTTAGTTCATGAAAGTAACCAACAGATGGCAGCACTGTCCGACCCGGTACCGAATAGGTGAGCTCCTATTCTCCTGGTACTAAATCGTGTTTTTCAGCGAGAAAACAAGGAACTCGACGGTGCTGCCATCTCTTGACGGATCATATCGACTAAAATTTTAGCCCTTGGGATGTGCTGCTATCTGACGACGGATATTAAAACTGTTATTACAAATGCTATTTCTTCACCCAATTTTTCGCAATTAAAAAGAAATATTCGTTTTCAATCCTATTAAAAGCATTTTTGACTTGAAATTGCGTGTTCCTATCATTTTTGATTAATTTAAGAATTAAATAAAAGAAATTCCATAATTGATCACAAAGGCAAATATTTAAGTCGATTTTCTTGAATATCGGCGTTTATTGATACAATCACGACTATTAGGCTGGAAATTCACTTTTTCATGAAAAAGAGACATTTCCCGTCGGTTACTAATTTTCTGAGTAAATAACTTGAAAAATTTCGATCTTTGCTTTAAAATATAAAAATATGACTTATTTGATACAATGAGTGAACAACATTCTAAAAAAGTAACAATAAGATAAATTGACGATTTGGTCCGTTAGAGGACGTTAAAGTAGTAGTTTCTGTATTTGCCGTCAGATCGCAGTACCTCCCAAGCAATGTAATATTTTTAGTTCATGAAAGTAACCAACAGATGGCAGCACTGTCCGACCCGGTACCGAATAGGTGAGCTCCTGTGAGCTCCTATTCTCCTGGTACTAAATCGTGTTTTTCAGAGAGAAAACGAGGAACACGACGGTGCTGCCATCTCTTGACGGATCATATCGACTAAAATTTTAGCCCTTGGGAGGTGCTGCTATCTGACGACGGATATATAAACTATTATTACAAATGCTATTTCGTCATCCAATTATTTGCAACTAAAAAGAAATATTCGTTTTCAAGCCAATTAAAAGCATTTTGACTTGAAATTGCGTGTTCCTATCATTTTTGATTAATTTAAGAATTAAATAAAAGAAATTCCATAATTGATCACAAAGGCAAATATTTAAGTCGATTTTCTTGAATATCGGCGTTTATTGATACAATCACAACTATTAGGCTGGAAATTCACTTTTTCATGAAAAAGAGACATTTCCCGTCGGTTACTAATTTTCTGAGTAAATAACTTGAAAAATTTCGATCTTTGCTTTAAAATATAAAAATATGACTTATTTGATACAATGAGTGAACAACATTCTAAAAAAGTAACAATAAGATAAATTGACGATTTGGTCCGTTAGAGGACGTTAAAGTAGTAGTTTCTGTATTTGCCGTCAGATCGCAGCACCTCCCAAGCAATGTAATATTTTTAGTTCATGAAAGTATCCAACAGATGGCAGCACTGTCCGACCCGGTACCGAATAGGTGAGCTCCTGTGAGCTCCTATTCTCCTGGTACTAAATCGTGGTTTTCAGCGAGAAAACGAGGAACTCGACGGTGCTGCCATCTCTTGACGGATCATATCGACTAAAATTTTAGCCCTTGGGAGGTGCTGCTATCTGACGACGGATATTAAAACTGTTATTACAAATGCTATTTCTTCACCCAATTTTTTGCAATTAAAAAGAAATATTCGTTTTCAATCCTATTAAAAGCATTTTTGACTTGAAATTGCGTGTTTCTGTCATTTTTGATTAATTTAAGAATTAAATAAAAGAAATTCCATAATTGATCACAAAGGCAAATATTTAAGTCGTTTTTCTTGAATATCGGCGTTTATTGATACAATCACGACTATTAGGCTGGAAATTCACTTTTTCATGAAAAAGAGACATTTCCCGTCGATTACTAATTTTCTGAGTAAATAACTTGAAAAATTTCGATCTTTGCTTTAAAATATCAAAATATGACGTATTTGATACAATGAGTGAACAACATTCTAAAAAAGTAACAATAAGATAAATTGACGATTTGGTCCGTTAGAGGACGTTAAAGTAGTAGTTTCTGTATTTGCCGTCAGATCGCAGTACCTTCCAAGCAATGTAATATTTTTAGTTCATGAAAGTAACCAACAGATGGCAGCACTGTCCGACCCGGTAACGAATAGGTGAGCTCCTGTGAGCTCCTATTCTCCTGGTACTAAATCGTGTTTTTCAGCGAGAAAACGAGGAACTCGACGGTGCTGCCATCTCTTGACGGATCATATCGACTAAAATTTTAGCCCTTGGGAGGTGCTGCTATCTGACGACGGATATTAAAACTGTTATTACAAATGCTATTTCTTCACCCAATTTTTTGCAATTAACAAGAAATATTCGTTTTCAATCCTATTAAAAGCATTTTTGACTTGAAATAGCGTGTTTCTATCATTTTTGATTACTTTAAGAATTATATAAAAGAAATTCCATAATTGATCACAAAGGCAAATATTTAAGTCGTTTTTCTTGAATATCGGCGTTTATTGATACAATCACGACTATTAGGCTGGAAATTCACTTTTTCATGAAAAAGAGACATTTCCCGTCGGTTACTAATTTGCTGAGTAAATAACTTGAAAAATTTCGATCTTTGCTTTAAAATATCAAAATATGACGTATTTGATACAATGAGTGAATAACATTCTAAAAAAGTAACAATAAGATAAATTGACGATTTGGTCCGTTAGAGGAAGTTAAAGTAGTAGTTTCTGTATTTGCCGTCAGATCGCAGCACCTCCAAAGCAATGTAATATTTTTAGTTCATGAAAGTAACCAACAGATGGCAGCACTGTCCGACCCGGTACCGAATAGGTGAGCTCCTGTGAGCTCCTATTCTCCTGGTACTAAATCGTGTATTTCAGCGAGAAAACGAGGAACTCGACGGTGCTGCCATCTCTTGACGGATCATATCGACTAAAATTTTAGCCCTTGGGAGGTGCTGCTATCTGACGACGGATATTAAAACTGTTATTACAAATGCTATTTCTTCACCCAATTTTTTGCAATTAAAAAGAAATATTCGTTTTCAATCCTATTAAAAGCATTTTTGACTTGAAATTGCGTGTTTTTATCATTTTTGATTAATTTAAGAATTAAATAAAAGAAATTCCATAATTGATCACAAAGGCAAATATGTAAGTCGTTTGTCTTGAATATCGGCGTCTATTGATACAATCACGACTATTAGGCTGGAAATTCACTTTTTCATAAAAAAGAGACATTTCCTGTCGATTACTAATTTTCTGAGTAAATAACATGAAAAATTCCGATCTTTGCTTTAAAATATCAAAATATGACGTATTTGATACAATGAGTGAACAACATTCTAAAAAAGTAACAATAAGATAAATTGACGATTTGGTCCGTTAGAGGACGTTAAAGTAGTAGTTTCTGTATTTGCCGTCAGATCGCAGCACCTCCCAAGCAATGTAATATTTTTAGTTCATGAAAGTAACCAACAGATGGCAGCACTGTCCGACCCGGTACCGAATAGGTGAGCTCCTATTCTCCTGGTACTAAATCGTGTTTTTCAGCGAGAAAACAAGGAACTCGACGGTGCTGCCATCTCTTGACGGATCATATCGACTAAAATTTTAGCCCTTGGGATGTGCTGCTATCTGACGACGGATATTAAAACTGTTATTACAAATGCTATTTCTTCACCCAATTTTTCGCAATTAAAAAGAAATATTCGTTTTCAATCCTATTAAAAGCATTTTTGACTTGAAATTGCGTGTTCCTATCATTTTTGATTAATTTAAGAATTAAATAAAAGAAATTCCATAATTGATCACAAAGGCAAATATTTAAGTCGATTTTCTTGAATATCGGCGTTTATTGATACAATCACGACTATTAGGCTGGAAATTCACTTTTTCATGAAAAAGAGACATTTCCCGTCGGTTACTAATTTTCTGAGTAAATAACTTGAAAAATTTCGATCTTTGCTTTAAAATATAAAAATATGACTTATTTGATACAATGAGTGAACAACATTCTAAAAAAGTAACAATAAGATAAATTGACGATTTGGTCCGTTAGAGGACGTTAAAGTAGTAGTTTCTGTATTTGCCGTCAGATCGCAGTACCTCCCAAGCAATGTAATATTTTTAGTTCATGAAAGTAACCAACAGATGGCAGCACTGTCCGACCCGGTACCGAATAGGTGAGCTCCTGTGAGCTCCTATTCTCCTGGTACTAAATCGTGTTTTTCAGAGAGAAAACGAGGAACACGACGGTGCTGCCATCTCTTGACGGATCATATCGACTAAAATTTTAGCCCTTGGGAGGTGCTGCTATCTGACGACGGATATATAAACTATTATTACAAATGCTATTTCGTCATCCAATTATTTGCAACTAAAAAGAAATATTCGTTTTCAAGCCAATTAAAAGCATTTTTGACTTGAAATTGCGTGTTCCTATCATTTTTGATTAATTTAAGAATTAAATAAAAGAAATTCCATAATTGATCACAAAGGCAAATATTTAAGTCGATTTTCTTGAATATCGGCGTTTATTGATACAATCACAACTATTAGGCTGGAAATTCACTTTTTCATGAAAAAGAGACATTTCCCGTCGGTTACTAATTTTCTGAGTAAATAACTTGAAAAATTTCGATCTTTGCTTTAAAATATAAAAATATGACTTATTTGATACAATGAGTGAACAACATTCTAAAAAAGTAACAATAAGATAAATTGACGATTTGGTCCGTTAGAGGACGTTAAAGTAGTAGTTTCTGTATTTGCCGTCAGATCGCAGCACCTCCCAAGCAATGTAATATTTTTAGTTCATGAAAGTATCCAACAGATGGCAGCACTGTCCGACCCGGTACCGAATAGGTGAGCTCCTGTGAGCTCCTATTCTCCTGGTACTAAATCGTGGTTTTCAGCGAGAAAACGAGGAACTCGACGGTGCTGCCATCTCTTGACGGATCATATCGACTAAAATTTTAGCCCTTGGGAGGTGCTGCTATCTGACGACGGATATTAAAACTGTTATTACAAATGCTATTTCTTCACCCAATTTTTTGCAATTAAAAAGAAATATTCGTTTTCAATCCTATTAAAAGCATTTTTGACTTGAAATTGCGTGTTTCTGTCATTTTTGATTAATTTAAGAATTAAATAAAAGAAATTCCATAATTGATCACAAAGGCAAATATTTAAGTCGTTTTTCTTGAATATCGGCGTTTATTGATACAATCACGACTATTAGGCTGGAAATTCACTTTTTCATGAAAAAGAGACATTTCCCGTCGATTACTAATTTTCTGAGTAAATAACTTGAAAAATTTCGATCTTTGCTTTAAAATATCAAAATATGACGTATTTGAAACAACGAGTGAACAAAATTCTAAAAAAGTAACAATAAGATAAATTGACAATTTGGTACGTTAGAGGACGTTAAAGTAGTAGTTTCTGTATTTGCCGTCAGATCGCAGCACCTCCAAAGCAATGTAATATTTTTAGTTCATGAAAGTATCCAACAGATGGCAGCACTGTCCGACCCGGTACCGAATAGGTGAGCTCCTGTAAGCTCCTATTCTCCTGGTACTAAATCGTGTATTTCAGCGAGAAAACGAGGAACTCAACGGTGCTGCCATCTCTTGACGGATCATATCGACTAAAATTTTAGCCCTTGGGAGGTGCTGCTATCTGACGACGGATATTAAAACTGTTATTACAAATGCTATTTCTTCACCCAATTTTTTGCAAATAAAAAGAAATATTCGTTTTCAAGCCTATTAAAAGCATTTTTGACTTGAAATTGCGTGTTTCTATCATTTTTGATTAATTTAAGAATTAAATAAAAGAAATTCCATAATTGATCACAAAGGCAAATATTTAAGTCGTTTTTCTTGAATATCGGCGTTTATTGATACAATCACGACTATTAGGCTGGAAATTCACTTTTTCATGAAAAAGAGACATTTCCCGTCGATTACTAATTTTCTGAGTAAATAACTTGAAAAATTTCGATCTTTGCTTTAAAATATCAAAATATGACGTATTTGATACAATGAGTGAACAACATTCTAAAAAAGTAACAATAAGATAAATTGACGATTTGGTCCGTTAGAGGACGTTAAAGTAGTAGTTTCTGTATTTGCCATCAGATCGCAGCACCTCCCAAGCAATGTAATATTTTTAGTTCATGAAAGTATCCAACAGATGGCAGCACTGTCCGACCCGGTACCGAATAGGTGAGCTCCTGTGAGCTCCTATTCTCCTGGTACTAAATCGTGGTTTTCAGCGAGAAAACGAGGAACTCGACGGTGCTGCCATCTCTTGACGGATCATATCGACTAAAATTTTAGCCCTTGGGAGGTGCTGCTATCTGACGACGGATATTAAAACTGTTATTACAAATGCTATTTCTTCACCCAATTTTTTGCAATTAAAAAGAAATATTCGTTTTCAATCCTATTAAAAGCATTTTTGACTTGAAATTGCGTGTTTCTGTCATTTTTGATTAATTTAAGAATTAAATAAAAGAAATTCCATAATTGATCACAAAGGCAAATATTTAAGTCGTTTTTCTTGAATATCGGCGTTTATTGATACAATCACGACTATTAGGCTGGAAATTCACTTTTTCATGAAAAAGAGACATTTCCCGTCGATTACTAATTTTCTGAGTAAATAACTTGAAAAATTTCGATCTTTGCTTTAAAATATCAAAATATGACGTATTTGATACAATGAGTGAATAACATTCTAAAAAAGTAACAATAAGATAAATTGACGATTTGGTCCGTTAGAGGAAGTTAAAGTAGTAGTTTCTGTATTTGCCGTCAGATCGCAGCACCTCCAAAGCAATGTAATATTTTTAGTTCATGAAAGTAACCAACAGATGGCAGCACTGTCCGACCCGGTACCGAATAGGTGAGCTCCTGTGAGCTCCTATTCTCCTGGTACTAAATCGTGTATTTCAGCGAGAAAACGAGGAACTCGACGGTGCTGCCATCTCTTGACGGATCATATCGACTAAAATTTTAGCCCTTGGGAGGTGCTGCTATCTGACGACGGATATTAAAACTGTTATTACAAATGCTATTTCTTCACCCAATTTTTTGCAATTAAAAAGAAATATTCGTTTTCAAGCCTATTAAAAGCATTTTTGACTTGAAATTGCGTGTTTTTATCATTTTTGATTA
Organism: Arma custos; assembly: GCA_037127475.1. Classification (NCBI taxonomy): domain Eukaryota; kingdom Metazoa; phylum Arthropoda; class Insecta; order Hemiptera; family Pentatomidae; genus Arma; species Arma custos. The sequence goes on from JBBAGI010000112.1 coordinate 63,872, forward strand.
ATTTAAGAATTAAATAAAAGAAATTCCATAATTGATCACAAAGGCAAATATGTAAGTCGTTTGTCTTGAATATCGGCGTTTATTGATACAATCACGACTATTAGGCTGGAAATTCACTTTTTCATAAAAAAGAGACATTTCCTGTCGATTACTAATTTTCTGAGTAAATAACATGAAAAATTCCGATCTTTGCTTTAAAATATCAAAATATGACGTATTTGATACAATGAGTGAACAACATTCTAAAAAAGTAACAATAAGATAAATTGACGATTTGGTCCGTTAGAGGACGTTAAAGTAGTAGTTTCTGTATTTGCCGTCAGATCGCAGCACCTCCCAAGCAATGTAATATTTTTAGTTCATGAAAGTAACCAACAGATGGCAGCACTGTCCGACCCGGTACCGAATAGGTGAGCTCCTATTCTCCTGGTACTAAATCGTGTTTGTCAGCGAGAAAACAAGGAACTCGACGGTGCTGCCATCTCTTGACGGATCATATCGACTAAAATTTTAGCCCTTGGGATGTGCTGCTATCTGACGACGGATATAAAAACTGTTATTACAAATGCTATTTCTTCACCCAATTTTTCGCAATTAAAAAGAAATATTCGTTTTCAATCCTATTAAAAGCATTTTTGACTTGAAATTGCGTGTTCCTATCATTTTTGATTAATTTAAGAATTAAATAAAAGAAATTCCATAATTGATCACAAAGGCAAATATTTAAGTCGATTTTCTTGAATATCGGCGTTTATTGATACAATCACAACTATTAGGCTGGAAATTCACTTTTTCATGAAAAAGAGACATTTCCCGTCGGTTACTAATTTTCTGAGTAAATAACTTGAAAAATTTCGATCTTTGCTTTAAAATATAAAAATATGACTTATTTGATACAATGAGTGAACAACATTCTAAAAAAGTAACAATAAGATAAATTGACGATTTGGTCCGTTAGAGGACGTTAAAGTAGTAGTTTCTGTATTTGCCGTCAGATCGCAGCACCTCCCAAGCAATGTAATATTTTTAGTTCATGAAAGTATCCAACAGATGGCAGCACTGTCCGACCCGGTACCGAATAGGTGAGCTCCTGTGAGCTCCTATTCTCCTGGTACTAAATCGTGGTTTTCAGCGAGAAAACGAGGAACTCGACGGTGCTGCCATCTCTTGACGGATCATATCGACTAAAATTTTAGCCCTTGGGAGGTGCTGCTATCTGACGACGGATATTAAAACTGTTATTACAAATGCTATTTCTTCACCCAATTTTTTGCAATTAAAAAGAAATATTCGTTTTCAATCCTATTAAAAGCATTATTGACTTGAAATTGCGTGTTTCTGTCATTTTTGATTAATTTAACAATTAAATAAAAGAAATTCCATAATTGATCACAAAGGCAAATATTTAAGTCGTTTTTCTTGAATATCGGCGTTTATTGATACAATCACGACTATTAGGCTGGAAATTCACTTTTTCATGAAAAAGAGACATTTCCCGTCGATTACTAATTTTCTGAGTAAATAACTTGAAAAATTTCATTCTTTGCTTTAAAATATCAAAATATGACGTATTTGATACAATGAGTGAACAACATTCTAAAAAAGTAACAATAAGATAAATTGACGATTTGGTCCGTTAGAGGACGTTAAAGTAGTAGTTTCTGTATTTGCCGTCAGATCGCAGCACCTTCCAAGCAATGTAATATTTTTAGTTCATGAAAGTAACCAACAGATGGCAGCACTGTCCGACCCGGTAACGAATAGGTGAGCTCCTGTGAGCTCCTATTCTCCTGGTACTAAATCGTGTTTTTCAGCGAGAAAACGAGGAACTCGACGGTGCTGCCATCTCTTGACGGATCATATCGACTAAAATTTTAGCCCTTGGGAGGTGCTGCTATCTGACGACGGATATTAAAACTGTTATTACAAATGCTATTTCTTCACCCAATTTTTTGCAATTAACAAGAAATATTCGTTTTCAATCCTATTAAAAGCATTTTTGACTTGAAATAGCGTGTTTCTATCATTTTTGATTACTTTAAGAATTAAATAAAAGAAATTCCATAATTGATCACAAAGGCAAATATTTAAGTCGTTTTTCTTGAATATCGGCGTTTATTGATACAATCACGACTATTAGGCTGGAAATTCACTTTTTCATGAAAAAGAGACATTTCCCGTCGGTTACTAATTTTCTGAGTAAATAACTTGAAAAATTTCGATCTTTGCTTTAAAATATCAAAATATGACGTATTTGATACAATGAGTGAATAACATTCTAAAAAAGTAACAATAAGATAAATTGACGATTTGGTCCGTTAGAGGAAGTTAAAGTAGTAGTTTCTGTATTTGCCGTCAGATCGCAGCACCTCCAAAGCAATGTAATATTTTTAGTTCATGAAAGTAACCAACAGATGGCAGCACTGTCCGACCCGGTACCGAATAGGTGAGCTCCTATTCTCCTGGTACTAAATCGTGTATTTCAGCGAGAAAACGAGGAACTCGACGGTGCTGCCATCTCTTGACGGATCATATCGACTAAAATTTTAGCCCTTGGGAGGTGCTGCTATCTGACGACGGATATTAAAACTGTTATTACAAATGCTATTTCTTCACCCAATTTTTTGCAATTAAAAAGAAATATTCGTTTTCAATCCTATTAAAAGCATTTTTGATTTGAAATTGCGTGTTTATATCATTTTTGATTAATTTAAGAATTAAATAAAAGAAATTCCATAATTGATCACAAAGGCAAATATGTAAGTCGTTTGTCTTGAATATCGGCGTTTATTGATACAATCACGACTATTAGGCTGGAAATTCACTTTTTCATAAAAAAGAGACATTTCCTGTCGATTACTAATTTTCTGAGTAAATAACATGAAAAATTCCGATCTTTGCTTTAAAATATCAAAATATGACGTATTTGATACAATGAGTGAACAACATTCTAAAAAAGTAACAATAAGATAAATTGACGATTTGGTCCGTTAGAGGACGTTAAAGTAGTAGTTTCTGTATTTGCCGTCAGATCGCAGCACCTCCCAAGCAATGTAATATTTTTAGTTCATGAAAGTAACCAACAGATGGCAGCACTGTCCGACCCGGTACCGAATAGGTGAGCTCCTATTCTCCTGGTACTAAATCGTGTTTGTCAGCGAGAAAACAAGGAACTCGACGGTGCTGCCATCTCTTGACGGATCATATCGACTAAAATTTTAGCCCTTGGGATGTGCTGCTATCTGACGACGGATATAAAAACTGTTATTACAAATGCTATTTCTTCACCCAATTTTTCGCAATTAAAAAGAAATATTCGTTTTCAATCCTATTAAAAGCATTTTTGACTTGAAATTGCGTGTTCCTATCATTTTTGATTAATTTAAGAATTAAATAAAAGAAATTCCATAATTGATCACAAAGGCAAATATTTAAGTCGATTTTCTTGAATATCGGCGTTTATTGATACAATCACGACTATTAGGCTGGAAATTCACTTTTTCATGAAAAAGAGACATTTCCCGTCGGTTACTAATTTTCTGAGTAAATAACTTGAAAAATTTCGATCTTTGCTTTAAAATATAAAAATATGACTTATTTGATACAATGAGTGAACAACATTCTAAAAAAGTAACAATAAGATAAATTGACGATTTGGTCCGTTAGAGGACGTTAAAGTAGTAGTTTCTGTATTTGCCGTCAGATCGCAGCACCTCCCAAGCAATGTAATATTTTTAGTTCATGAAAGTATCCAACAGATGGCAGCACTGTCCGACCCGGTACCGAATAGGTGAGCTCCTGTGAGCTCCTATTCTCCTGGTACTAAATCGTGGTTTTCAGCGAGAAAACGAGGAACTCGACGGTGCTGCCATCTCTTGACGGATCATATCGACTAAAATTTTAGCCCTTGGGAGGTGCTGCTATCTGACGACGGATATTAAAACTGTTATTACAAATGCTATTTCTTCACCCAATTTTTTGCAATTAAAAAGAAATATTCGTTTTCAATCCTATTAAAAGCATTATTGACTTGAAATTGCGTGTTTCTGTCATTTTTGATTAATTTAACAATTAAATAAAAGAAATTCCATAATTGATCACAAAGGCAAATATTTAAGTCGTTTTTCTTGAATATCGGCGTTTATTGATACAATCACGACTATTAGGCTGGAAATTCACTTTTTCATGAAAAAGAGACATTTCCCGTCGATTACTAATTTTCTGAGTAAATAACTTGAAAAATTTCATTCTTTGCTTTAAAATATCAAAATATGACGTATTTGATACAATGAGTGAACAACATTCTAAAAAAGTAACAATAAGATAAATTGACGATTTGGTCCGTTAGAGGACGTTAAAGTAGTAGTTTCTGTATTTGCCGTCAGATCGCAGCACCTTCCAAGCAATGTAATATTTTTAGTTCATGAAAGTAACCAACAGATGGCAGCACTGTCCGACCCGGTAACGAATAGGTGAGCTCCTGTGAGCTCCTATTCTCCTGGTACTAAATCGTGTTTTTCAGCGAGAAAACGAGGAACTCGACGGTGCTGCCATCTCTTGACGGATCATATCGACTAAAATTTTAGCCCTTGGGAGGTGCTGCTATCTGACGACGGATATTAAAACTGTTATTACAAATGCTATTTCTTCACCCAATTTTTTGCAATTAACAAGAAATATTCGTTTTCAATCCTATTAAAAGCATTTTTGACTTGAAATAGCGTGTTTCTATCATTTTTGATTACTTTAAGAATTAAATAAAAGAAATTCCATAATTGATCACAAAGGCAAATATTTAAGTCGTTTTTCTTGAATATCGGCGTTTATTGATACAATCACGACTATTAGGCTGGAAATTCACTTTTTCATGAAAAAGAGACATTTCCCGTCGGTTACTAATTTTCTGAGTAAATAACTTGAAAAATTTCGATCTTTGCTTTAAAATATCAAAATATGACGTATTTGATACAATGAGTGAATAACATTCTAAAAAAGTAACAATAAGATAAATTGACGATTTGGTCCGTTAGAGGAAGTTAAAGTAGTAGTTTCTGTATTTGCCGTCAGATCGCAGCACCTCCAAAGCAATGTAATATTTTTAGTTCATGAAAGTAACCAACAGATGGCAGCACTGTCCGACCCGGTACCGAATAGGTGAGCTCCTATTCTCCTGGTACTAAATCGTGTATTTCAGCGAGAAAACGAGGAACTCGACGGTGCTGCCATCTCTTGACGGATCATATCGACTAAAATTTTAGCCCTTGGGAGGTGCTGCTATCTGACGACGGATATTAAAACTGTTATTACAAATGCTATTTCTTCACCCAATTTTTTGCAATTAAAAAGAAATATTCGTTTTCAATCCTATTAAAAGCATTTTTGATTTGAAATTGCGTGTTTATATCATTTTTGATTAATTTAAGAATTAAATAAAAGAAATTCCATAATTGATCACAAAGGCAAATATGTAAGTCGTTTGTCTTGAATATCGGCGTTTATTGATACAATCACGACTATTAGGCTGGAAATTCACTTTTTCATAAAAAAGAGACATTTCCTGTCGATTACTAATTTTCTGAGTAAATAACATGAAAAATTCCGATCTTTGCTTTAAAATATCAAAATATGACGTATTTGATACAATGAGTGAACAACATTCTAAAAAAGTAACAATAAGATAAATTGACGATTTGGTCCGTTAGAGGACGTTAAAGTAGTAGTTTCTGTATTTGCCGTCAGATCGCAGCACCTCCCAAGCAATGTAATATTTTTAGTTCATGAAAGTAACCAACAGATGGCAGCACTGTCCGACCCGGTACCGAATAGGTGAGCTCCTATTCTCCTGGTACTAAATCGTGTTTGTCAGCGAGAAAACAAGGAACTCGACGGTGCTGCCATCTCTTGACGGATCATATCGACTAAAATTTTAGCCCTTGGGATGTGCTGCTATCTGACGACGGATATAAAAACTGTTATTACAAATGCTATTTCTTCACCCAATTTTTCGCAATTAAAAAGAAATATTCGTTTTCAATCCTATTAAAAGCATTTTTGACTTGAAATTGCGTGTTCCTATCATTTTTGATTAATTTAAGAATTAAATAAAAGAAATTCCATAATTGATCACAAAGGCAAATATTTAAGTCGATTTTCTTGAATATCGGCGTTTATTGATACAATCACGACTATTAGGCTGGAAATTCACTTTTTCATGAAAAAGAGACATTTCCCGTCGGTTACTAATTTTCTGAGTAAATAACTTGAAAAATTTCGATCTTTGCTTTAAAATATAAAAATATGACTTATTTGATACAATGAGTGAACAACATTCTAAAAAAGTAACAATAAGATAAATTGACGATTTGGTCCGTTAGAGGACGTTAAAGTAGTAGTTTCTGTATTTGCCGTCAGATCGCAGTACCTCCCAAGCAATGTAATATTTTTAGTTCATGAAAGTAACCAACAGATGGCAGCACTGTCCGACCCGGTACCGAATAGGTGAGCTCCTGTGAGCTCCTATTCTCCTGGTACTAAATCGTGTTTTTCAGAGAGAAAACGAGGAACACGACGGTGCTGCCATCTCTTGACGGATCATATCGACTAAAATTTTAGCCCTTGGGAGGTGCTGCTATCTGACGACGGATATATAAACTATTATTACAAATGCTATTTCGTCATCCAATTATTTGCAACTAAAAAGAAATATTCGTTTTCAAGCCAATTAAAAGCATTTTTGACTTGAAATTGCGTGTTTCTATCATTTTTGATTAATTTAAGAATTATATAAAAGAAATTCCATAATTGATCACAAAGGCAAATATTTAAGTCGTTTTTCTTGAATATCGGCGTTTATTGATACAATCACGACTATTAGGCTGGAAATTCACTTTTTCATGAAAAAAGACATTTCCGTCGATTACTAATTTTCTGAGTAAATAACTTGAAAAATTTCGATCTTTGCTTTTAAAATATCAAAATATGACGTATTTGAAACAACGAGTGAACAAAATTCTAAAAAAGTAACAATAAGATAAATTGACAATTTGGTACGTTAGAGGACGTTAAAGTAGTAGTTTCTGTATTTGCCGTCAGATCGCAGCACCTCCAAAGCAATGTAATATTTTTAGTTCATGAAAGTATCCAACAGATGGCAGCACTGTCCGACCGGTACCGAATAGGTGAGCTCCTGTAAGCTCCTATTCTCCTGGTACTAAATCGTGTATTTCAGCGAGAAAACGAGGAACTCAACGGTGCTGCCATCTCTTGACGGATCATATCGACTAAAATTTTAGCCCTTGGGAGGTGCTGCTATCTGACGACGGATATTAAAACTGTTATTACAAATGCTATTTCTTCACCCAATTTTTTTGCAATTAAAAAGAAATATTCGTTTTCAAGCCTATTAAAAGCATTTTTGACTTGAAATTGCGTGTTTCTATCATTTTTGATTAATTTAAGAATTAAATAAAAGAAATTCCATAATTGATCACAAAGGCAAATATTTAAGTCGTTTTTCTTGAATATCGGCGTTTATTGATACAATCACGACTATTAGGCTGGAAATTCACTTTTTCACTTTTTCATGAAAAAGAGACATTTCCCGTCGATTACTAATTTTCTGAGTAAATAACTTGAAAAATTTCGATCTTTGCTTTAAAATATCAAAATATGACGTATTTGATACAATGAGTGAACAACATTCTAAAAAAGTAACAATAAGATAAATTGACGATTTGGTCCGTTAGAGGACGTTAAAGTAGTAGTTTCTGTATTTGCCATCAGATCGCAGCACCTCCCAAGCAATGTAATATTTTTAGTTCATGAAAGTATCCAACAGATGGCAGCACTGTCCGACCCGGTACCGAATAGGTGAGCTCCTGTGAGCTCCTATTCTCCTGGTACTAAATCGTGGTTTTCAGCGAGAAAACGAGGAACTCGACGGTGCTGCCATCTCTTGACGGATCATATCGACTAAAATTTTAGCCCTTGGGAGGTGCTGCTATCTGACGACGGATATTAAAACTGTTATTACAAATGCTATTTCTTCACCCAATTTTTTGCAATTAAAAAGAAATATTCGTTTTCAATCCTATTAAAAGCATTTTTGACTTGAAATTGCGGGTTTCTGTCATTTTTGATTAATTTAAGAATTAAATAAAAGAAATTCCATAATTGATCACAAAGGCAAATATTTAAGTCGTTTTTCTTGAATATCGGCGTTTATTGATACAATCACGACTATTAGGCTGGAAATTCACTTTTTCATGAAAAAGAGACATTTCCCGTCGGTTACTAATTTTCTGAGTAAATAACTTGAAAAATTTCGATCTTTGCTTTAAAATATCAAAATATGACGTATTTGATACAATGAGTGAATAACATTCTAAAAAAGTAACAATAAGATAAATTGACGATTTGGTCCGTTAGAGGAAGTTAAAGTAGTAGTTTCTGTATTTGCCGTCAGATCGCAGCACCTCCAAAGCAATGTAATATTTTTAGTTCATGAAAGTAACCAACAGATGGCAGCACTGTCCGACCCGGTACCGAATAGGTGAGCTCCTGTGAGCTCCTATTCTCCTGGTACTAAATCGTGTATTTCAGCGAGAAAACGAGGAACTCGACGGTGCTGCCATCTCTTGACCGATCATATCGACTAAAATTTTAGCCCTTGGAAGGTGCTGCTATCTGACGACGGATATTAAAACTGTTATTACAAATGCTATTTCTTCACCCAATTTTTTGCAATTAAAAAGAAATATTCGTTTTCAATCCTATTAAAAGCATTTTTGACTTGAAATTGCGTGTTTTTATCATTTTTGATTAATTTAAGAATTAAATAAAAGAAATTCCATAATTGATCACAAAGGCAAATATGTAAGTCGTTTGTCTTGAATATCGGCGTTTATTGATACAATCACGACTATTAGGCTGGAAATTCACTTTTTCATAAAAAAGAGACATTTCCTGTCGATTACTAATTTTCTGAGTAAATAACATGAAAAATTCCGATCTTTGCTTTAAAATATCAAAATATGACGTATTTGATACAATGAGTGAACAACATTCTAAAAAAGTAACAATAAGATAAATTGACGATTTGGTCCGTTAGAGGACGTTAAAGTAGTAGTTTCTGTATTTGCCGTCAGATCGCAGCACCTCCCAAGCAATGTAATATTTTTAGTTCATGAAAGTAACCAACAGATGGCAGCACTGTCCGACCCGGTACCGAATAGGTGAGCTCCTATTCTCCTGGTACTAAATCGTGTTTTTCAGCGAGAAAACAAGGAACTCGACGGTGGTGCCATCTCTTGACGGATCATATCGACTAAAATTTTAGCCCTTGGGATGTGCTGCTATCTGACGACGGATATTAAAACTGTTATTACAAATGCTATTTCTTCACCCAATTTTTCGCAATTAAAAAGAAATATTCGTTTTCAATCCTATTAAAAGCATTTTTGACTTGAAATTGCGTGTTCCTATCATTTTTGATTAATTTAAGAATTAAATAAAAGAAATTCCATAATTGATCACAAAGGCAAATATGTAAGTCGTTTGTCTTGAATATCGGCGTTTATTGATACAATCACGACTATTAGGCTGGAAATTCACTTTTTCATAAAAAAGAGACATTTCCCGTCGATTACTAATTTTCTGAGTAAATAACATGAAAAATTCCGATCTTTGCTTTAAAATATCAAAATATGACGTATTTGATACAATGAGTGAACAACATTCTAAAAAAGTAACAATAAGATAAATTGACGATTTGGTCCGTTAGAGGACGTTAAAGTAGTAGTTTCTGTATTTGCCGTCAGATCGCAGCACCTCCCAAGCAATGTAATATTTTTAGTTCATGAAAGTAACCAACAGATGGCAGCACTGTCCGACCCGGTACCGAATAGGTGAGCTCCTGTGAGTTCCTTTTCTCCTGGTACTAAATCGTGTATTTCAGCGAGAAAACGAGGAACTCGACGGTGCTGCCATCTCTTGACGGACCATATCGACTAAAATTTTAGCCCTTGGGAGGTGTTGCTATCTGACGACGGATATTATAACTGTTATTACAAATGCTATTTCTTCACCCAATTTTTTGCAATTAAAAAGAAAAATTCGTTTTCAATCCTATTAAAAGCATTTTTGACTTGAAATTGCGTGTTTCTATCATTTTTGATTAATTTAAGAATTAAATAAAAGAAATTCCATAATTGATCACAAAGGCAAATATTTAAGTTGTTTTTCTTGAATATCGGCGTTTATTGATACAATCACGACTATTAGGCTAGAAATTCACTTTTTCTTGAAAAAGAGACATTTCCCGTCGGTTACTAATTTTCTGAGTAAATAACTTGAAAAATTTCGATCTTTGCTTTAAAATATCAAAATATGACGTATTTGATACAATGAGTGAACAACATTCTAAAAAAGTAACAATAAGATAAATTGACGATTTGGTCCGTTAGAGGACGTTAAAGTAGTAGTTTCTGTATTTGCCGTCAGATCGCAGCACCTCCAAAGCAATGTAATATTTTTAGTTCATGAAAGTAACCAACAGATGGCAGCACTGTCCGACCCGGTACCGAATAGGTGAGCTCCTATTCTCCTGATACTAAATCGTGTATTTCAGCGAGAAAACGAGGAACTCGACGGTGCTGCCATCTCTTGACGGATCATATCGACTAAAATTTTAGCCTTTGGGAGGTGCTGCTATCTGACGACGGATATTAAAACTGTTATTACAAATGCTATTTCTTCACCCAATTTTTTGCAATTAAAATGAAATATTCGTTTTCAATCCTATTAAAAGCATTTTTGACTTGAAATTGCGTGTTTCCTTCATTTTTTAATAATTTAAGAATTAAATAAAAGAAATTCCATAATTGATCACAAAGGCAAATATTTAAGTAGTTTTTTTTTAATATCGGCGTTTATTGATACAATCACGACTATTAGGCTGGAAATTCACTTTTTCATGAAAAAGAGACATTTCCCGTCGATTACTAATTTTCTGAGTAAATAACTTGAAAAATTTCGATCTTTGCTTTAAAATATCAAAATATGACGTATTTGATACAATGAGTGAACAACATTCTAAAAAAGTAACAATAAGATAAATTGACGATTTGGTCCGTTAGAGGACGTTAAAGTAGTAGTTTCTGTATTTGCCGTCAGATCGCAGCACCTCCCAAGCAATGTAATATTTTTAGTTCATGAAAGTAACCAACAGATGGCAGCACTGTCCGACCCGATACCGAATAGGTGAGCTCCTATTCTCCTGGTACTAAATCGTGTTTTTCAGCGAGAAAACGAGGAACTCGACGGTGCTGCCATCTCTTGACGGATCATATCGACTAAAATTTTAGCCCTTGGGAGGTGCTGCTATCTGACGACGGATATTAAAACTGTTATTACAAATGCTATTTCTTCACCCAATTTTTCGCAATTAAAAAGAAATATTCGTTTTCAATCCTATTAAAAGCATTTTTGACTTGAAATTGCGTGTTCCTATCATTTTTGATTAATTTAAGAATTAAATAAAAGAAATTCCATAATTGATCACAAAGGCAAATATTTAAGTCGATTTTCTTGAATATCGGCGTTTATTGATACAATCACAACTATTAGGCTGGAAATTCACTGTTTCATGAAAAAGAGACATTTCCCGTCGGTTACTAATTTTCTGAGTAAATAACTTGAAAAATTTCGATCTTTGCTTTAAAATATAAAAATATGACTTATTTGACACAATGAGTGAACAACATTCTAAAAAAGTAACAATAAGATAAATTGACGATTTGGTCCGTTAGAGGACGTTAAAGTAGTTTTTTCTGTATTTGCCGTCAGATCGCAGCACCTCCCAAGCAATGTAATATTTTTAGTTCATGAAAGTAACCAACAGATATCAGCACTGTCCGACCCGGTACCGAATAGTTGAGCTCTTGTGAGCTCCTATTCTCCTGGTACTAAATCGTGTTTTTCAGCGAGAAAACGAGGAACACGACGGTGCTGCCATCTCTTGACGGATCATATCGACTAAAATTTTAGCTCTTGGGAGGTGCTGCTATCTGACGACGGATATATAAACTATTATTACAAATGCTATTTCGTCATCCAATTATTTGCAACTATAAAGAAATATTCGTTTTCAAGCCAATTAAAAGCATTTTTGACTTGAAATTGCGTGTTCCTATCATTTTTGATTAATTTAAGAATTAAATAAAAGAAATTCCATAATTGATCACAAAGGCAAATATTTAAGTCGATTTTCTTGAATATCGGCGTTTATTGATACAATCACGACTATTAGGCTGGAAATTCACTTTTTCATGAAAAAGAGACATTTCCTGTCGATTACTAATTTTCTGAGTAAATAACTTGAAAAATTTCGATCTTTGCTTTAAAATCTCAAAATATGACGTATTTGATAAAATGAGTGAACAACATTCTAAAAAAGTAACAATAAGATAAATTGACGATTTGGTCCGTTAGAGGACGTTAAAGTAGTAGTTTCTGTATTTGCCGTCAGATCGCAGCACCTCCCAAGCAATGTAATATTTTTAGTTCATGAAAGTAACCAACAGATGGCAGCACTATCCGACCCGGTACCGAATAGGTGAGCTCCTGTGAGCTCCTATTCTCCTGGTACTAAATCGTGTTTTTCAGCGAGAAAACGAGGAACTCGACGGTGCTGCCATCTCTTGACGGATCATATGGACTAAAATTTTAGCCCTTGGGAGGTGCTGCTGTCTGACGACGGATATTAAAACTATTATTACAAATGCTATTTCTTCTCCTAATTTTTTGCAATTAAAAAGAAATATTCGTTTTCAAGCCTATTAAAAGCATTTTTGACTTGAAATTGCGTGTTTCTATCATTTTTGATTAATTTAAGAATTAAATAAAAGAAATTCCATAATTAGTCACAAAGGCAAATATTTAAGTCGTTTTTTTTGAATATCGGCGTTTATTGATACAATCACGACTATTAGGCTGGAAATTCACTTTTTCATGAAAAAGAAACATTTCCCGTCGGTTACTAATTTTCTGAGTAAATAACTTGAAAAATTTCGATCTTTGCTTTAAAATATCAAAATATGACGTATTTGATAAAATGAGTGAACAACATTCTAAAAAAGTAACAATAAGATAAATATACGATTTGGTCCGTTAGAGGACGTTAAAGTAGTAGTTTCTGTATTTGCCGTCAGATCGCAGCACCTCCCAAGCAATGTAATATTTTTAGTTCATGAAAGTAACCAACAGATGGCAGCACTATCCGACCCGGTACCGAATAGGTGAGCTCCTGTGAGCTCCTATTCTCCTGGTACTAAATCATGTTTTTCAGCGAGAAAACGAGGAACTCGACGGTGCTGCCATCTCTTGACGGATCATATCGACTAAAATTTTAGCCCTTGGGAGGTGCTGCTATCTGACGGCGGATATTAAAACTGTTATTACAAATGCTATTTTCTTCACCCAATTTTTCGCAATTAAAAAGAAATATTCGTTTTCAATCCTATTAAAAGCCTTTTTGACTTGAAATTGCGTGTTCCTATCATTTTTGATTAATTTAAGAATTAAATAAAAGAAATTCCATAATTGATCACAAAGGCAAATATTTAAGTCGATTTTCTTGAATATCGGCGTTTATTGATACAATCACGACTATTAGGCTGGAAATTCACTTTCTCATGAAAAAGAGACATTTCCCGTCGGTTACTAATTTTCTGAGTAAATAACTTGAAAAATTTCGATCTTTGCTTTAAAATATCAAAATATGACGTATTTGATAAAATGAGTGAACAACATTCTAAAAAAGTAACAATAAGATAAATTGACGATTTGGTCCGTTAGAGGACGTTAAAGTAGTAGTTTCTGTATTTGCCGTCAGATCGCAGTACCTCCCAAGCAATGTAATATTTTTAGTTCATGAAAGTAACCAACAGATGGCAGCACTATCCGACCCGGTACCGAATAGGTGAGCTCCTGTGAGCTCCTATTCTCCTGGTACTAAATCGTGTTTTTCAGCGAGAAAACGAGGAACTCGACGGTGCTGCCATCTCTTGACGGATCATATGGACTAAAATTTTAGCCCTTGGGAGGTGCTGCTATCTGACGACGGATATTAAAACTATTATTACAAATGCTATTTCTTCTCCTAATTTTTTGCAATTAAAAAGAAATATTCGTTTTCAAGCCTATTAAAAGCATTTTTGACTTGAAATTGCGTGTTTCTATCATTTTTGATTAATTTAAGAATTAAATAAAAGAAATTCCATAATTAGTCACAAAGGCAAATATTTAAGTCGTTTTTTTTGAATATCGGCGTTTATTGATACAATCACGACTATTAGGCTGGAAATACACTTTTTCATGAAAAAGAGACATTTCCCGTCGATAACTAATTTTCTGAGTAAATAACTTGAAAAATTTCGATCTTTGCTTTAAAATATCAAAATATGACGTATTTGATACAATGAGTGAACAACATTCTAAAAAAGTAACAATAAGATAAATTGACGATTTGGTCCGTTAGAGGACGTTAAAGTAGTAGTTTCTGTATTTGCCGTCAGATCGCAGCACCTCCCAAGCAATGTAATATTTTTAGTTCATGAAAGTAACCAACAGATGGCAGCACTGTACGACCCGGTACCGAATAGGTGAGCTCCTATTCTCCTGGTACTAAATCGTGTTTTTCAGCGAGAAAACGAGGAACTCGACGGTGCTGCCATCTCTTGACGGATCATATCGACTAAAATTTTAGCCCTTGGGAGGTGCTGCTATCTGACGACGGATATTTAAACTGTTATTACAAATGTTATTTCTTCACCCAATTTTTCGCAATTAAAAAGAAATATTCGTTTTCAATCCTATTAAAAGCATTTTTGACTTGAAATTGCGTGTTCCTCTCATTTTTGATTAATTTAAGAATTAAATAAAAGAAATTCCATAATTGATCACAAAGGCAAATAGTTAAGTCGATTTTCTTGAATATCGGCGTTTATTGATACAATCACGACTATTAGGCTGGAAATTCACTTTTTCAAGAAAAAGAGACATTTCCCGTCGGTTACTAATTTTCTGAGTAAATAACTTGAAAAATTTCGATCTTTGCTTTAAAATATAAAAATATGACTTATTTGATACAATGAGTGAACAACATTCTAAAAAAGTAACAATAAGATAAATTGACGATTTGGTCCGTTAGAGGACGTTAAAGTAGTAGTTTCTGTATTTGCCGTCAGATCGCAGTACCTCCCAAGCAATGTAATATTTTTAGTTCATGAAAGTAACCAACAGATGGCAGCACTGTCCGACCCGGTACCGAATAGGTGAGCTCCTGTGAGCTCCTATTCTCCTGGTACTAAATCGTGTTTTTCAGCGAGAAAACGAGGAACACGACGGTGCTGCCATCTCTTGACGGATCATATCGACTAAAATTTTAGCTCTTGGGAGGTGCTGCTATCTGACGACGGATATATAAACTATTATTACAAATGCTATTTCTTCACCCAATTTTTTGCAATTAAAAAGAAATATTCGTTTTCAAGCCTATTAAAAGCATTTTTGACTTGAAATTGCGTGTTTCTATCATTTTTGATTAATTTAAGAATTAAATAAAAGAAATTCCATAATTGATCACAAAGGCAAATATTTAAGTCGATTTTCTTGAATATCGGCGTTTATTGATACAATCACGACTATTAGGCTGGAAATTCACTTTTTCATGAAAAAGAAACATTTCCCGTCGGTTACTAATTTTCTGAGTAAATAACTTGAAAAATTTCGATCTTTGCTTTAAAATATCAAAATATGACGTATTTGATAAAATGAGTGAACAACATTCTAAAAAAGTAACAATAAGATAAATATACGATTTGGTCCGTTAGAGGACGTTAAAGTAGTAGTTTCTGTATTTGCCGTCAGATCGCAGTACCTCCCAAGCAATGTAATATTTTTAGTTCATGAAAGTAACCAACAGATGGCAGCACTATCCGACCCGGTACCGAATAGGTGAGCTCCTGTGAGCTCCTATTCTCCTGGTACTAAATCGTGTTTTTCAGCGAGAAAACGAGGAACTCGACGGTGCTGCCATCTCTTGACGGATCATATGGACTAAAATTTTAGCCCTTGGGAGGTGCTGCTGTCTGACGACGGATATTAAAACTATTATTACAAATGCTATTTCTTCTCCTAATTTTTTGCAATTAAAAAGAAATATTCGTTTTCAAGCCTATTAAAAGCATTTTTGACTTGAAATTGCGTGTTTCTATCATTTTTGATTAATTTAAGAATTAAATAAAAGAAATTCCATAATTAGTCACAAAGGCAAATATTTAAGTCGTTTTTTTTGAATATCGGCGTTTATTGATACAATCACGACTATTAGGCTGGAAATTCACTTTTTCATGAAAAAGAAACATTTCCCGTCGGTTACTAATTTTCTGAGTAAATAACTTGAAAAATTTCGATCTTTGCTTTAAAATATCAAAATATGACGTATTTGATAAAATGAGTGAACAACATTCTAAAAAAGTAACAATAAGATAAATTGACGATTTGGTCCGTTAGAGGACGTTAAAGTAGTAGTTTCTGTATTTGCCGTCAGATCGCAGTACCTCCCAAGCAATGTAATATTTTTAGTTCATGAAAGTAACCAACAGATGGCAGCACTGTCCGACCCGGTACCGAATAGGTGAGCTCCTGTGAGCTCCTATTCTCCTGGTACTAAATCGTGTTTTTCAGCGAGAAAACGAGGAACACGACGGTGCTGCCATCTCTTGACGGATCATATCGACTAAAATTTTAGCTCTTGGGAGGTGCTGCTATCTGACGACGGATATATAAACTATTATTACAAATGCTATTTCTTCACCCAATTTTTTGCAATTAAAAAGAAATATTCGTTTTCAAGCCTATTAAAAGCATTTTTGACTTGAAATTGCGTGTTTCTATCATTTTTGATTAATTTAAGAATTAAATAAAAGAAATTCCATAATTGATCACAAAGGCAAATATTTAAGTCGATTTTCTTGAATATCGGCGTTTATTGATACAATCACGACTATTAGGCTGGAAATTCACTTTTTCATGAAAAAGAAACATTTCCCGTCGGTTACTAATTTTCTGAGTAAATAACTTGAAAAATTTCGATCTTTGCTTTAAAATATCAAAATATGACGTATTTGATAAAATGAGTGAACAACATTCTAAAAAAGTAACAATAAGATAAATATACGATTTGGTCCGTTAGAGGACGTTAAAGTAGTAGTTTCTGTATTTGCCGTCAGATCGCAGTACCTCCCAAGCAATGTAATATTTTTAGTTCATGAAAGTAACCAACAGATGGCAGCACTATCCGACCCGGTACCGAATAGGTGAGCTCCTGTGAGCTCCTATTCTCCTGGTACTAAATCGTGTTTTTCAGCGAGAAAACGAGGAACTCGACGGTGCTGCCATCTCTTGACGGATCATATGGACTAAAATTTTAGCCCTTGGGAGGTGCTGCTGTCTGACGACGGATATTAAAACTATTATTACAAATGCTATTTCTTCTCCTAATTTTTTGCAATTAAAAAGAAATATTCGTTTTCAAGCCTATTAAAAGCATTTTTGACTTGAAATTGCGTGTTTCTATCATTTTTGATTAATTTAAGAATTAAATAAAAGAAATTCCATAATTAGTCACAAAGGCAAATATTTAAGTCGTTTTTTTTGAATATCGGCGTTTATTGATACAATCACGACTATTAGGCTGGAAATTCACTTTTTCATGAAAAAGAAACATTTCCCGTCGGTTACTAATTTTCTGAGTAAATAACTTGAAAAATTTCGATCTTTGCTTTAAAATATCAAAATATGACGTATTTGATAAAATGAGTGAACAACATTCTAAAAAAGTAACAATAAGATAAATATACGATTTGGTCCGTTAGAGGACGTTAAAGTAGTAGTTTCTGTATTTGCCGTCAGATCGCAGCACCTCCCAAGCAATGTAATATTTTTAGTTTATGAAAGTAACCAACAGATGGCAGCACTGTCCGACCCGGTACCGAATAGGTGAGCTCCTATTCTCCTGGTACTAAATCGTGTTTTTCAGCGAGAAAACGAGGAACTCGACGGTGCTGCCATCTCTTGACGGATCATATCGACTAAAATTTTAGCTCTTGGGAGGTGCTGCTATCTGACGACGGATATATAAACTATTATTACAAATGCTATTTCGTCATCCAATTATTTGCAACTATAAAGAAATATTCGTTTTCAAGCCAATTAAAAGCATTTTTGACTTGAAATTGCGTGTTCCTATCATTTTTGATTAATTTAAGAATTAAATAAAAGAAATTCCATAATTGATCACAAAGGCAAATATTTAAGTCGATTTTCTTGAATATCGGCGTTTATTGATACAATCACGACTATTAGGCTGGAAATTCACTTTTTCATGAAAAAGAGACATTTCCTGTCGATTACTAATTTTCTGAGTAAATAACTTGAAAAATTTCGATCTTTGCTTTAAAATCTCAAAATATGACGTATTTGATAAAATGAGTGAACAACATTCTAAAAAAGTAACAATAAGATAAATTGACGATTTGGTCCGTTAGAGGACGTTAAAGTAGTAGTTTCTGTATTTGCCGTCAGATCGCAGCACCTCCCAAGCAATGTAATATTTTTAGTTCATGAAAGTAACCAACAGATGGCAGCACTATCCGACCCGGTACCGAATAGGTGAGCTCCTGTGAGCTCCTATTCTCCTGGTACTAAATCGTGTTTTTCAGCGAGAAAACGAGGAACTCGACGGTGCTGCCATCTCTTGACGGATCATATCGACTAAAATTTTAGCCCTTGGGAGGTGCTGCTATCTGACGGCGGATATTAAAACTGTTATTACAAATGCTATTTCTTCACCTAATTTTTCGCAATTAAAAAGAAATATTCGTTTTCAATCCTATTAAAAGCCTTTTTGACTTGAAATTGCGTGTTCCTATCATTTTTGATTAATTTAAGAATTAAATAAAAGAAATTCCATAATTGATCACAAAGGCAAATATTTAAGTCGATTTTCTTGAATATCGGCGTTTATTGATACAATCACGACTATTAGGCTGGAAATTCACTTTTTCATGAAAAAGAGACATTTCCCGTCGGTTACTAATTTTCTGAGTAAATAACTTGAAAAATTTCGCTCTTTGCTTTAAAATATCAAAATATGACGTATTTGATAAAATGAGTGAACAACATTCTAAAAAAGTAACAATAAGATAAATATACGATTTGGTCCGTTAGAGGACGTTAAAGTAGTAGTTTCTGTATTTGCCGTCAGATCGCAGTACCTCCCAAGCAATGTAATATTTTTAGTTCATGAAAGTAACCAACGGATGGCAGCACTATCCGACCCGGTACCGAATAGGTGAGCTCCTGTGAGCTCCTATTCTCCTATTACTAAATCGTGTTTTTCAGCAAGAAAACGAGGAACTCGACGGTGCTGCCATCTCTTGACGGATCATATCGACTAAAATTTTAGCCTTTGGGAGGTGCTGCTATCTGACGACGGATATATAAACTATTATTACAAATGCTATTTCGTCATCCAATTATTTGCAACTATAAAGAAATATTCGTTTTCAAGCCAATTAAAAGCATTTTTGACTTGAAATTGCGTGTTCCTATCATTTTTGATTAATTTAAGAATTAAATAAAAGAAATTCCATAATTGATCACAAAGGCAAATATTTAAGTCGATTTTCTTGAATATCGGCGTTTATTGATACGATCACGACTATTAGGCTGGAAATTCACTTTTTCATGAAAAAGAGACATTTCCTGTCGATTACTAATTTTCTGAGTAAATAACTTGAAAAATTTCGATCTTTGCTTTAAAATCTCAAAATATGACGTATTTGATAAAATGAGTGAACAACATTCTAAAAAAGTAACAATAAGATAAATTGACGATTTGGTCCGTTAGAGGACGTTAAAGTAGTAGTTTCTGTATTTGCCGTCAGATCGCAGCACCTCCCAAGCAATGTAATATTTTTAGTTCATGAAAGTAACCAAAGTAACCAACAGATGGCAGCACTATCCGACCCGGTACCGAATAGGTGAGCTCCTGTGAGCTCCTATTCTCCTGGTACTAAATCGTGTTTTTCAGCGAGAAAACGAGGAACTCGACGGTGCTGCCATCTCTTGACGGATCATATCGACTAAAATTTTAGCCCTTGGGAGGTGCTGCTATCTGACGGCGGATATTAAAACTGTTATTACAAATGCTATTTCTTCACCCAATTTTTCGCAATTAAAAAGAAATATTCGTTTTCAATCCTATTAAAAGCCTTTTTGACTTGAAATTGCGTGTTCCTATCATTTTTGATTAATTAAGAATTAAATAAAAGAAATTCCATAATTGATCACAAAGGCAAATATTTAAGTCGATTTTCTTGAATATCGGCGTTTATTGATACAATCACGACTATTATTCTGGAAATTCACTTTTCATGAAAAAGAGACATTTCCCGTCGGTTACTAATTTTCTGAGTAAATAACTTGAAAAATTTCAATCTTTGCTTTAAAATATCAAAATATGACGTATTTGATAAAATGAGTGAACAACATTCTAAAAAAGTAACAATAAGATAAATATACGATTTGGTCCGTTAGAGGACGTTAAAGTAGTAGTTTCTGTATTTGCCGTCAGATCGCAGTACCTCCCAAGCAATGTAATATTTTTAGTTCATGAAAGTAACCAACGGATGGCAGCACTATCCGACCCGGTACCGAATAGGTGAGCTCCTGTGAGCTCCTATTCTCCTATTACTAAATCGTGTTTTTCAGCAAGAAAACGAGGAACTCGACGGTGCTGCCATCTCTTGACGGATCATATCGACTAAAATTTTAGCCTTTGGGAGGTGCTGCTATCTGACGACGGATATATAAACTATTATTACAAATGCTATTTCGTCATCCAATTATTTGCAACTATAAAGAAATATTCGTTTTCAAGCCAATTAAAAGCATTTTTGACTTGAAATTGCGTGTTCCTATCATTTTTGATTAATTTAAGAATTAAATAAAAGAAATTCCATAATTGATCACAAAGGCAAATATTTAAGTCGATTTTCTTGAATATCGGCGTTTATTGATACGATCACGACTATTAGGCTGGAAATTCACTTTTTCATGAAAAAGAGACATTCCTGTCGATTACTAATTTTCTGAGTAAATAACTTGAAAAATTTCGATCTTTGCTTTAAAATCTCAAAATATGACGTATTTGATAAAATGAGTGAACAACATTCTAAAAAGTAACAATAAGATAAATTGACGATTTGGTCCGTTAGAGGACGTTAAAGTAGTAGTTTCTGTATTTGCCGTCAGATCGCAGCACCTCCCAAGCAATGTAATATTTTTAGTTCATGAAAGTAACCAACAGATGGCAGCACTATCCGACCCGGTACCGAATAGGTGAGCTCCTGTGAGCTCCTATTCTCCTGGTACTAAATCGTGTTTTTCAGCGAGAAAACGAGGAACTCGACGGTGCTGCCATCTCTTGACGGATCATATCGACTAAAATTTTAGCCCTTGGGAGGTGCTGCTATCTGACGGCGGATATTAAAACTGTTATTACAAATGCTATTTCTTCACCCAATTTTTCGCAATTAAAAAGAAATATTCGTTTTCAATCCTATTAAAAGCCTTTTTGACTTGAAATTGCGTGTTCCTATCATTTTGATTAATTTAAGAATTAAATAAAAGAAATTCCATAATTGATCACAAAGGCAAATATTTAAGTCGATTTTCTTGAATATCGGCGTTTATTGATACAATCACGACTATTATTCTGGAAATTCACTTTTCATGAAAAAGAGACATTTCCCGTCGGTTACTAATTTTCTGAGTAAATAACTTGAAAAATTTCAATCTTTGCTTTAAAATATCAAAATATGACGTATTTGATAAAATGAGTGAACAACATTCTAAAAAAGTAACAATAAGATAAATATACGATTTGGTCCGTTAGAGGACGTTAAAGTAGTAGTTTCTGTATTTGCCGTCAGATCGCAGTACCTCCCAAGCAATGTAATATTTTTAGTTCATGAAAGTAACCAACAGATGGCAGCACTGTCCGACCCGGTACCGAATAGGTGAGCTCCTATTCTCCTGGTACTAAATTGTGTATTTCAGCGAGAAAACGAGGAACTCGACGGTGCTGCCATCTCTTGACGGATCATATCGACTAAAATTTTAGCCCTTGGGAGGTGCTGCTATCTGACGACGGATATTAAAACTATTATTACAAATGCTATTTCGTCACCCAATTTTTTGCAACTAAAAAGAAATATTCGTTTTCAAGCCAATTAAAAGCATTTTTGACTTGAAATTGCGTGTTCCTATCATTTTTGATTAATTTAAGAATTAAATAAAAGAAATTCCATAATTGATCACAAAGGCAAATATTTAAGTCGATTTTCTTGAATATCGGCGTTTATTGATACAATCACGACTATTAGGCTGGAAATTCACTTTTTCATGAAAAAGAGACATTTCCCGTCGATTACTAATTTTCTGAGTAAATAACTTGAAAAATTTCGCTCTTTGCTTTAAAATATCAAAATATGACGTATTTGATAAAATGAGTGAACAACATTCTAAAAAGTAACAATAAGATAAATATACGATTTGGTCCGTTAGAGGACGTTAAAGTAGTAGTTTCTGTATTTGCCGTCAGATCGCAGTACCTCCCAAGCAATGTAATATTTTTAGTTCATGAAAGTAACCAACGGATGGCAGCACTATCCGACCCGGTACCGAATAGGTGAGCTCCTGTGAGCTCCTATTCTCCTGTTACTAAATCGTGTTTTTCAGCAAGAAAACGAGGAACTCGACGGTGCTGCCATCTCTTGACGGATCATATCGACTAAAATTTTAGCCTTTGGGAGGTGCTGCTATCTGACGACGGATATTAAAACTGTTATTACAAATGTTATTTCTTCACCCAATTTTTTGCAATTAAAAAGAAATATTCGTTTTCAAGCCTATTAAAAGCATTTTTGACTTGAAATTGCGTGTTTCTATCATTTTTGATTAATTTAAGAATTAAATAAAAGAAATTCCATAATTGATCACAAAGGCAAATATTTAAGTCGTTTTCTTGAATATCGGCGTTTATTGATACAATCACGACTATTAGGCTGGAATTCACTTTTTCATGAAAAAGAGACATTTCCCGTCGATTACTAATTTTCTGAGTAAATAACTTGAAAAATTTCGATCTTTGCTTTAAAATATCAAAATATGACGTATTTGATACAAAGAGTGAACAACATTCTAAAAAAGTAACAATAAAATAAATTGACGATTTGGTCCGTTAGAGGACGTTAAAGTAGTAGTTTCTGTATTTGCCGTCAGATCGCAGCACCTCCAAAGCAATGTAATATTTTTAGTTCATGAAAGTAACCAACAGATGGCAGCACTGTCCGACCCGGTACCGAATAGGTGAGCTCCTGTGAGCTCCTATTCTCCTGGTACTAAATTGTGTATTTCAGCGAGAAAACGAGGAACTCGACGGTGCTGCCATCTCTTGACGGATCATATCGACTAAAATTTTAGCCCTTGGGAGGTGCTGCTATCTGACGACGGATATTAAAATTGTTATTACAAATGCTATTTCTTCACCCAATTTTTTGCAATTAAAAAGAAATATTTGTTTTCAAGCCTATTAAAAGCATTTTTGACTTGAAATTGCGTGTTTCTATCATTTTTGATTAATTTAAGAATTAAATAAAAGAAATTCCATAATTGATCACAAAGGCAAATATTTAAGTCGTTTTTCTTGAATATCGGCGTTTATTGATACAATCACGAATATTAGGCTGGAAATTCACTTTTTCATGAAAAAGACACATTTCCTGTCGATTACTAATTTTCTGAGTAAATAACTTGAAAAATTTCAATCTTTGCTTTTAAATATCAAAA
This sequence comes from Arma custos, assembly GCA_037127475.1. Classification (NCBI taxonomy): domain Eukaryota; kingdom Metazoa; phylum Arthropoda; class Insecta; order Hemiptera; family Pentatomidae; genus Arma; species Arma custos. The sequence goes on from JBBAGI010000112.1 coordinate 87,848, forward strand.
TAGGACGTATTTGATAAAATGTGAAACAACATTCTAAAAAAGTAACAATAAGATAAATATACGATTTGGTCCGTTAGAGGACGTTAAAGTAGTAGTTTCTGTATTTGCCGTCAGATCGCAGTACCTCCCAAGCAATGTAATATTTTTAGTTCATGAAAGTAACCAACAGATGGCAGCACTATCCGACCCGGTACCGAATAGGTGAGCTCCTGTGAGCTCCTATTCTCCTGGTACTAAATCGTGTTTTTCAGCGAGAAAACGAGGAACTCGACGGTGCTGCCATCTCTTGACGGATCATATCGACTAAAATTTTAGCCCTTGGGAGGTGCTGCTATCTGACGACGGATATTAAAACTATTATTACAAATGCTATTTCTTCTCCTAATTTTTTGCAATTAAAAAGAAATATTCGTTTTCAAGCCTATTAAAAGCATTTTTGACTTGAAATTGCGTGTTTCTATCATTTTTGATTAATTTAAGAATTAAATAAAAGAAATTCCATAATTGATCACAAAGGCAAATATTTAAGTCGTTTTTCTTGAATATCGGCGTTTATTGATACAATCACGACTATTAGGCTGGAAATTCACTTTTTCATGAAAAAGACACACTTCCTGTCGATTACTAATTTTCTGAATAAATAACTTGAAAAATTTCAATCTTTGCTTGTAAATATCAAAATATGACGTATTTGATAAAATGAGTGAACAACATTCTAAAAAAGTAACAATAAGATAAATATACGATTTGGTCCTTTAGAGGACGTTAAAGTAGTAGTTTCTGTATTTGCCGTCAGATCGCAGTACCTCCCAAGCAATGTAATATTTTTAGTTCATGAAAGTAACCGACAGATGGAAGCACTATCCGACCCGGTACCGAATAGGTGAGCTCCTGTGAGCTCCTATTCTCCTGGTACTAAATCGTGTTTTTCAGCGAGAAAACGAGGAACTCGACGGTGCTGCCATCTCTTGACGGATCATATCGACTAAAATTTTAGCCCTTGGGAGGTGCTGCTATCTGACGACGGATATTAAAACTGTTATTACAAATGTTATTTCTTCACCCAATTTTTGCAATTAAAAAGAAATATTCGTTTTCAAGCCTATTAAAAGCCTTTTTGACTTGAAATTGCGTGTTTCTATCATTTTTGATTAATTTAAGAATTAAATAAAAGAAATTCCATAATTGATCACAAAGGCAAATGTTTAAGTCGTTTTTCTTGAATATCGGCGTTTATTGATACAATCACGACTATTAGGCTGGAAATTCACTTTCTCATGAAAAAGAGACATTTCCCGTCGGTTACTAATTTTCTGAGTAAATAACTTGAAAAATTTCGATCTTTGCTTTAAAATATCAAAATATGACGTATTTGATAAAATGAGTGAACAACATTCTAAAAAAGTAACAATAAGATAAATTGACGATTTGGTCCGTTAGAGGACGTTAAAGTAGTAGTTTCTGTATTTGCCGTCAGATCGCAGTACCTCCCAAGCAATGTAATATTTTTAGTTCATGAAAGTAACCAACAGATGGCAGCACTATCCGACCCGGTACCGAATAGGTGAGCTCCTGTGAGCTCCTATTCTCCTGGTACTAAATCGTGTTTTTCAGCGAGAAAACGAGGAACTCGACGGTGCTGCCATCTCTTGACGGATCATATGGACTAAAATTTAGCCCTTGGGAGGTGCTGCTATCTGACGACGGATATTAAAACTATTATTACAAATGCTATTTCTTCTCCTAATTTTTTGCAATTAAAAAGAAATATTCGTTTTCAAGCCTATTAAAAGCATTTTTGACTTGAAATTGCGTGTTTCTATCATTTTTGATTAATTTAAGAATTAAATAAAAGAAATTCCATAATTAGTCACAAAGGCAAATATTTAAGTCGTTTTTTTTGAATATCGGCGTTTATTGATACAATCACGACTATTAGGCTGGAAATACACTTTTTCATGAAAAAGAGACATTTCCCGTCGATAACTAATTTTCTGAGTAAATAACTTGAAAAATTTCGATCTTTGCTTTAAAATATCAAAATATGACGTATTTGATACAATGAGTGAACAACATTCTAAAAAAGTAACAATAAGATAAATTGACGATTTGGTCCGTTAGAGGACGTTAAAGTAGTAGTTTCTGTATTTGCCGTCAGATCGCAGCACCTCCCAAGCAATGTAATATTTTTAGTTCATGAAAGTAACCAACAGATGGCAGCACTGTACGACCCGGTACCGAATAGGTGAGCTCCTATTCTCCTGGTACTAAATCGTGTTTTTCAGCGAGAAAACGAGGAACTCGACGGTGCTGCCATCTCTTGACGGATCATATCGACTAAAATTTTAGCCCTTGGGAGGTGCTGCTATCTGACGACGGATATTAAAACTGTTATTACAAATGTTATTTCTTCACCCAATTTTTCGCAATTAAAAAGAAATATTCGTTTTCAATCCTATTAAAAGCATTTTTGACTTGAAATTGCGTGTTCCTCTCATTTTTGATTAATTTAAGAATTAAATAAAAGAAATTCCATAATTGATCACAAAGGCAAATAGTTAAGTCGATTTTCTTGAATATCGGCGTTTATTGATACAATCACGACTATTAGGCTGGAAATTCACTTTTTCAAGAAAAAGAGACATTTCCCGTCGGTTACTAATTTTCTGAGTAAATAACTTGAAAAATTTCGATCTTTGCTTTAAAATATAAAAATATGACTTATTTGATACAATGAGTGAACAACATTCTAAAAAAGTAACAATAAGATAAATTGACGATTTGGTCCGTTAGAGGATGTTAAAGTAGTAGTTTCTGTATTTGCCGTCAGATCGCAGTACCTCCCAAGCAATGTAATATTTTTAGTTCATGAAAGTAACCAACAGATGGCAGCACTGTCCGACCCGGTACCGAATAGGTGAGCTCCTGTGAGCTCCTATTCTCCTGGTACTAAATCGTGTTTTTCAGCGAGAAAACGAGGAACACGACGGTGCTGCCATCTCTTGACGGATCATATCGACTAAAATTTTAGCTCTTGGGAGGTGCTGCTATCTGACGACGGATATATAAACTATTATTACAAATGCTATTTCTTCACCCAATTTTTTGCAATTAAAAAGAAATATTCGTTTTCAAGCCTATTAAAAGCATTTTTGACTTGAAATTGCGTGTTTCTATCATTTTTGAATAATTTAAGAATTAAATAAAAGAAATTCCATAATTGATCACAAAGGCAAATATTTAAGTCGATTTTCTTGAATATCGGCGTTTATTGATACAATCACGACTATTAGGCTGGAAATTCACTTTTTCATGAAAAAGAAACATTTCCCGTCGGTTACTAATTTTCTGAGTAAATAACTTGAAAAATTTCGATCTTTGCTTTAAAATATCAAAATATGACGTATTTGATAAAATGAGTGAACAACATTCTAAAAAAGTAACAATAAGATAAATATACGATTTGGTCCGTTAGAGGACGTTAAAGTAGTAGTTTCTGTATTTGCCGTCAGATCGCAGTACCTCCCAAGCAATGTAATATTTTTAGTTCATGAAAGTAACCAACAGATGGCAGCACTATCCGACCCGGTACCGAATAGGTGAGCTCCTGTGAGCTCCTATTCTCCTGGTACTAAATCGTGTTTTTCAGCGAGAAAACGAGGAACTCGACGGTGCTGCCATCTCTTGACGGATCATATGGACTAAAATTTTAGCCCTTGGGAGGTGCTGCTGTCTGACGACGGATATTAAAACTATTATTACAAATGCTATTTCTTCTCCTAATTTTTTGCAATTAAAAAGAAATATTCGTTTTCAAGCCTATTAAAAGCATTTTTGACTTGAAATTGCGTGTTTCTATCATTTTTGATTAATTTAAGAATTAAATAAAAGAAATTCCATAATTAGTCACAAAGGCAAATATTTAAGTCGTTTTTTTTGAATATCGGCGTTTATTGATACAATCACGACTATTAGGCTGGAAATTCACTTTTTCATGAAAAAGAAACATTTCCCGTCGGTTACTAATTTTCTGAGTAAATAACTTGAAAAATTTCGATCTTTGCTTTAAAATATCAAAATATGACGTATTTGATAAAATGAGTGAACAACATTCTAAAAAAGTAACAATAAGATAAATATACGATTTGGTCCGTTAGAGGACGTTAAAGTAGTAGTTTCTGTATTTGCCGTCAGATCGCAGTACCTCCCAAGCAATGTAATGTTTTTAGTTCATGAAAGTAACCAACAGATGGCAGCACTATCCGACCCGGTACCGAATAGGTGAGCTCCTGTGAGCTCCTATTCTCCTGGTACTAAATCGTGTTTTTCAGCGAGAAAACGAGGAACTCGACGGTGCTGCCATCTCTTGACGGATCATATGGACTAAAATTTTAGCCCTTGGGAGGTGCTGCTGTCTGACGACGGATATTAAAACTATTATTACAAATGCTATTTCTTGTCCTAATTTTTTGCAATTAAAAAGAAATATTCGTTTTCAAGCCTATTAAAAGCATTTTTGACTTGAAATTGCGTGTTTCTATCATTTTTGATTAATTTAAGAATTAAATAAAAGAAATTCCATAATTGATCACAAAGGCAAATATTTAAGTCGTTTTTTTTGAATATCGGCGTTTATTGATACAATCACGACTATTAGGCTGGAAATACACTTTTTCATGAAAAAGAGACATTTCCCGTCGATTACTAATTTTCTGAGTAAATAACTTGAAAAATTTCGATCTTTGCTTTAAAATATCAAAATATGACGTATTTGATACAATGAGTGAACAACATTCTAAAAAAGTAACAATAAGATAAATTGACGATTTGGTCCGTTAGAGGACGTTAAAGTAGTAGTTTCTGTATTTGCCGTCAGATCGCAGCACCTCCCAAGCAATGTAATATTTTTAGTTCATGAAAGTAACCAACAGATGGCAGCACTGTCCGACCCGGTACCGAATAGGTGAGCTCCTATTCTCCTGGTACTAAATCGTGTTTTTCAGCGAGAAAACGAGGAACTCGACGGTGCTGCCATCTCTTGACGGATCATATCGACTAAAATTTTAGCTCTTGGGAGGTGCTGCTATCTGACGACGGATATATAAACTATTATTACAAATGCTATTTCGTCATCCAATTATTTGCAACTATAAAGAAATATTCGTTTTCAAGCCAATTAAAAGCATTTTTGACTTGAAATTGCGTGTTCCTATCATTTTTGATTAATTTAAGAATTAAATAAAAGAAATTCCATAATTGATCACAAAGGCAAATATTTAAGTCGATTTTCTTGAATATCGGCGTTTATTGATACAATCACGACTATTAGGCTGGAAATTCACTTTTTCATGAAAAAGAGACATTTCCTGTCGATTACTAATTTTCTGAGTAAATAACTTGAAAAATTTCGATCTTTGCTTTAAAATCTCAAAATATGACGTATTTGATAAAATGAGTGAACAACATTCTAAAAAAGTAACAATAAGATAAATTGACGATTTGGTCCGTTAGAGGACGTTAAAGTAGTAGTTTCTGTATTTGCCGTCAGATCGCAGCACCTCCCAAGCAATGTAATATTTTTAGTTCATGAAAGTAACCAACAGATGGCAGCACTATCCGACCCGGTACCGAATAGGTGAGCTCCTGTGAGCTCCTATTCTCCTGGTACTAAATCGTGTTTTTCAGCGAGAAAACGAGGAACTCGACGGTGCTGCCATCTCTTGACGGATCATATCGACTAAAATTTTAGCCCTTGGGAGGTGCTGCTATCTGACGGCGGATATTAAAACTGCTATTACAAATGCTATTTCTTCACCCAATTTTTCGCAATTAAAAAGAAATATTCGTTTTCAATCCTATTAAAAGCCTTTTTGACTTGAAATTGCGTGTTCCTATCATTTTTGATTAATTTAAGAATTAAATAAAAGAAATTCCATAATTGATCACAAAGGCAAATATTTAAGTCGATTTTCTTGAATATCGGCGTTTATTGATACAATCACGACTATTAGGCTGGAAATTCACTTTTTCATGAAAAAGAGACATTTCCCGTCGGTTACTAATTTTCTGAGTAAATAACTTGAAAAATTTCAATCTTTGCTTTAAAATATCAAAATATGACGTATTTGATAAAATGAGTGAACAACATTCTAAAAAAGTAACAATAAGATAAATATACGATTTGGTCCGTTAGAGGACGTTAAAGTAGTAGTTTCTGTATTTGCCGTCAGATCGCAGTACCTCCCAAGCAATGTAATATTTTTAGTTCATGAAAGTAACCAACAGATGGCAGCACTGTCCGACCCGGTACCGAATAGGTGAGCTCCTATTCTCCTGGTACTAAATTGTGTATTTCAGCGAGAAAACGAGGAACTCGACGGTGCTGCCATCTCTTGACGGATCATATCGACTAAAATTTTAGCCCTTGGGAGGTGCTGCTATCTGACGACGGATATTAAAACTGTTATTACAAATGTTATTTCGTCACCCAATTATTTGCAACTAAAAAGAAATATTCGTTTTCAAGCCAATTAAAAGCATTTTTGACTTGAAATTGCGTGTTCCTATCATTTTTGATTAATTTAAGAATTAAATAAAAGAAATTCCATAATTGATCACAAAGGCAAATATTTAAGTCGATTTTCTTGAATATCGGCGTTTATTGATACAATCACGACTATTAGGCTGGAAATTCTCTTTTTCATGAAAAAGATACATTTCCTGTCGATTACTAATTTTCTGAGTAAATAACTTGAAAAATTTCGATCTTTGCTTTAAAATATCAAAATATGACGTATTTGATAAAATGAGTGAACAACATTCTAAAAAAGTAACAATAAGATAAATATACGATTTGGTCCTTTAGAGGACGTTAAAGTAGTAGTTTCTGTATTGGCCGTCAGATCGCAGTACCTCCCAAGCAATGTAATATTTTTAGTTCATGAAAGTAACCGACAGATGGCAGCACTATCCGACCCGGTACCGAATAGGTGAGCTCCTGTGAGCTCCTATTCTTCTGGTACTAAATCGTGTTTTTCAGCGAGAAAACGAGGAACTCGACGGTGCTGCCATCTCTTGACGGATCATATCGACTAAAATTTTAGCCCTTGGGAGGTGCTGCTATCTGACGACGGATATTAAAACTGTTATTACAAATGTTATTTCTTCACCCAATTTTTTGCAATTAAAAAGAAATATTCGTTTTCAAGCCTATTAAAAGCATTTTTGACTTGAAATTGCGTGTTTCTATCATTTTTGATTAATTTAAGAATTAAATAAAAGAAATTCCATAATTGATCACAAAGGCAAATGTTTAAGTCGTTTTTCTTGAATATCGGCGTTTATTGATACAATCACGACTATTAGGCTGGAAATTCACTTTTTCATGAAAAAGAGACATTTCCCGTCGATTACTAATTTTCTGAGTAAATAACTTGAAAAATTTCGCTCTTTGCTTTAAAATATCAAAATATGACGTATTTGATAAAATGAGTGAACAACATTCTAAAAAAGTAACAATAAGATAAATATACGATTTGGTCCGTTAGAGGACGTTAAAGTAGTAGTTTCTGTATTTGCCGTCAGATCGCAGTACCTCCCAAGCAATGTAATATTTTTAGTTCATGAAAGTAACCAACGGATGGCAGCACTATCCGACCCGGTACCGAATAGGTGAGCTCCTGTGAGCTCCTATTCTCCTATTACTAAATCGTGTTTTTCAGCAAGAAAACGAGGAACTCGACGGTGCTGCCATCTCTTGACGGATCATATCGACTAAAATTTTAGCCTTTGGGAGGTGCTGCTATCTGACGACGGATATATAAACTATTATTACAAATGCTATTTCGTCATCCAATTATTTGCAACTATAAAGAAATATTCGTTTTCAAGCCAATTAAAAGCATTTTTGACTTGAAATTGCGTGTTCCTATCATTTTTGATTAATTTAAGAATTAAATAAAAGAAATTCCATAATTGATCACAAAGGCAAATATTTAAGTCGATTTTCTTGAATATCGGCGTTTATTGATACAATCACGACTATTAGGCTGGAAATTCACTTTTTCATGAAAAAGAGACATTTCCTGTCGATTACTAATTTTCTGAGTAAATAACTTGAAAAATTTCGATCTTTGCTTTAAAATCTCAAAATATGACGTATTTGATAAAATGAGTGAACAACATTCTAAAAAAGTAACAATAAGATAAATTGACGATTTGGTCCGTTAGAGGACGTTAAAGTAGTAGTTTCTGTATTTGCCGTCAGATCGCAGCACCTCCCAAGCAATGTAATATTTTTAGTTCATGAAAGTAACCAACAGATGGCAGCACTATCCGACCCGGTACCGAATAGGTGAGCTCCTGTGAGCTCCTATTCTCCTGGTACTAAATCGTGTTTTTCAGCGAGAAAACGAGGAACTCGACGGTGCTGCCATCTCTTGACGGATCATATCGACTAAAATTTTAGCCCTTGGGAGGTGCTGCTATCTGACGGCGGATATTAAAACTGTTATTACAAATGCTATTTCTTCACCCAATTTTTCGCAATTAAAAAGAAATATTCGTTTTCAATCCTATTAAAAGCCTTTTTGACTTGAAATTGCGTGTTCCTATCATTTTTGATTAATTTAAGAATTAAATAAAAGAAATTCCATAATTGATCACAAAGGCAAATATTTAAGTCGATTTTCTTGAATATCGGCGTTTATTGATACAATCACGACTATTATTCTGGAAATTCACTTTTTCATGAAAAAGAGACATTTCCCGTCGGTTACTAATTTTCTGAGTAAATAACTTGAAAAATTTCAATCTTTGCTTTAAAATATCAAAATATGACGTATTTGATAAAATGAGTGAACAACATTCTAAAAAAGTAACAATAAGATAAATATACGATTTGGTCCGTTAGAGGACGTTAAAGTAGTAGTTTCTGTATTTGCCGTCAGATCGCAGTACCTCCCAAGCAATGTAATATTTTTAGTTCATGAAAGTAACCAACAGATGGCAGCACTGTCCGACCCGGTACCGAATAGGTGAGCTCCTATTCTCCTGGTACTAAATTGTGTATTTCAGCGAGAAAACGAGGAACTCGACGGTGCTGCCATCTCTTGACGGATCATATCGACTAAAATTTTAGCCCTTGGGAGGTGCTGCTATCTGACGACGGATATTAAAACTATTATTACAAATGCTATTTCGTCACCCAATTTTTTGCAACTAAAAAGAAATATTCGTTTTCAAGCCAATTAAAAGCATTTTTGACTTGAAATTGCGTGTTCCTATCATTTTTGATTAATTTAAGAATTAAATAAAAGAAATTCCATAATTGATCACAAAGGCAAATATTTAAGTCGATTTTCTTGAATATCGGCGTTTATTGATACAATCACGACTATTAGGCTGGAAATTCACTTTTTCATGAAAAAGAGACATTTCCCGTCGATTACTAATTTTCTGAGTAAATAACTTGAAAAATTTCGCTCTTTGCTTTAAAATATCAAAATATGACGTATTTGATAAAATGAGTGAACAACATTCTAAAAAAGTAACAATAAGATAAATATACGATTTGGTCCGTTAGAGGACGTTAAAGTAGTAGTTTCTGTATTTGCCGTCAGATCGCAGTACCTCCCAAGCAATGTAATATTTTTAGTTCATGAAAGTAACCAACGGATGGCAGCACTATCCGACCCGGTACCGAATAGGTGAGCTCCTGTGAGCTCCTATTCTCCTGTTACTAAATCGTGTTTTTCAGCAAGAAAACGAGGAACTCGACGGTGCTGCCATCTCTTGACGGATCATATCGACTAAAATTTTAGCCTTTGGGAGGTGCTGCTATCTGACGACGGATATTAAAACTGTTATTACAAATGTTATTTCTTCACCCAATTTTTTGCAATTAAAAAGAAATATTCGTTTTCAAGCCTATTAAAAGCATTTTTGACTTGAAATTGCGTGTTTCTATCATTTTTGATTAATTTAAGAATTAAATAAAAGAAATTCCATAATTGATCACAAAGGCAAATATTTAAGTCGTTTTTCTTGAATATCGGCGTTTATTGATACAATCACGACTATTAGGCTGGAAATTCACTTTTTCATGAAAAAGAGACATTTCCCGTCGATTACTAATTTTCTGAGTAAATAACTTGAAAAATTTCGATCTTTGCTTTAAAATATCAAAATATGACGTATTTGATACAAAGAGTGAACAACATTCTAAAAAAGTAACAATAAAATAAATTGACGATTTGGTCCGTTAGAGGACGTTAAAGTAGTAGTTTCTGTATTTGCCGTCAGATCGCAGCACCTCCCAAGCAATGTAATATTTTTAGTTCATGAAAGTAACCAACAGATGGCAGCACTGTCCGACCCGGTACCGAATAGGTGAGCTCCTGTGAGCTCCTATTCTCCTGGTACTAAATTGTGTATTTCAGCGAGAAAACGAGGAACTCGACGGTGCTGCCATCTCTTGACGGATCATATCGACTAAAATTTTAGCCCTTGGGAGGTGCTGCTATCTGACGACGGATATTAAAATTGTTATTACAAATGCTATTTCTTCACCCAATTTTTTGCAATTAAAAAGAAATATTTGTTTTCAAGCCTATTAAAAGCATTTTTGACTTGAAATTGCGTGTTTCTATCATTTTTGATTAATTTAAGAATTAAATAAAAGAAATTCCATAATTGATCACAAAGGCAAATATTTAAGTCGTTTTTCTTGAATATCGGCGTTTATTGATACAATCACGAATATTAGGCTGGAAATTCACTTTTTCATGAAAAAGACACATTTCCTGTCGATTACTAATTTTCTGAGTAAATAACTTGAAAAATTTCAATCTTTGCTTTTAAATATCAAAATATGACGTATTTGATAAAATGAGTGAACAACATTCTAAAAAAGTAACAATAAGATAAATATACGATTTGGTCCGTTAGAGGACGTTAAAGTAGTAGTTTCTGTATTTGCCGTCAGATCGCAGTACCTCCCAAGCAATGTAATATTTTTAGTTCATGAAAGTAACCGACAGATGGCAGCACTATCCGACCCGGTACCGACTAGACGAGCTCCTGTGAGCTCCTATTCTCCTGGTACTAAATCGTGTTTTTCAGCGAGAAAACGAGGAACTCGACGGTGCTGCCATCTCTTGACGGATCATATCGACTAAAATTTTAGCCCTTGGGAGGTGCTGCTATCTGACGACGGATATTAAAACTGTTATTACAAATGTTATTTCTTCACCCAATTTTTTGCAATTAAAAAGAAATATTCGTTTTCAAGCCTATTAAAAGCATTTTTGACTTGAAATTGCGTGTTTCTATCATTTTTGATTAATTTAAGAATTAAATAAAAGAAATTCCATAATTGATCACAAAGGCAAATGTTTAAGTCGTTTTTCTTGAATATCGGCGTTTATTGATACAATCACGACTATTAGGCTGGAAATTCACTTTTTCATGAAAAAGAGACATTTCCCGTCGATTACTAATTTTCTGAGTAAATAACTTGAAAAATTTCGCTCTTTGCTTTAAAATATCAAAATATGACGTATTTGATAAAATGAGTGAACAACATTCTAAAAAAGTAACAATAAGATAAATATACGATTTGGTCCGTTAGAGGACGTTAAAGTAGTAGTTTCTGTATTTGCCGTCAGATCGCAGTACCTCCCAAGCAATGTAATATTTTTAGTTCATGAAAGTAACCGACAGATGGCAGCACTATCCGACCCGGTACCGAATAGGTGAGCTCCTGTGAGCTCCTATTCTCCTGTTACTAAATCGTGTTTTTCAGCGAGAAAACGAGGAACTCGACGGTGCTGCCATCTCTTGACGGACCATATCGACTAAAATTTTAGCCCTTGGGAGGTGCTGCTATCTGACGACGGATATATAAACTATTATTACAAATGCTATTTCGTCACCCAATTATTTGCAACTAAAAAGAAATATTCGTTTTCAAGCCTATTAAAAGCATTTTTGACTTGAAATTGCGTGTTTCTATCATTTATGATTAATTTAAGAATTAAATAAAAGAAATTCCATAATTGATCACAAAGGCAAATATTTAAGTCGTTTTTCTTGAATATTGGCGTTTATTGATACAATCACGACTATTAGGCTGGAAATTCACTTTTTCATGAAAAAGAGACATTTCCTGTCGATTACTAATTTTCTGAGTAAATAACTTGAAAAATTTCGCTCTTTGCTTTAAAATATCAAAATATGACGTATTTGATAAAATGAGTGAACAACATTCTAAAAAAGTAACAATAAGATAAATATACGATTTGGTCCGTTAGAGGACGTTAAAGTAGTAGTTTCTGTATTTGCCGTCAGATCGCAGTACCTCCCAAGCAATGTAATATTTTTAGTTCATGAAAGTAACCAACAGATGGCAACACTGTCCGACCCGGTACCGAATAGGTGAGCTCCTGTGAGCTCCTATTCTCCTGGTACTAAATTGTATATTTCAGCGAGAAAACGAGGAACTCGACGGTGCTGCCATCTCTTGACGGATCATATCGACTAAAATTTTAGCCCTTGGGAGGTGCTGCTATCTGACGACGGATATTAAAATTGTTATTACAAATGCTATTTCTTCACCCAATTTTTTGCAATTAAAAAGAAATATTTGTTTTCAAGCCTATTAAAAGCATTTTTGACTTGAAATTGCGTGTTTCTATCATTTTTGATTAATTTAAGAATTAAATAAAAGAAATTCCATAATTGATCACAAAGGCAAATATTTAAGTCGTTTTTCTTGAATATCGGCGTTTATTGATACAATCACGAATATTAGGCTGGAAATTCACTTTTTCATGAAAAAGACACATTTCCTGTCGATTACTAATTTTCTGAGTAAATAACTTGAAAAATTTCAATCTTTGCTTTTAAATATCAAAATAGGACGTATTTGATAAAATGAGTGAACAACATTCTAAAAAAGTAACAATAAGATAAATATACGATTTGGTCCGTTAGAGGACGTTAAAGTAGTAGTTTCTGTATTTGCCGTCAGATCGCAGTACCTCCCAAGCAATGTAATATTTTTAGTTCATGAAAGTAACCAACAGATGGCAGCACTATCCGACCCGGTACCGAATAGGTGAGCTCCTGTGAGCTCCTATTCTCCTGGTACTAAATCGTGTTTTTCAGCGAGAAAACGAGGAACTCGACGGTGCTGCCATCTCTTGACGGATCATATCGACTAAAATTTTAGCCCTTGGGAGGTGCTGCTATCTGACGACGGATATTAAAACTATTATTACAAATGCTATTTCTTCTCCTAATTTTTTGCAATTAAAAAGAAATATTCGTTTTCAAGCCTATTAAAAGCATTTTTGACTTGAAATTGCGTGTTTCTATCATTTTTGATTAATTTAAGAATTAAATAAAAGAAATTCCATAATTGATCACAAAGGCAAATATTTAAGTCGTTTTTCTTGAATATCGGCGTTTATTGATACAATCACGACTATTAGGCTGGAAATTCACTTTTTCATGAAAAAGACACACTTCCTGTCGATTACTAATTTTCTGAATAAATAACTTGAAAAATTTCAATCTTTGCTTGTAAATATCAAAATATGACGTATTTGATAAAATGAGTGAACAACATTCTAAAAAAGTAACAATAAGATAAATATACGATTTGGTCCTTTAGAGGACGTTAAAGTAGTAGTTTCTGTATTTGCCGTCAGATCGCAGTACCTCCCAAGCAATGTAATATTTTTAGTTCATGAAAGTAACCGACAGATGGCAGCACTATCCGACCCGGTACCGAATAGGTGAGCTCCTGTGAGCTCCTATTCTCCTGGTACTAAATCGTGTTTTTCAGCGAGAAAACGAGGAACTCGACGGTGCTGCCATCTCTTGACGGATCATATCGACTAAAATTTTAGCCCTTGGGAGGTGCTGCTATCTGACGACGGATATTAAAACTGTTATTACAAATGTTATTTCTTCACCCAATTTTTTGCAATTAAAAAGAAATATTCGTTTTCAAGCCTATTAAAAGCATTTTTGACTTGAAATTGCGTGTTTCTATCATTTTTGATTAATTTAAGAATTAAATAAAAGAAATTCCATAATTGATCACAAAGGCAAATGTTTAAGTCGTTTTTCTTGAATATCGGCGTTTATTGATACAATCACGACTATTAGGCTGGAAATTCACTTTTTCATGAAAAAGAGACATTTCCCGTCGATTACTAATTTTCTGAGTAAATAACTTGAAAAATTTCGCTCTTTGCTTTAAAATATCAAAATATGACGTATTTGATAAAATGAGTGAACAACATTCTAAAAAAGTAACAATAAGATAAATATACGATTTGGTCCGTTAGAGGACGTTAAAGTAGTAGTTTCTGTATTTGCCGTCAGATCGCAGTACCTCCCAAGCAATGTAATATTTTTAGTTCATGAAAGTAACCGACAGATGGCAGCACTATCCGACCCGGTACCGACTAGACGAGCTCCTGTGAGCTCCTATTCTCCTGGTACTAAATCGTGTTTTTCAGCGAGAAAACGAGGAACTCGACGGTGCTGCCATCTCTTGACGGATCATATCGACTAAAATTTTAGCCCTTGGGAGGTGCTGCTATCTGACGACGGATATTAAAACTGTTATTACAAATGTTATTTCTTCACCCAATTTTTTGCAATTAAAAAGAAATATTCGTTTTCAAGCCTATTAAAAGCATTTTTGACTTGAAATTGCGTGTTTCTATCATTTTTGATTAATTTAAGAATTAAATAAAAGAAATTCCATAATTGATCACAAAGGCAAATGTTTAAGTCGTTTTTCTTGAATATCGGCGTTTATTGATACAATCACGACTATTAGGCTGGAAATTCACTTTTTCATGAAAAAGAGACATTTCCCGTCGATTACTAATTTTCTGAGTAAATAACTTGAAAAATTTCGCTCTTTGCTTTAAAATATCAAAATATGACGTATTTGATAAAATGAGTGAACAACATTCTAAAAAAGTAACAATAAGATAAATATACGATTTGGTCCGTTAGAGGACGTTAAAGTAGTAGTTTCTGTATTTGCCGTCAGATCGCAGTACCTTCCAAGCAATGTAATATTTTTAGTTCATGAAAGTAACCGACAGATGGCAGCACTATCCGACCCGGTACCGAATAGGTGAGCTCCTGTGAGCTCCTATTCTCCTGTTACTAAATCGTGTTTTTCAGCGAGAAAACGAGGAACTCGACGGTGCTGCCATCTCTTGACGGACCATATCGACTAAAATTTTAGCCCTTGGGAGGTGCTGCTATCTGACGACGGATATATAAACTATTATTACAAATGCTATTTCGTCACCCAATTATTTGCAACTAAAAAGAAATATTCGTTTTCAAGCCTATTAAAAGCATTTTTGACTTGAAATTGCGTGTTTCTATCATTTATGATTAATTTAAGAATTAAATAAAAGAAATTCCATAATTGATCACAAAGGCAAATATTTAAGTCGTTTTTCTTGAATATTGGCGTTTATTGATACAATCACGACTATTAGGCTGGAAATTCACTTTTTCATGAAAAAGAGACATTTCCTGTCGATTACTAATTTTCTGAGTAAATAACTTGAAAAATTTCGCTCTTTGCTTTAAAATATCAAAATATGACGTATTTGATAAAATGAGTGAACAACATTCTAAAAAAGTAACAATAAGATAAATATACGATTTGGTCCGTTAGAGGACGTTAAAGTAGTAGTTTCTGTATTTGCCGTCAGATCGCAGTACCTCCCAAGCAATGTAATATTTTTAGTTCATGAAAGTAACCAACAGATGGCAGCACTGTCCGACCCGGTACCGAATAGGTGAGCTCCTGTGAGCTCCTATTCTCCTGGTACTAAATTGTATATTTCAGCGAGAAAACGAGGAACTCGACGGTGCTGCCATCTCTTGACGGATCATATCGACTAAAATTTTAGCCCTTGGGAGGTGCTGCTATCTGACGACGGATATTAAAATTGTTATTACAAATGCTATTTCTTCACCCAATTTTTTGCAATTAAAAAGAAATATTTGTTTTCAAGCCTATTAAAAGCATTTTTGACTTGAAATTGCGTGTTTCTATCATTTTTGATTAATTTAAGAATTAAATAAAAGAAATTCCATAATTGATCACAAAGGCAAATATTTAAGTCGTTTTTCTTGAATATCGGCGTTTATTGATACAATCACGAATATTAGGCTGGAAATTCACTTTTTCATGAAAAAGACACATTTCCTGTCGATTACTAATTTTCTGAGTAAATAACTTGAAAAATTTCAATCTTTGCTTTTAAATATCAAAATAGGACGTATTTGATAAAATGAGTGAACAACATTCTAAAAAAGTAACAATAAGATAAATATACGATTTGGTCCGTTAGAGGACGTTAAAGTAGTAGTTTCTGTATTTGCCGTCAGATCGCAGTACCTCCCAAGCAATGTAATATTTTTAATTCATGAAAGTAACCAACAGATGGCAGCACTATCCGACCCGGTACCGAATAGGTGAGCTCCTGTGAGCTCCTATTCTCCTGGTACTAAATCGTGTTTTTCAGCGAGAAAACGAGGAACTCGACGGTGCTGCCATCTCTTGACGGATCATATCGACTAAAATTTTAGCCCTTGGGAGGTGCTGCTATCTGACGACGGATATTAAAACTATTATTACAAATGCTATTTCTTCTCCTAATTTTTTGCAATTAAAAAGAAATATTCGTTTTCAAGCCTATTAAAAGCATTTTTGACTTGAAATTGCGTGTTTCTATCATTTTTGATTAATTTAAGAATTAAATAAAAGAAATTCCATAATTGATCACAAAGGCAAATATTTAAGTCGTTTTTCTTGAATATCGGCGTTTATTGATACAATCACGACTATTAGGCTGGAAATTCACTTTTTCATGAAAAAGACACACTTCCTGTCGATTACTAATTTTCTGAATAAATAACTTGAAAAATTTCAATCTTTGCTTGTAAATATCAAAATATGACGTATTTGATAAAATGAGTGAACAACATTCTAAAAAAGTAACAATAAGATAAATATACGATTTGGTCCTTTAGAGGACGTTAAAGTAGTAGTTTCTGTATTTGCCGTCAGATCGCAGTACCTCCCAAGCAATGTAATATTTTTAGTTCATGAAAGTAACCGACAGATGGCAGCACTATCCGACCCGGTACCGACTAGACGAGCTCCTGTGAGCTCCTATTCTCCTGGTACTAAATCGTGTTTTTCAGCGAGAAAACGAGGAACTCGACGGTGCTGCCATCTCTTGACGGATCATATCGACTAAAATTTTAGCCCTTGGGAGGTGCTGCTATCTGACGACGGATATTAAAACTGTTATTACAAATGTTATTTCTTCACCCAATTTTTTGCAATTAAAAAGAAATATTCGTTTTCAAGCCTATTAAAAGCATTTTTGACTTGAAATTGCGTGTTTCTATCATTTTTGATTAATTTAAGAATTAAATAAAAGAAATTCCATAATTGATCACAAAGGCAAATGTTTAAGTCGTTTTTCTTGAATATCGGCGTTTATTGATACAATCACGACTATTAGGCTGGAAATTCACTTTTTCATGAAAAAGAGACATTTCCCGTCGATTACTAATTTTCTGAGTAAATAACTTGAAAAATTTCGCTCTTTGCTTTAAAATATCAAAATATGACGTATTTGATAAAATGAGTGAACAACATTCTAAAAAAGTAACAATAAGATAAATATACGATTTGGTCCGTTAGAGGACGTTAAAGTAGTAGTTTCTGTATTTGCCGTCAGATCGCAGTACCTCCCAAGCAATGTAATATTTTTAGTTCATGAAAGTAACCGACAGATGGCAGCACTATCCGACCCGGTACCGAATAGGTGAGCTCCTGTGAGCTCCTATTCTCCTGTTACTAAATCGTGTTTTTCAGCGAGAAAACGAGGAACTCGACGGTGCTGCCATCTCTTGACGGACCATATCGACTAAAATTTTAGCCCTTGGGAGGTGCTGCTATCTGACGACGGATATATAAACTATTATTACAAATGCTATTTCGTCACCCAATTATTTGCAACTAAAAAGAAATATTCGTTTTCAAGCCTATTAAAAGCATTTTTGACTTGAAATTGCGTGTTTCTATCATTTATGATTAATTTAAGAATTAAATAAAAGAAATTCCATAATTGATCACAAAGGCAAATATTTAAGTCGTTTTTCTTGAATATTGGCGTTTATTGATACAATCACGACTATTAGGCTGGAAATTCACTTTTTCATGAAAAAGAGACATTTCCTGTCGATTACTAATTTTCTGAGTAAATAACTTGAAAAATTTCGCTCTTTGCTTTAAAATATCAAAATATGACGTATTTGATAAAATGAGTGAACAACATTCTAAAAAAGTAACAATAAGATAAATATACGATTTGGTCCGTTAGAGGACGTTAAAGTAGTAGTTTCTGTATTTGCCGTCAGATCGCAGTACCTCCCAAGCAATGTAATATTTTTAGTTCATGAAAGTAACCAACAGATGGCAGCACTATCCGACGCGGTACCGTCTAGACGAGCTCCTGTGAGCTCCTACTCTCCTGGTAGTAAATCGAGTTTTCAGCGAGAAAACTAGTAACTCGACGGTGCTGCCATCTCTTGACGGATCATAACGACTAAAATTTTAGCCCTTGGGAGGTGCTGCTATCTGACGACGGATATTAAAACTATTATTACAAATGCTATTTCTTCACCTAATTTTTTGCAATTAAAAAGTTATATTCGTTTTCAAGCCTAATAAAAGCATTTTTAACTTAAAATTGCGTTTTCTATCATTTTTGATTAATTTAAGAATTTAATAAAAGAAATTCGATAAATGATCACAAAGGCAAATATTTAAGTCGTTTTTCTTGAATATCGGCGTTTATTCATACAATCACGACTATTAGGCTGGAAATATACTTTTTCATGAAAAAGAGACATTTCCTGTCGATTACTAATTTTCTGAGTAAATAACTCGACGGTGCTTCCATCTCTTGACGGATCGTATCGACTAAAATTTTAGCCATTGGGAGGTGCTGCTATCTGACGACGGATATTAAAACTATTATTACAAATGCTATTTCTTCACCCAATTTTAAAATTAACACCTACATATGTTATATGGAATAGAGCACTGCGAATAGAAAAATGAGTAACCAGGGCTGACTATATTCTAAAAAATTAGAAATGGAACCGCTCGACTTGACTCTAAGTATTACAATGACTAATATTTTAGAATCAGACTATTGAATGGAGTAACTGCTAATAGAAAAAAGAGGGACCCGGCCTTAATAAAAGGTGAAATGGTACCGCTACCTCCCTACGCAATTGAAGAATAAGGGCCTATTTGACTTGACTCTAAGGATTACTATATAAAAACACTAAACCTAATGGAGAAATAGATAATAAAATTGCAGCGTATATATGTTAATCAAACAAAAGAAACAAAAAGCACTATTTGAAAAACTGACAATCTCAGATACCAGAGGAATACTAGACAAGTTGGACAGAATGAGAGGTAATAACCGGCCAACTAAGACTAGTATTACCCTTGTATTAATATGACTGGAAATCCTAGGGTTACCACATCCCTTCGAAAATATAAAAAATATACCTCATATCACCCTAGTACTTAATATCGTAGAAAATCCTAACGTCTTGAATGACTACTATTTTAGAACCAGACTATGGAATGGAGAAACTTCTAATAGAAAAAAGAGGGACCCGGCCGGAATATATTCTAAACAAATTAGAAATGGTACCGCTTCCTCCCTACGCAATCGAAGAATAAGGGCCTATTCGACTTAACTGTAGGGAATTCAATGACTACTATTTTAGAATCAGACTATGGAATAGAGCAACCGCTGATGCAAAAAAGAGGGACCCGGCCTGAATATATTCTAAAATATTAGGAATGGTACCGCTACCTCCCCTGGCAAATGAAGATTAAGTGCCTATTCGACTTAACCCATTAAAAGATAAAATATGAAATCCTAATTAAAAGATGAAAACTAAAATTAACACCTACAATTGTTATCCACAAAAAAGAAAGAACTATTTGAAATACTGACCATCTCAGATACAAGAGGAATACTAGACAAAGTTGGACAGAATGAGAGGACTAGTATTACCCTTGTATTAAGATGACTGAAAATCCTAGAGTTACCACATCCCTCAGAAAATAAACAAAATAGACCTTGTATTACCCTTGTACTTAATATCGTAGAAAATCCTAATGTCTTGAATGACTACTAACCATTAAAAGATAAAATATGAAATCCTAATTAAAAGATGGAAACTAAAATTAACACCTACATATGTTATCCAAAAAAAAAATAAAAAAGCACTATTTGAAATACTTTCCATTTCAGATACAAGAGGAATACTAGACAAAGTTGTACAGACTGAGAGGTTAATTCTGGCCAACTGAGACTACTATTACCCTTGTTTTAAGATATCTGAAAATCCTAGGGTTACCACATCCCTCCGAAAATAAACAAAATTGACCTTGCATTACCCTTGTACTCAATATCGTAGAAAATCCTAACACCTAGAATGACTACTATTTTAGAACCAGACTATGGAATAGAGCAACTGATAATAGAAAAAAGAGTGACCAGCCCTTTCTATATTCTAAAATCGGAAGATGGTACCGCCACCTCCCCTAGCATATGAACATTAAGTGCCTATTCGACTTAACCCTAACCATTAAAAGATAAAATATGAAATCCTAATTAAAAGATGGAGACTAAAATTAACACCTACATTTGTTACAAAAAAAAAAAAACAGCACTACTTGAAATGCTGACCATCTCAGATACAAGAGGAATACTAGATAAAGTTAGAAAATCCTAGAGTTACCACATCCCTCCGAAAAAAAAAAAAAAGACCTAGCATTACCCTTGTACTTAATATCGTAGATAATCCTAACACCTAGAATGACTACTATTTTAGAACCAGACTATGGAATAGAGCAACTGCTAATAGAAAAAAGAGTAACCAGGGCTGACTATATTCTAAAAAATTAGAAATGGTACCGCTACCTCCCTACACAATTGAAGAATAAGGGCCTATTCGACTTGACTCTAAGGATTATAATGACTACTATTTTTGAATCAGACTATGGAATAGAGCAACTGCTAATAGAAAGAAGAGGGACCGGCCTGAATATATTCTAAAAAATTAGAAATGGTACCGCTACCTCCCCTAGCAAATAAAGGGTAAGTGCATATTCGACTTAACCCTAACCATTAAAAGATAAAATATGAAATCCTAATTAAAAGGTGGAAACTAAAATTAACACCTACATATGTTATCCAAAAAAAAAATAAAAAGGCACTATTTGAAATACTTTCCATTTCAGATACAAGAGGAATACTAGACAAAGTTGGACAGAATGAGAGTTAATTTCTGGCCAACTGGGACTAGTATTACCCTTGCATTAAGATGACTGAAAATCCTAGAGTTACTACATCCCTCCGAAAAAAAAAAAAAAAGACCTAGTGTTACCCTTGTACTCAATATCGTAGAAAATCCTAACACCTAAAATGACTACTATTTTAGAACCAGACTATGGAATAGAGCAACTGATAATAGAAAAAAGAGTGACCAACCCTTTTTATATTCTAAAATCGGAAGATGGTACCGCCACCTCCCCTAGCATATGAAGATTAAGTGCCTATTCGACTTAATCTTAATTATTAAAAGATAAAATATGAAATCCTAATTAAAAGATGGGGACCAAAATTAACACCTACATATGTTATCCAAAAAAAACAACCACACTATTTGAAATACTGACCATCTCAGATACAAGAGGAATACTAGACAAAGTTGGACAGATTGAGAGGTAAATTCTGCCCAACTGAGACTAGTATTACCCTTGTATTAGGATGACTGAAAATCCTAGGGTTACCACATCCCTTCGAAAAAAAATAAATAGACCTAGCATTATTACCCTTGTACATAATATTTTAGAAAATCCTAACACCTAGGATGACAACTATTTTAGAATCATCCTATGGAGTAGAGCAACTGGGAATAGAAAAAAGAGGGACCAGGCCTTTCTATATTCTAAAATTGGAAGATGATACCGCCACCTACCCTAGCAAATGAAGATTAAGTGCCTATTCGACTTAACCTTAAGCATTAAAAGATAAAATATGAAATCCTAATTAAAAGATGGGGACTAAAATTAACACCTACATATGTTATCCAAAAAAAACAACAGCACTATTTGAAATACTGACCATCTCAGATACAAGAGGAATACTAGACAAAGTTGGACAGATTGAGAGGTAAATTCTGCCCAACTGAGACTAGTATTACCCTTGTATTAGGATGACTGAAAATCCTAGGGTTACCACATCCCTTCGAAAAAAAAATAAATAGACCTAGCATTATTACCCTTGTACATAATATTTTAGAAAATCCTAAAACCTAGGATGACTACTATTTTAGAATCAGCCTATGGAATAGAGCAACTGCTAATAGAAAAAAAAGAAACCAGGGCTGACTATATTCTAAAAAATTAGAAATGTTACCACTACCTCCCTACACAATTGAAGAATAAGGGCCTATGCGACTTGACTCTAAGGATTATAATTACTAATATTTAAGAATCAGACTATGTAATAGAGTAACTGCTAATAGAAAAAAGAGGGACCAGGCCTTAAAAAAAGGTGAAATGGTACCACTACCTCCCTACGCAATTGAAGAATAAGGACCTATTCGACTTGACTCTAAGGATTACAATGACTAATATTCTTGAATCAGACTATGGAATAGAGCAACTGCTAATAGAAGAAAGAGGGACCCGGCCTAAATATATTCAAAAAAATGTGAAATGGTACCGCTACCTCCCTTCGCAATTGAAGAATAAGGGCCTATTCGACTTGACTCTAAGGATTACAATGACTAATATTTTAGAATCAGACCATGGAATAGAGCAACTACTAATAGAAAAAAGAGTGACCAGGCCGTTGTATATTCTAAAAAATTAGAAACGGTACTGCTACCTCCCTACGCAATTGAAGAATAAGGGCCTATTCTACTTGACTCTAATGATTACTATGTAAAAACACTAAACCTTATGGAGAAATAGATAATAAAATTACAGCCTATATATGTTAACCAAACCAAAGAAACAAACAGCACTATTAGAAAAACTTACCATCTCAGATACAAGAGGAATACCAGACAAAGTTGGACAGAACGAGAGTTAATTACCGGCCAACTCAGACTAGTATTACCCTTGTATTAAGATGACTGAAAATCCTAGGGTTACCACATCCCTTCGAAAAAAAAATAAATAGACCTAGCATTATTACCCTTGTACATAATATTGTAGAAAATCCTAACACCTAGGATGACTACTATTTTAGAATCAGCCTATGGAATAGAGCAACTGCTAATAGAAAAAAAAGAAACCAGGGCTGACTATATTCTAAAAAATTAGAAATGGTACCGCTACCTCCCCTAGCATATGAACATTAAGTGCCTATTCGACTTAACCCTAACCATTAAAAGATAAAATATGAAATCCTAATTAAAAGATGGGGACCAAAATTAACACCTACATATGTTATCCAAAAAAAACAACCGCACTATTTGAAATACTTTCCATTTCAGATACAAGAGGAATACTAGACAAATTTGGACAGATTGAGAGGTAAATTCTGGCAACCTGAGACTACTATTATCCTTGTTTTAAGATAACTGAAAATCCTAGGGTTACCACATCCCTCCGAAAATAAACAAAATTGACCTAGCATTACCCTTGTACTTAATATCGTAGAAAATCCCAACACCTAGGATGACTACTATTTTAGAATCATCCTATGAGTAGAGCAACTGCGAATAGAAAAAAGAGGGACCAGACCTTTCTATATTCTAAAATTGGAAGATGATACCGCAACCTCCCCTAGCAAATGACGATTACGTGCCTATTCGACTTAACCTTAAGCATTAAAAGATAAAATATGAAATCCTTATTAAAAGATGGGGACTAAAATTAACTCCTACATATGTTATCCAAATAAAACAACAGCACTATTGGAAATACTGACCATCTCAGATACAAGAGGAATACTAGACAAAGTTGGACAGATTGAGAGGTAAATTCTGCCCAACTGAGACTAGTATTACCCTTGTATTAGGATGACTGAAAATCCTAGGGTTACCACATCCCTTCGAAAAAAAAATAAATAGACCTTGCATTATTACCCTTGTACATAATATTTTAGAAAATCCTAACACCTAGGATGACTACTATTTTAGAATCAGACTATGGAATGGAGCAACTGATAATAGAAAGAAGAGGGACCGGCCTGAATATATTCTAAAAAATTAGAAATGGTACCGCTACCTCCCCTAGCAAATGAAGATAAAGTGCCTATTCGACTTAACCCTAACCATTAAAAGATAAAATATGAAATCCTAATTAAAAGATGGAAACTAAAATTAACACCTACATATGTTATCTAAAAAAAAAAATAAAAAAGCACTATTTGAAATACTTTCCATTTCAGATACAAGAGGAATACTAGACAAAGTTGGACAGATTGAGACGTAAATTCTGCCTAACTGAGACTAGTATTACCCTTGCATTAAGATGACAGAAAATCCTAGAGTTACCATATCCCTCCGAAAAAAAAAAAAAAAAGACCTAGTGTTACTCTTGTACTCAATATCGTAGAAAATCCTAACACCTAGAATGACTACTATTTTAGAACCAGACTATGGAATAGAGCAACTGATAATAGAAAAAAGAGTGACCAGCCCTTTCCATATTCTAAAATCGGAAGATGGTACCGCCACTTCCCCTAGCATATGAACATTAAGTGCCTATTCGACTTAACCCTAACCATTAAAAGATAAAATATGAAATCCTAATTAAAAGATGGGGACTAAAATTAACTCCTACATATGTTATCCAAATAAAACAACAGCACTATTGGAAATACTGACCATCTCAGATACAAGAGGAATACTAGACAAAGTTGGACAGATTGAGAGGTAAATTCTGCCCAACTGAGACTAGTATTACCCTTGTATTAGGATGACTGAAAATCCTAGGGTTACCACATCCCTTCGAAAAAAAAATAAATAGACCTTGCATTATTACCCTTGTACATAATATTTTAGAAAATCCTAACACCTAGGATGACTACTATTTTAGAATCAGACTACGGAATGGAGCAACTGATAATAGAAAGAAGAGGGACCGGCCTGAATATATTCTAAAAAATTAGAAATGGTACCGCTACCTCCCCTAGCAAATGAAGATAAAGTGCCTATTCGACTTAACCCTAACCATTAAAAGATAAAATATGAAATCCTAATTAAAAGATGGAAACTAAAATTAACTCCTACATATGTTATCCAAATAAAACAACAGCACTATTGGAAATACTGACCATCTCAGATACAAGAGGAATACTAGACAAAGTTGGACAGATTGAGAGGTTAATTCTGGCCAACTGAGACTAGTATTACCCTTGTATTAAGATGACTGAAAATCCTAGGGTTACCACATCCCTCCGAAAATAAACAAAATAGACCTAGCATTACCCTTGTACTTAATATCGTAGAAAATCCCAACACCCAGGATGACTACTATTTTAGAATCATCCTATGGAGTAGAGCAACTGCGAATAGAAAAAAGAGGGACCAGGCCTTTCTATATTCTAAAATTGGAAGATGATAACGCCACCTCCCCTAGCATATGACGATTACGTGCCTATTCGACTTAACCCTAACCATTAAAGGATAAAATATGAAATCCTAATTAAAAGATGGAGACTAAAATTAACACCTACATATGTTACAAAAAAAAAAAAACAGCACTATTTGAAATATTTACCATCTCAGATACAAGAGGAATACTAGACAAAGTTGGACAGATTGAGAGGTAAATTCTGCCCAACTGAGACTAGTATTACCCTTGTATTAGGATGACTGAAAATCCTAGGGTTACCACATCCCTTCGAAAAAAAAAATAAATAGACCTAGCATTATTACCCTTGTACATAATATTTTAGAAAATCCTAACACCTAGGATGACTACTATTTTAGAATCAGCCTATGGAATAGAGCAACTGCTAATAGAAAAAAAAGAAACCAGGGCTGACTATATTCTAAAAAATTAGAAATGTTACCGCTACCTCCCTACACAATTGAAGAATAAGGGCCTATGCGACTTGACTCTAAGGATTACAATTACTAATATTTAAGAATCAGACTATGGAATAGAGTAACTGCTAATAGAAAAAAGAGGGACAAGGCCTTAAAAAAAGGTGAAATGGTACCGCTACCTCCCTACGCAATTGAAGAATAAGGACCTATTCGACTTGACTCTAAGGATTACAATGACTAATATTTTTGAATCAGACTATGGAATAGAGCAACTGCTAATTGAAGAAAGAGGGACCCGGCCTAAATATATTCAAAAAAATGTGAAATGGTACCGCTACCTCCCTTCGCAATTGAAGAATAAGAGCCTATTCGACTTGACTCTAAGGATTACAATGACTAATATTTTAGAATCAGACCATGGAATAGAGCAACTACTAATAGAAAAAAGAGTGACCAGGCCGTTGTATATTCTAAAAAATTAGAAATGGTACTGCTACCTCCCTACGCAATTGAAGAATAAGGGCCTATTCTACTTGACTCTAATGATTACTATGTAAAAACACTAAACCTTATGGAGAAATAGATAATAAAATTACAGCCTATATATGTTAACCAAACCAAAGAAACAAACAGCACTATTAGAAAAACTTACCATCTCAGATACAAGAGGAATACCAGACAAAGTTGGACAGAACTAGAGTTAATTACCGGCCAACTCAGACTAGTATTACCCTTGTATTAAGATGACTAAAATTCCTAGGGTTTCCACATCCCTCTGAAAATAAAACAAATAAACCTAGTATTACCCTTGTACTTAACATCGTAGAAAATCCTAACACCCAGAATGACTACTATTTTAGTTTCAGACTATGGAATGGAGCAACTGCTAATAGGAAAAAGAGGGAGCCGGCCTGAATATATTCTAAACAAATTAGAAATGGTACCGCTACCTCCCTACGCAATTGAAGAATAATGGCTTATTCGACTTTACTCTAAGGACTACAATTACTAATATTTAAGAATCAGACTATGGAATAGAGGAACTGCTAATAGAAAAAAGAGGGACCAGGCCTTAAAAAAAGGTGAAATGGTACCGCTACCTCCCTACGCAATTGAAGAATAAGGACCTATTCGACTTGACTCTAAGAATTACAATGACTAATATTTTTGAATCAGACTATGGAATAGAGCAACTGCTAATAGAAGAAAGAGAACCCGGCCCAAATATATTCAAAAAAATGTGAAATGGTACCGCTACCTCCCTACGCAATTGAAGAATAAGGGCCTATTCGACTTGACTCTAAGGATTACTATATAAAAACAATAAACCTTATGGAGAAATAGGTAATAAAATGTAATTACTGGCCAACTCAGACTAGTATTACCCTTGTATTAAGATGACTGGAAATCCTAGGGTTACCACATCCCTTCGAGATAAAAAAAATATACCTCATATTACCCTTGTACTTAATATCGTAGAAAATCCTAATGTCTTAATGACTACTATTTTAGAACCAGACTATGAAATGGAGCAACTGCTAATAGAAAAAAGAGAGACCTGGCCTGAATATATTCTAAAAAATGTGAAATGGTACTGCTACCTTCCGACCAAATTGAAGAATAAGAGCCTATTCGACTTTACACAAAGGATAACAATGACTTCTATTTTAGAATCAGACTATGGAATAGAGGAACTGCTAATGCAAAAAAGCGGGACCCGGCCTGAATATATTCTAAAATATTAGGAATGGTACCGCTACCTACCTACGCAATTAAAGAATAAGGGCCTATTCGACTTAACCCTGAGCATTAAAATATAGAATATGAAATCCTAATTAAAAGATGGAGACTAAAATTAACACCTACATATGTTATCCAAAAAAAAAAAACAGCACTAATTGAAATACTCACCATCTCAGATACAAGAGGAATACTAGACAAAATTGTACAGATCGAGAAGTAAATTCTGGCCAAGTCAGACTAGTATTACCCTTGTATTAAGGTGACTGAAAATGATGAAAAAGGGGGTTACAACATCCCTTCGAAAATAAAAAAAAATAGACCGAATATTACCCTTGTACTTAATATCGTAGAAAATCCTAACACCTAGAATTACTACTATTTTAGAATAAGACTATGGAATGGAGAAACTTCCAATAGAAAAAAGAGGGACCCGGCATGAATATATTCTAAACAAATTAGAAATGGTACCGCTACCTCCCTACGCAATTGAAGAATAAGGCCCTATTCGACTTTACACAACGGATTACAATGACTAATATTTTAGAATCAGACTATGGAATAGAGCAACTGCTAATGCAAAAATGCGGGACCCGGCCTGAATATATTCTAAAATATTAGGAATGGTACCGCTACCTACCTACCCAATTTAAGAATAAGTTCCTATTCGACTTGACTCTTAGGATTGCAACATGAAAACACTACACCTAATGGAGAAATAGATAATAAAATTATAGCCCATATATGTTAACCAAACCAAAGAAACAAACAGAACTACTTGAAATACTGATCATCTCAGATACAAGAGGAATACTAGACAATGAAGGACAGAATCGGAGTTAATTTCTGGCCAACTGAGACTAGTATTACCCTTGTATTAAGATGACTGAAAATCCTAGGGTTACCCCATCCCTTCGAAAAAAAAAAAAAAAGACCTAGTGTTACCCTTGTACTCAATATTGTAGAAAATCCTAACACCCAGAATGACTACTATTTTAGTACCAGACTATGGAATAGAGGAACTGCTAATGCAAAAAAGCGGGACCCGGCCTGAATATATTCGGAATACTAAATTAGGAATACTAGACAAATATTAGGAATGGTACCGCAACCTCCCTACGCAATTGAAGAATAATGGCCTATTCGACGTTACTCTAAGGATTACAATGAATAATATTTTAGAATCAGACTATGGAATAGAGCAACTGATAATAGAAGAAAGAGGGACCCGGCCTAAATATATTCTAAACAAATTAGAAAAGGTATCGCTACCTTCCGACCAAATTGAAGAATAAGGGCCTATTCGACTTGACTCTTTGGATTACAATATAACAACACTAAACCTAATGGAGAAATAGATAATAAAATTATAGCCTATATATGTTAACCAAACCAAAGAAACAAACAGCACTACTTGAAATACTGATCATCTCAGATACTAAAGGAATACTAGACAAGTTGGACAGAATGAGAGGTAATAACCGGCCAGCTAAGACTAGTATTACCCTAGTATTAAGATGACTGAAAATCCAAGGGTTACCACATCCCTTCGAGATAAAAAAAATATATCTCATATTACTCTCGTACTTAATATCGTAGAAAATCCTAACACCTAGAATTACTACTATTTTAGAATAAGACTATGGAATGGAGAAACTTCTAATGGAAAAAAGAGTGACCCGGCCTGAATATATTCTAAACAAATTAGAAATGGTACCGCTACCTCCCTACGCAATTGAAGAATAAGGGCCTATTCGACAAACTTTAAGGATTACAATGACTACTATTTTAGAATCAGACTATGAAATAGAGCAACTGCTGATGCAAAAAAGAGGGACCCAGCCGGAATATATTCTAAAATATTAGGAATGGTACCGCTACCTACCTACGCAATTAAAGAATAAGGTCCTATTCGACTTGACTCTTAGGATTGCAACATGAAAACACTACTCCTAATGGAGAAATAGATAATAACATTATAGCCCATATATGTTAACCAAACCAAAGAAACAAACAGCACTATTAGAAAAACTGATCATCTCAGATACAAGAGGAATACTAGACAAGTTGCACAGAATGAGAGGTAATTACTGGCCAACTCAGACTAGTATTACCCTTGTATTAAGATGACTGGATATCCTAGGGTTACCACATCCCTTCGAGATAAAAAAAATATACCTCATATTACCCTTGTACTAAATATCGTAAAAAATCCTAACGTCTTAATGACTACTATTTTAGAACCAAACTATGGAATAGAGCAACTGCTAATAGAAAAAAGAGAGACCTGGCCTGAATATATTCTAAAAAATGTGAAATGGTACTGCTACCTTCCGACCAAATTGAAGAATAAGAGACTATTCGACTTTACACAACGGATTACAATGACTAATATTTTAGAATCAGACTATGGAATAGAGCAACTGCTAATGCAAAAAAGAGGGACCCAGCCGGAATATATTCTAAAATATTAGGAATGGTACCGCTACCTACCTACCCAATTAAAGAATAAGTTCCTATTCGACTTGACTCTTAGGATTGCAACATGAAAACACTACACCTAATGGAGAAATAGATAATAAAATTATAGTCCATATATGTTAACCAAACCAAAGAAACAAACAGGACTACTTGAAATACTGATCATCTCAGATACAAGAGGAATACTAGACAAGTTGGACAGAATGAGAGGTAATTACTGGCCAACTCAGACTAGTATTACCCTTGTATTAAGATGACTGGAAATCCTAGGGTTACCACATCCCTTCGAGATAAAAAAAATATACCGCATATTACCCTTGTACTAAATATCGTAGAAAATCCTAACACCCAGAATGACTACTATTTTAGTACCAGACTATGGAATAGGGGAACTGCTAATGCAAAAAAGCGGGAACCGGCCTGAATATATTCTGAAATATTAGGAATGGTACCGCTACCTACCTACGCAATTAAAGAATAAGGTCTTATTCGACTTGACTCTTAGGATTGCAATATAAAAACACTACACCTAATGGAGAAATAGATAATAAAATTATAGCCCATTTATGTTAACCAAACCAAAGAAAAAAAAAGGACTACTTGAAATACTGATCATCTCAGATACAAGAGTAATACTAGAAAAAGAAGGACAGAATCGGAGTTAATTTCTGGCCAACTGAGACTAGTATTACCCTTGTACTAAGATGACTGAAAATCCTAGGGTTACCCCATCCCTTCGAAAAAAAAAAAAAGACCTAGTGTTACCCTTGTACTCAATATCGTAGAAAATCCTAACACCCAGAATGACTACTATTTTAGTACCAGACTATGGAATAGAGGAACTGCTAATGCAAAAAAGCGGGACCCGGCCTGAATATATTCTAAAATATTAGGAATGGTACCGCAACCTCCCTACGCAATTGAAGAATAATGGCCTATTCGACTTTACTCTAAGGATTACAATGAATAATATTTTAGAATCAGACTATGGAATAGAGCAACTGATAATAGAAGAAAGAGGGTCCCGGCCTAAATATATTCTAAACAAATTAGAAAAGGTATCGCTACCTTCCGACCAAATTGAAGAATAAGGGCCTATTCGACTTGACTCTTTGGATTACAATATAACAACACTAAACCTAATGGAGAAATAGATAATAAAATTATAGCCTATATATGTTAACCAAACCAAAGAAACAAACAGCACTACTTGAAATACTGATCATCTCAGATACTAAAGGAATACTAGACAAGTTGGACAGAATGAGAGGTAATAACCGGCCAACTAAGACTAGTATTACCCTAGTATTAAGATGACTGAAAATCCAAGGGTTACCACATCCCTTCGAGATAAAAAAAATATATCTCATATTACTCTCGTACTTAATATCGTAGAAAATCCTAACACCTAGAATTACTACTATTTTAGAATAAGACTATGGAATGGAGAAACTTCTAATAGAAAAAAGAGGGACCCGGCATGAATATATTCTAAACAAATTTGAAATGGTACCGCTACCTCCCTACGCAATCGAAGAACAAGGCCCTATTCGACTTTACACAACGGATTACAATGACTACTATTTTAGAATCAGACTATGGAATAGAGCAACTGCTAATGCAAAAAAGCGGGACCCGGCCTAAATATATTCTAAAATATTAGGAATGGTACCGCTACCTACCTACGCAATTAAAGAATAAGGTCCTATTCGACTTGACTCTAAGGATTACAACATGAAAACACTACACCTAATGGAGAAATAGATAATAAAATTATAGCCCAAATATGTTAATCAAACCAAAGAAACAAACAGCATTATTAGAAAAACTGATCATCTCAGATACAAGAGGAATACTAGACAAGTTGGACAGAATAAGAGGTAATTACTGGCCAACTCAGACTACTATTACCCTTGT
Source organism: Arma custos (assembly GCA_037127475.1). Classification (NCBI taxonomy): domain Eukaryota; kingdom Metazoa; phylum Arthropoda; class Insecta; order Hemiptera; family Pentatomidae; genus Arma; species Arma custos. Next base: position 120,161 of record JBBAGI010000112.1, read on the forward strand.
ATTAAGATGACTGGAAATCCTAGGGTTACCACATCCCTCCGAAAATAAAAAAAATATACCTCATATTACCCTTGTACATAATATTGTAGAAAATCCTAACACCTAGAATGACTACTATTTTAGAATCAGACTATGGAATGGAGCAACTGCTAATAGAAAAAAGAGGGACCGGCCTGAATGTATTCTAAAGAATTAGAAATGGTACTGCTACCTCCCCCTAGCAAATGAACATTAAGTGCCTATTCGACTTAACCCTAACCATTAAAAGATAAAATATGAAATCCTAATTAAAAGATAGAAACTAAAATTAATACCTACATGTTATCCAAAAAAAAAATAAAAAAGCACTATTTGAAATACTGTCCATTTCAGATACATGAGGAATACTAGACAAAGTTTGACAGAATGAGAGTTAATTTCTGGCCAACTGGGACTAGTATTACCCTTGCATTAAGATGACTGAAAATCCTAGGGTTACCACATCCCTCCGAAAATAAAAAAAAATAGACTGAATATTACCCTTGTACTTAATATCGTAGAAAATCCTAACACCTAGAATGACTACTATTTTAGAATCAGACTATGGAATGGAGCAACTGATAATAGAAAAAAGAGTAACCAGGGCTGACTTTATTCTAAAAAATTAGAAATGGTACCGCTACCTTCCTACGCAATTGAATAATAAGGGCCTATTCGACTTGACTCTATGGATTACAATATAAAAACACTAAACCTAATGGAGAAATAGATAATAAAATTATAGCCCATATATGTTAACCAAACCAAAGAAACAAACAGGACTATTTGAAATACTGATCATCTCAGATACAAGAGGAATACGATAAAAAAAATAGACCTAGGATTACCCTTTTACTTAATATCGTAGAAAATCCTAACACCTAGAATGACAACATTAAACAAAAAAATCAATCTAAAGATCATTTATATGGACCTATTTGACATAACCGTAGGGGCTAAAACATGAAACAAACCAGGCTAATGAGAAGAAAGAAGACACAACTATAACCCATCCAATACTGTTATGTAGGGACTATGCACATATAGCATATGACAATTGATTCCTTATCATAGGATTGTAACCTACCAATGATTGTTCTTACAGTTCTATAAGAATGTAGGAAGTGTTTACATACCTCTGCATTTACATTATTTTCAATACCTTTACTTCAATATGTATTATTTAAATAAGGAAATATCGTAGAAAATCCTAACACCTAGAATGAGTACTATTTTAGAACCAGACTATGGAATAGAGCAACTGATAATAGAAAAAAGAGTGACCAGCCCTTTCTATATTCTAAAATCAGAAGATGGTACCGCCACCTCCCCTAGCAAATAAACATTAAGTGCCGATTCCACTTAACCCTAACCATTAAAAGATAAAATATGAAATCCTAATTATAAGATGGAGATTAAATTAACACCTACATATGTTATCCAAAAAAAAAAAGCACTACTTGAAATACTGACCATCTCAGATACAAGAGGAATACTAGACAAAGTTGGACAGATTGAGAGGTAATATCTGACCATCTGAGACTAGTATTGCCCTTGTATTAAGATGACTGAAAATTCTAGAGTTACCTCATCCCTCCGAAAAAAAAAAAAAAAGACCTAGTATTATGATTGTACATAATATCGTAGAAAATCCTAACACCTAGAATGACTACTATTTTAGAATCAACCTATGGAATAGAGCAACTGCTAATAGATAAAAGTGGGATCCGGCCTGAATATATTCTAAAAAATTAGAAATGGTACCGCTACCTCCCTACGAAATTGAAGAATAAGCGACTATTCGACTTGACTCTAAGGATTACAATATAAAAACAGTAAAACTAATGGAGAAATAGATAATAAAAATACAGCCTATATATGTTAACCAAACAAAAGAAACAAACAGCACTATTTTAAAAACTGACCATCTCAGATACATGAGGAATACTAGACAAAGTTGGACAGAATGATAATTAATTTCTGGCCAACTGAGACTAGTATTACCCTTGTATTGAGATGACTGAAAATGATGAAAAAGGGGGGTTACCACATCCCTTCGAAAATAAAAAAAAATTAGTCCGAATATTACTCTTGTACTTAATATCATAGAAAATCCTAACGTCTTGAATGACTACTATTTTAGAACCAGACTATGGAATGGAGAAACTTCTAATAGAAAAAAGAGTGACCCGGCCTGAATATATTCTAAACAAATTAGAAATGGTACCGCTACCTCCCTACGCAATTGAAGAATAAGGGCCTATTCGACTAAACTCTAAGGAATTCAATGACTACTATTTTAGAATCAGACTATGGAATGGAGCAACTGCTGATGCAAAAAAGAGGGACCCGGCCTGAATATATTCTAAAATATTAGGAATGGTACCACTACCTACCTATGCAATTATAGAATAAGGTCCTATTCGACTTGACTCTAAGGATTACAACATGAAAACACTACACCTAATGGAGAAATAGATAATAAAATTATAGCCCAAATATGTTAATCAAACCAAAGAAACAAACAGCACTATTAGAAAAACTGATCATCTCAGATACAAGAGGAATACTAGACAAGTTGGACAGAATGAGAGGTAATTACTGGCCAACTCAGACTAGTATTACCCTTGTATTAAGATGACTGAAATTCCTAGGGTTTCCACATCCCTCCGAAAATAAAAAAAAAAAGACCTAGGATTACCCTTTTACTTAATATCGTAGAAAATCCCAACACCTAGAATTACTACTATTTTAAAATAAGACTATGGAATGGAGAAACTTCTAATAGAAAAAAGAGGGACCCGGTCTGAATATATTCTAAACAAATTAGAAATGGTACCGCTACCTCCCTACGCAATTGAAGAATAAGGGCCTATTCGACTTAACTCTAAGGAATTCAATGACTACTATTTTAGAATCAGACTATGGAATAGAGCAACTGCTAATGCAAAAAAGCGGGACCTGGCCTGAATATATTCTAAAATATTAGGAATGGTACCGCTACCTACCTACGCAATTAAAGAATAAGGTCCTATTCGACTTGACTCTAAGGATTACAACATGAAAACACTACACCTAATGGAGAAATAGATAATAAAATTACAGCCTATATATGTTAACCAAACCAAAGAAACAAACAGCACCATTAGAAAAACTGATCATCTCAGATACAAGAGGAATACTAGACAAGTTGGACAGAATGAGAGGTAATTACTGGCCAACTCAGACTAGTATTACCCTTGTATTAAGATGACTGAAATTCCTAGGGTTTCCACATCCCTCCGAAAATAAAAAAAATAGACCTAGGATTACCCTTTTACTTAATAACGTAGAAAATCCCAACACCTAGAATTACTACTATTTTAAAATAAGACTATGGAATGAAGAAACTTCTAATAGAAAAAAGAGGGACCCGGTCTGAATATATTCTAAACAAATTAGAAATGGTACCGCTACCTCCCTACGCAATTGAAGAATAAGTGCCTATTCGACTTAACTCTAAGGAATTCAATGACTACTATTTTAGAATCAGACTATGGAATAGAGCAACTGCTAATGCAAAAAAGCGGGACCTGGCCTGAATATATTCTAAAATATTAGGAATGGTACCGCTACCTACCTACGCAATTAAAGAATAAGGTCCTATTCGACTTAACTATAAGGAATTCAATGACTACTATTTTAAAATAAGACTATGGAATAGAGCAACTGCTAATGCAAAAAAGCGGGACCCGGCCTGAATATATTTTAAAATATTAGGAATGGTACCGCTACCTACCTACGCAATTAAAGAATAAGGTCCTATTCGACTTGACTCTAAGGATTACAACATGAAAACACCACACCTAATGGAGAAATAGATAATAAAATTACAGCCTATATATGTTAACCAAACCAAAGTAACAAACAGCACTATTAGAAAAACTTACCATCTCAGATACAAGAGGAATACCAGACAAAGTTGGACAGAACAAGAGTTAATTACTGGCCAACTCAGACTAGTATTACCCTTGTATTAAGATGACTGAAATTCCTAGGGTTTCCACATCCCTCTAAAAATAAAAAAAATAGACCTAGGATTACCCTTTTACTTAATATCGTAGAAAATCCTAACACCTAGAATTACTACTATTTTAAAATAAGACTATGGAATGGAGAAACTTCTAACAGAAAAAAGAGGGACCGGGCATGAATATATTCTAAACAAATTAGAAATGGTACCACTACCTCCCTACACAATTGAAGAATAAGGGCCTATTCGACTTAACTCTAAGGAATTCAATGACTACTATTTTAGAATCAGACTATGGAATAGAGCAACTGCTAATGCAAAAAAGCGGGACCTGGCCTGAATATATTCTAAAATATTAGGAATGGTACCGCTACCTACCTACGCAATTAAAGAATAAGGTCCTATTCGACTTGACTCTAAGGATTACAACATGAAAACACTACACCTAATGGAGAAATAGATAATAAAATTACAGCCTATATATGTTAACCAAACCAAAGAAACAAACAGCACTATTAGAAAAACTGATCATCTCAGATACAAGAGGAATACTAGACAAGTTGGACAGAATGAGAGGTAATTACTGGCCAACTCAGACTAGTATTACCCATGTATTAAGATGACTGAAATTCCTAGGGTTTCCACATCCCTCAGAAAATAAAAAAAATAGACCTAGGATTACCCTTTTACTTAATAACGTAGAAAATCCCAACACCTAGAATAACTACTATTTTAAAATAAGACTATGGAATGGAGAAACTTCTAATAGAAAAAAGAGGGACCCGGCCTGAATATATTCTAAACAAATTAGAAATGGTACCGCTACCTCCCTACGCAATTGAAGAATAAGGGCCTATTCGACTTAACTCTAAGGAATTCAATGACTACTATTTTAGAACCAGACTATGGAATGGAGCAACTGCTAATGCAAAAAAGCGGGACCTGGCCTGAATATATTCTAAAATATTAGGAATGGTACCGCTACCTACCTACGCAATTAAAGAATAAGGTCCTATTCGACTTGACTCTAAGGATTACAACATGAAAACACTACACCTAATGGAGAAATAGATAATAAAATTACAGCCTATATATGTTAACCAAACCAAAGAAACAAACAGCACCATTAGAAAAACTGATCATCTCAGATACAAGAGGAATACTAGATAAGTTGGACAGAATGAGAGGTAATTACTGGCCAACTCAGACTAGTATTACCCTTGTATTAAGATGACTGAAATTCCTAGGGTTTCCACATCCCTCCGAAAATAAAAAAAATAGACCTAGGATTACCCTTTTACTTAATAACGTAGAAAATCCCAACACCTAGAATTACTACTATTTTAAAATAAGACTATGGAATGGAGAAACTTCTAATAGAAAAAAGAGGGACCCGGTCTGAATATATTATAAACAAATTAGAAATGGTACCGCTACCTCCCTACGCAATTGAAGAATAAGGGCCTATTCGACTTAACTCTAAGGAATTCAATGACTACTATTTTAGAATCAGACTATGGAATAGAGCAACTGCTAATGCAAAAAAGCGGGACCTGGCCTGAATATATTCTAAAATATTAGGAATGGTACCGCTACCTACCTACGCAATTAAAGAATAAGGTCCTATTCGACTTGACTCTAAGGATTACAACATGAAAACACTACACCTAATGGAGAAATAGATAATAAAATTACAGCCTATATATGTTAACCAAACCAAAGAAACAAACAGCACTATTAGAAAAACTGATCATCTCAGATACAAGAGGAATACTAGGCAAGTTGGACAGAATGAGAGGTAATTACTGGCCAACTCAGACTAGTATTACCCTTGTATTAAGATGACTGAAATTCCTAGGGTTTCCACATCCCTCAGAAAATAAAAAAAATAGACCTAGGATTACCCTTTTACTTAATAACGTAGAAAATCCCAACACCTAGAATTACTACTATTTTAAAATAAGACTATGGAATGGAGAAACTTCTAATAGAAAAAAGAGGGACCCGGCCTGAATATATTCTAAACAAATTAGAAATGGTACCGCTACCTCCCTACGCAATTGAAGAATAAGGGCCTATTCGACTTAACTCTAAGGAATTCAATGACTACTATTTTAGAACCAGACTATGGAATGGAGCAACTGCTAATGCAAAAAAGCGGGACCTGGCCTGAATATATTCTAAAATATTAGGAATGGTACCGCTACCTACCTACGCAATTAAAGAATAAGGTCCTATTCGACTTGACTCTAAGGATTACAACATGAAAACACTACACCTAATGGAGAAATAGATAATAAAATTACAGCCTATATATGTTAACCAAACCAAAGAAACAAACAGCACCATTAGAAAAACTGATCATCTCAGATACAAGAGGAATACTAGACAAGTTGGACAGAATGAGAGGTAATTACTGGCCAACTCAGACTAGTATTACCCTTGTATTAAGATGACTGAAATTCCTAGGGTTTCCACATCCCTCCGAAAATAAAAAAAATAGACCTAGGATTACCCTTTTACTTAATAACGTAGAAAATCCCAACACCTAGAATTACTACTATTTTAAAATAAGACTATGGAATGAAGAAACTTCTAATAGAAAAAAGAGGGACCCGGTCTGAATATATTCTAAACAAATTAGAAATGGTACCGCTACCTCCCTACGCAATTGAAGAATAAGTGCCTATTCGACTTAACTCTAAGGAATTCAATGACTACTATTTTAGAATCAGACTATGGAATAGAGCAACTGCTAATGCAAAAAAGCGGGACCTGGCCTGAATATATTCTAAAATATTAGGAATGGTACCGCTACCTACCTACGCAATTAAAGAATAAGGTCCTATTCGACTTAACTATAAGGAATTCAATGACTACTATTTTAAAATAAGACTATGGAATAGAGCAACTGCTAATGCAAAAAAGCGGGACCCGGCCTGAATATATTTTAAAATATTAGGAATGGTACCGCTACCTACCTACGCAATTAAAGAATAAGGTCCTATTCGACTTGACTCTAAGGATTACAACATGAAAACACCACACCTAATGGAGAAATAGATAATAAAATTACAGCCTATATATGTTAACCAAACCAAAGTAACAAACAGCACTATTAGAAAAACTTACCATCTCAGATACAAGAGGAATACCAGACAAAGTTGGACAGAACGAGAGTTAATTACTGGCCAACTCAGACTAGTATTACCCTTGTATTAAGATGACTGAAATTCCTAGGGTTTCCACATCCCTCTAAAAATAAAAAAAATAGACCTAGGATTACCCTTTTACTTAATATCGTAGAAAATCCTAACACCTAGAATTACTACTATTTTAAAATAAGACTATGGAATGGAGAAACTTCTAACAGAAAAAAGAGGGACCGGGCATGAATATATTCTAAACAAATTAGAAATGGTACCACTACCTCCCTACACAATTGAAGAATAAGGGCCTATTCGACTTAACTCTAAGGAATTCAATGACTACTATTTTAGAATCAGACTATGGAATAGAGCAACTGCTAATGCAAAAAAGCGGGACCTGGCCTGAATATATTCTAAAATATTAGGAATGGTACCGCTACCTACCTACGCAATTAAAGAATAAGGTCCTATTCGACTTGACTCTAAGGATTACAACATGAAAACACTACACCTAATGGAGAAATAGATAATAAAATTACAGCCTATATATGTTAACCAAACCGAAGAAACAAACAGCACTATTAGAAAAACTGATCATCTCAGATACAAGAGGAATACTAGACAAGTTGGACAGAATGAGAGGTAATTACTGGCCAACTCAGACTAGTATTACCCATGTATTAAGATGACTGAAATTCCTAGGGTTTCCACATCCCTCAGAAAATAAAAAAAATAGACCTAGGATTACCCTTTTACTTAATAACGTAGAAAATCCCAACACCTAGAATTACTACTATTTTAAAATAAGACTATGGAATGGAGAAACTTCTAATAGAAAAAAGAGGGACCCGACCTGAATATATTCTAAACAAATTAGAAATGGTACCGCTACCTCCCTACGCAATTGAAGAATAAGGGCCTATTCGACTTAACTCTAAGGAATTCAATGACTACTATTTTAGAACCAGACTATGGAATGGAGCAACTGCTAATGCAAAAAAGCGGGACCTGGCCTGAATATATTCTAAAATATTAGGAATGGTACCGCTACCTACCTACGCAATTAAAGAATAAGGTCCTATTCGACTTGACTCTAAGGATTACAACATGAAAACACTACACCTAATGGAGAAATAGATAATAAAATTACAGCCTATATATGTTAACCAAACCAAAGAAACAAACAGCACCATTAGAAAAACTGATCATCTCAGATACAAGAGGAATACTAGATAAGTTGGACAGAATGAGAGGTAATTACTGGCCAACTCAGACTAGTATTACCCTTGTATTAAGATGACTGAAATTCCTAGGGTTTCCACATCCCTCAGAAAATAAAAAAAATAGACCTAGGATTACCCTTTTACTTAATAACGTAGAAAATCCCAACACCTAGAATTACTACTATTTTAAAATAAGACTATGGAATGGAGAAACTTCTAATAGAAAAAAGAGGGACCCGGTCTGAATATATTCTAAACAAATTAGAAATGGTACCGCTACCTCCCTACGCAATTGAAGAATAAGGGCCTATTCGAATTAACTCTAAGGAATTCAATGACTACTATTTTAGAATCAGACTATGGAATAGAGCAACTGCTAATGCAAAAAAGCGGGACCTGGCCTGAATATATTCTAAAATATTAGGAATGGTACCGCTACCTACCTACGCAATTAAAGAATAAGGTCCTATTCGACTTGACTCTAAGGATTACAACATGAAAACACTACACCTAATGGAGAAATAGATAATAAAATTACAGCCTATATATGTTAACCAAACCAAAGAAACAAACAGCACTATTAGAAAAACTGATCATCTCAGATACAAGAGGAATACTAGACAAGTTGGACAGAATGAGAGGTAATTACTGGCCAACTCAGACTAGTATTACCCTTGTATTAAGATGACTGAAATTCCTAGGGTTTCCACATCCCTCAGAAAATAAAAAAAATAGACCTAGGATTACCCTTTTACTTAATAACGTAGAAAATCCCAACACCTAGAATTACTACTATTTTAAAATAAGACTATGGAATGGAGAAACTTCTAATAGAAAAAAGAGGGACCCGGCCTGAATATATTCTAAACAAATTAGAAATGGTACCGCTACCTCCCTACGCAATTGAAGAATAAGGGCCTATTCGACTTAACTCTAAGGAATTCAATGACTACTATTTTAGAACCAGACTATGGAATGGAGCAACTGCTAATGCAAAAAAGCGGGACCTGGCCTGAATATATTCTAAAATATTAGGAATGGTACCGCTACCTACCTACGCAATTAAAGAATAAGGTCCTATTCGACTTGACTCTAAGGATTACAACATGAAAACACTACACCTAATGGAGAAATAGATAATAAAATTACAGCCTATATATGTTAACCAAACCAAAGAAACAAACAGCACCATTAGAAAAACTGATCATCTCAGATACAAGAGGAATACTAGACAAGTTGGACAGAATGAGAGGTAATTACTGGCCAACTCAGACTAGTATTACCCTTGTATTAAGATGACTGAAATTCCTAGGGTTTCCACATCCCTCCGAAAATAAAAAAAATAGACCTAGGATTACCCTTTTACTTAATAACGTAGAAAATCCCAACACCTAGAATTACTACTATTTTAAAATAAGACTATGGAATGAAGAAACTTCTAATAGAAAAAAGAGGGACCCGGTCTGAATATATTCTAAACAAATTAGAAATGGTACCGCTACCTCCCTACGCAATTGAAGAATAAGTGCCTATTCGACTTAACTCTAAGGAATTCAATGACTACTATTTTAGAATCAGACTATGGAATAGAGCAACTGCTAATGCAAAAAAGCGGGACCTGGCCTGAATATATTCTAAAATATTAGGAATGGTACCGCTACCTACCTACGCAATTAAAGAATAAGGTCCTATTCGACTTAACTATAAGGAATTCAATGACTACTATTTTAAAATAAGACTATGGAATAGAGCAACTGCTAATGCAAAAAAGCGGGACCCGGCCTGAATATATTTTAAAATATTAGGAATGGTACCGCTACCTACCTACGCAATTAAAGAATAAGGTCCTATTCGACTTGACTCTAAGGATTACAACATGAAAACACCACACCTAATGGAGAAATAGATAATAAAATTACAGCCTATATATGTTAACCAAACCAAAGTAACAAACAGCACTATTAGAAAAACTTACCATCTCAGATACAAGAGGAATACCAGACAAAGTTGGACAGAACGAGAGTTAATTACTGGCCAACTCAGACTAGTATTACCCTTGTATTAAGATGACTGAAATTCCTAGGGTTTCCACATCCCTCTAAAAATAAAAAAAATAGACCTAGGATTACCCTTTTACTTAATATCGTAGAAAATCCTAACACCTAGAATTACTACTATTTTAAAATAAGACTATGGAATGGAGAAACTTCTAACAGAAAAAAGAGGGACCGGGCATGAATATATTCTAAACAAATTAGAAATGGTACCACTACCTCCCTACACAATTGAAGAATAAGGGCCTATTCGACTTAACTCTAAGGAATTCAATGACTACTATTTTAGAATCAGACTATGGAATAGAGCAACTGCTAATGCAAAAAAGCGGGACCTGGCCTGAATATATTCTAAAATATTAGGAATGGTACCGCTACCTACCTACGCAATTAAAGAATAAGGTCCTATTCGACTTGACTCTAAGGATTACAACATGAAAACACTACACCTAATGGAGAAATAGATAATAAAATTACAGCCTATATATGTTAACCAAACCGAAGAAACAAACAGCACTATTAGAAAAACTGATCATCTCAGATACAAGAGGAATACTAGACAAGTTGGACAGAATGAGAGGTAATTACTGGCCAACTCAGACTAGTATTACCCATGTATTAAGATGACTGAAATTCCTAGGGTTTCCACATCCCTCAGAAAATAAAAAAAATAGACCTAGGATTACCCTTTTACTTAATAACGTAGAAAATCCCAACACCTAGAATTACTACTATTTTAAAATAAGACTATGGAATGGAGAAACTTCTAATAGAAAAAAGAGGGACCCGACCTGAATATATTCTAAACAAATTAGAAATGGTACCGCTACCTCCCTACGCAATTGAAGAATAAGGGCCTATTCGACTTAACTCTAAGGAATTCAATGACTACTATTTTAGAACCAGACTATGGAATGGAGCAACTGCTAATGCAAAAAAGCGGGACCTGGCCTGAATATATTCTAAAATATTAGGAATGGTACCGCTACCTACCTACGCAATTAAAGAATAAGGTCCTATTCGACTTGACTCTAAGGATTACAATATGAAAACACTACACCTAATGGAGAAATAGATAATAAAATTACAGCCTATATATGTTAACCAAACCAAAGAAACAAACAGCACCATTAGAAAAACTGATCATCTCAGATACAAGAGGAATACTAGATAAGTTGGACAGAATGAGAGGTAATTACTGGCCAACTCAGACTAGTATTACCCTTGTATTAAGATGACTGAAATTCCTAGGGTTTCCACATCCCTCAGAAAATAAAAAAAATAGACCTAGGATTACCCTTTTACTTAATAACGTAGAAAATCCCAACACCTAGAATTACTACTATTTTAAAATAAGACTATGGAATGGAGAAACTTCTAATAGAAAAAAGAGGGACCCGGTCTGAATATATTCTAAACAAATTAGAAATGGTACCGCTACCTCCCTACGCAATTGAAGAATAAGGGCCTATTCGAATTAACTCTAAGGAATTCAATGACTACTATTTTAGAATCAGACTATGGAATAGAGCAACTGCTAATGCAAAAAAGCGGGACCTGGCCTGAATATATTCTAAAATATTAGGAATGGTACCGCTACCTACCTACGCAATTAAAGAATAAGGTCCTATTCGACTTGACTCTAAGGATTACAACATGAAAACACTACACCTAATGGAGAAATAGATAATAAAATTACAGCCTATATATGTTAACCAAACCAAAGAAACAAACAGCACTATTAGAAAAACTGATCATCTCAGATACAAGAGGAATACTAGACAAGTTGGACAGAATGAGAGGTAATTACTGGCCAACTCAGACTAGTATTACCCTGGTATTAAGATGACTGAAATTCCTAGGGTTTCCACATCCCTCCGAAAATAAAAAAAATAGACCTAGGATTACCCTTTTACTTAATAACGTAGAAAATCCCAACACCTAGAATTACTACTATTTTAAAATAAGACTATGGAATGGAGAAGCTTCTAATAGAAAAAAGAGGGACCCGGTCTGAATATATTCTAAACAAATTAGAAATGGTACCGCTACCTCCCTACGCAATTGAAGAATAAGGGCCTATTCGACTTAACTCTAAGGAATTCAATGACTACTATTTTAGAATCAGACTATGGAATAGAGCAACTGCTAATGCAAAAAAGCGGGACCTGGCCTGAATATATTCTAAAATATTAGGAATGGTACCGCTACCTACCTACGCAATTAAAGAATAAGGTCCTATTCGACTTGACTCTAAGGATTACAACATGAAAACACTACAACTAATGGAGAAATAGATAATAAAATTACAGCCTATATATGTTAACCAAACCAAAGAAACAAACAGCACCATTAGAAAAACTGATCATCTCAGATACAAGAGGAATACTAGACAAGTTGGACAGAATGAGAGGTAATTACTGGCCAACTCAGACTAGTATTACCCTTGTATTAAGATGACTGAAATTCCTAGGGTTTCCACATCCCTCCGAAAATAAAAAAAATAGACCTAGGATTACCCTTTTACTTAATAACGTAGAAAATCCCAACACCTAGAATTACTACTATTTTAAAATAAGACTATGGAATGGAGAAACTTCTAATAGAAAAAAGAGGGACCCGGTCTGAATATATTCTAAACAAATTAGAAATGGTACCGCTACCTCCCTACGCAATTGAAGAATAAGGGCCTATTCGACTTAACTCTAAGGAATTCAATGACTACTATTTTAGAATCAGACTATGGAATAGAGCAACTGCTAATGCAAAAAAGCGGGACCTGGCCTGAATATATTCTAAAATATTAGGAATGGTACCGCTACCTACCTACGCAATTAAAGAATAAGGTCCTATTCGACTTGACTCTAAGGATTACAACATGAAAACACTACACCTAATGGAGAAATAGATAATAAAATTACAGCCTATATATGTTAACCAAACCAAAGAAACAAACAGCACTATTAGAAAAACTGATCATCTCAGATACAAGAGGAATACTAGACAAGTTGGACAGAATGAGAGGTAATTACTGGCCAACTCAGACTAGTATTACCCTGGTATTAAGATGACTGAAATTCCTAGGGTTTCCACATCCCTCAGAAAATAACAAAATTGACCTAGGATTACCCTTTTACTTAAGAACGTAGAAAATCCCAACACCTAGAATTACTACTATTTTATAATAAGACTATGGAATGGAGAAACTTCTAATAGAAAAAAGAGGGACCCGGCCTGAATATATTCTAAACAAATTAGAAATGGTACCGCTACCTCCCTACGCAATTGAAGAATAAGGCCCTATTCGACTTGACTCTTAGGATTGCAACATGAAAACACTACACCTAATGGAGAAATATATAATAAAATTATAGCCCATATATGTTAACCAAACCAAAGAAACAAACAGGACTACTTGAAATACTGATCATCTGAGATACAAGAGGAATACGAGACAAGTTGGACAGAATGAGAGGTAATTACTGGCCAACTCAGACTAGCATTACCCTTGTATTAAGATGACTGGAAATCCTAGGGTTACCACATCCCTTCGAGATAAAAAAAATATACCTCATATTACCCTTGTACTTAATATCGTAGAAAATCCTAACGTCTTAATGACTACTATTTTAGAACCAGACTATAGAATGAAGCAACTGCTAATAGAAAAAAGAGGGACCCGGCATCAATATATTCTAAACAAATTAGAAATGGTACCGCTACCTCCCTACACAATTGAAGAATAAGGCCCAATTCGACTTGACTCTTAGGATTGCAACATGAAAACACTACACCTAATGGAGAAATAGATAATAAAATTATAGCATATATATGTTAACCAAACCAAAGAAACAAACAGGACTACTTGAAATACTGATCATCTGATATACAAGAGGAATACGAGACAAGTTGGACAGAATGAGAGGTAATTACCGGCCAACTCAGACTAGTATTACCCTTGTATTAAGATGACTGGAAATCCTAGGGTTACCACATCCCTTCGAGATAAAAAAAGTATACCTCATATTACCCTTTTACTTAATAACGTAGAAAATCCCAACACCTAGAATTACTACTATTTTAAAATAAGACTATGGAATGGAGAAGCTCCTAATAGAAAAAAGAGGGACCCGGTCTGAATATATTCTAAACAAATTAGAAATGGTACCGCTACCTCCCTACGCAATTGAAGAATAAGGGCCTATTCGACTTAACTCTAAGGAATTCAATGACTACTATTTTAGAATCAGACTATGGAATAGAGCAACTGCTAATGCAAAAAAGCGGGACCTGGCCTGAATATATTCTAAAATATTAGGAATGGTACCGCTACCTACCTACGCAATTAAAGAATAAGGTCCTATTCGACTTGACTCTAAGGATTACAACATGAAAACACTACACCTAATGGAGAAATAGATAATAAAATTACAGCCTATATATGTTAACCAAACCAAAGAAACAAACAGCACCATTAGAAAAACTGATCATCTCAGATACAAGAGGAATACTAGACAAGTTGGACAGAATGAGAGGTAATTACTGGCCAACTCAGACTAGTATTACCCTTGTATTAAGATGACTGAAATTCCTAGGGTTTCCACATCCCTCCGAAAATAAAAAAAATAGACCTAGGATTACCCTTTTACTTAATAACGTAGAAAATCCCAACACCTAGAATTACTACTATTTTAAAACAAGACTATGGAATGGAGAAACTTCTAATAGAAAAAAGAGGGACCCGGTCTGAATATATTCTAAACAAATTAGAAATGGTACCGCTACCTCCCTACGCAATTGAAGAATAAGGGCCTATTCGACTTAACTCTAAGGAATTCAATGACTACTATTTTAGAATCAGACTATGGAATAGAGCAACTGCTAATGCAAAAAAGCGGGACCTGGCCTGAATATATTCTAAAATATTAGGAATGGTACCGCTACCTACCTACGCAATTAAAGAATAAGGTCCTATTCGACTTGACTCTAAGGATTACAACATGAAAACACTACACCTAATGGAGAAATAGATAATAAAATTACAGCCTATATATGTTAACCAAACCAAAGAAACAAACAGCACTATTAGAAAAACTGATCATCTCAGATACAAGAGGAATACTAGACAAGTTGGACAGAATGAGAGGTAATTACTGGCCAACTCAGACTAGTATTAACCTTGTATTAAGATGACTGAAATTCCTAGGGTTTCCACATCCCTCAGAAAATAAAAAAAATAGACCTAGGATTACCCTTTTACTTAATAACGTAGAAAATCCCAACACCTAGAATTACTACTATTTTAAAATAAGACTATGGAATGGAGAAACTTCTAATAGAAAAAAGAGGGACCCGGTCTGAATATATTCTAAACAAATTAGAAATGGTACCGCTACCTCCCTACGCAATTGAAGAATAAGGGCCTATTCGACTTAACTCTAAGGAATTCAATGACTACTATTTTAGAATCAGACTATGGAATAGAGCAACTGCTAATGCAAAAAAGCGGGACCTGGCCTGAATATATTCTAAAATATTAGGAATGGTACCGCTACCTACCTACGCAATTAAAGAATAAGGTCCTATTCGACTTGACTCTAAGGATTACAACATGAAAACACTACACCTAATGGAGAAATAGATAATAAAATTACAGCCTATATATGTTAACCAAACCAAAGAAACAAACAGCACTATTAGAAAAACTGATCATCTCAGATACAAGAGGAATACTAGACAAGTTGGACAGAATGAGAGGTAATTACTGGCCAACTCAGACTAGTATTACCCTGGTATTAAGATGACTGAAATTCCTAGGGTTTCCACATCCCTCCGAAAATAAAAAAAATAGACCTAGGATTACACTTTTACTTAATATCGTAGAAAATCCTAACACCTAGAATTACTACTATTTTAAAATAAGACTATGGAATGGAGAAACTTCTTATAGAAAAAAGAGGGACCCGGTCTGAATATATTCTAAACAAATTAGAAATGGTACCGCTACCTCCCTACGCAATTGAAGAATAAGGGCCTATTCGACTTAACTCTAAGGAATTCAATGACTACTATTTTAAAATAAGACTATGGAATGGAGAAACTTCTAATAGAAAAAAGAGGGACCCGGCCTGAATATATTCTAAACAAATTAGAAATGGTACCGCTACCTACCTACGCAATTAAAGAATAAGGTCCTATTCGACTTGACTCTAAGGATTACAACATGAAAACACTACACCTAATGGAGAAATAGATAATAAAATTACAGCCTATATATGTTAACCAAACCAAAGAAACAAACAGCACTATTAGAAAAACTGATCATCTAAGATACAAGAGGAATACTAGACAAGTTGGACAGAATGAGAGGTAATTACTGGCCAACTCAGACTAGTATTACCCTTGTATTAAGATGACTGAAATTCCTAGGGTTTCCACATCCCTCAGAAAATAACAAAATTGACCTAGGATTACCCTTTTACTTAAGAACGTAGAAAATCCCAACACCTAGAATTACTACTATTTTATAATAAGACTATGGAATGGAGAAACTTCTAATAGAAAAAAGAGGGACCCGGCCTGAATATATTCTAAACAAATTAGAAATGGTACCGCTACCTCCCTACGCAATTGAAGAATAAGGCCCTATTCGACTTGACTCTTAGGATTGCAACATGAAAACACTACACCTAATGGAGAAATATATAATAAAATTATAGCCCATATATGTTAACCAAACCAAAGAAACAAACAGGACTACTTGAAATACTGATCATCTGAGATACAAGAGGAATACGAGACAAGTTGGACAGAATGAGAGGTAATTACTGGCCAACTCAGACTAGCATTACCCTTGTATTAAGATGACTGGAAATCCTAGGGTTACCACATCCCTTCGAGATAAAAAAAATATACCTCATATTACCCTTGTACTTAATATCGTAGAAAATCCTAACGTCTTAATGACTACTATTTTAGAACCAGACTATGGAATGAAGCAACTGCTAATAGAAAAAAGAGGGACCCGGCATCAATATATTCTAAACAAATTAGAAATGGTACCGCTACCTCCCTACACAATTGAAGAATAAGGCCCAATTCGACTTGACTCTTAGGATTGCAACATGAAAACACTACACCTAATGGAGAAATAGATAATAAAATTATAGCATATATATGTTAACCAAACCAAAGAAACAAACAGGACTACTTGAAATACTGATCATCTGATATACAAGAGGAATACGAGACAAGTTGGACAGAATGAGAGGTAATTACTGGCCAACTCAGACTAGTATTACCCTTGTATTAAGATGACTGGAAATCCTAGGGTTACCACATCCCTTCGAGATAAAAAAAGTATACCTCATATTACCCTTTTACTTAATAACGTAGAAAATCCCAACACCTAGAATTACTACTATTTTAAAATAAGACTATGGAATGGAGAAGCTCCTAATAGAAAAAAGAGGGACCCGGTCTGAATATATTCTAAACAAATTAGAAATGGTACCGCTACCTCCCTACGCAATTGAAGAATAAGGGCCTATTCGACTTAACTCTAAGGAATTCAATGACTACTATTTTAGAATCAGACTATGGAATAGAGCAACTGCTAATGCAAAAAAGCGGGACCTGGCCTGAATATATTCTAAAATATTAGGAATGGTACCGCTACCTACCTACGCAATTAAAGAATAAGGTCCTATTCGACTTGACTCTAAGGATTACAACATGAAAACACTACACCTAATGGAGAAATAGATAATAAAATTACAGCCTATATATGTTAACCAAACCAAAGAAACAAACAGCACCATTAGAAAAACTGATCATCTCAGATACAAGAGGAATACTAGACAAGTTGGACAGAATGAGAGGTAATTACTGGCCAACTCAGACTAGTATTACCCTTGTATTAAGATGACTGAAATTCCTAGGGTTTCCACATCCCTCCGAAAATAAAAAAAATAGACCTAGGATTACCCTTTTACTTAATAACGTAGAAAATCCCAACACCTAGAATTACTACTATTTTAAAACAAGACTATGGAATGGAGAAACTTCTAATAGAAAAAAGAGGGACCCGGTCTGAATATATTCTAAACAAATTAGAAATGGTACCGCTACCTCCCTACGCAATTGAAGAATAAGGGCCTATTCGACTTAACTCTAAGGAATTCAATGACTACTATTTTAGAATCAGACTATGGAATAGAGCAACTGCTAATGCAAAAAAGCGGGACCTGGCCTGAATATATTCTAAAATATTAGGAATGGTACCGCTACCTACCTACGCAATTAAAGAATAAGGTCCGATTCGACTTGACTCTAAGGATTACAACATGAAAACACTACACCTAATGGAGAAATAGATAATAAAATTACAGCCTATATATGTTAACCAAACCAAAGAAACAAACAGCACTATTAGAAAAACTGATCATCTCAGATACAAGAGGAATACTAGACAAGTTGGACAGAATGAGAGGTAATTACTGGCCAACTCAGACTAGTATTAACCTTGTATTAAGATGACTGAAATTCCTAGGGTTTCCACATCCCTCAGAAAATAAAAAAAATAGACCTAGGATTACCCTTTTACTTAATAACGTAGAAAATCCCAACACCTAGAATTACTACTATTTTAAAATAAGACTATGGAATGGAGAAACTTCTAATAGAAAAAAGAGGGACCCGGCCTGAATATAATCTACAAAATGTGAAATGGTACTGCTACCTTCCGACCAAATTGAAGAATAAGGGCCTATTCGACTTGACTCTAAGGATTACAATATAAAAACACTAAACCTAATGAAGAAATAGATAATAAAATTATAGCCTATATATGGTATCCAAACCAAAGAAACAAACAGCACTATTTGAAATGCTGACCATCTCAGATACAAGAGGAATACTAGACAAAGATGGACAGAATGAGAGTTAATTTCTGGCCAACTGAGACTAGTATTACCCTTGTATTAAGATGACTGAAATTCCTAGGGTTTCCACATCCCTCCGAAAATAAAAAAAATAGACCTAGGAATACCCTTTTACTTAATATCGTAGAAAATCCTAACACCTAGAATTACTACTATTTTAAAATAAGACTATGGAATGGAGAAACTTCTAATAGAAAAAAGAGGGACCCGGCCTGAATATATTCTAAACAAATTAGAAATGGTACCGCTACCTCCCTACGCAATTGAAGAATAAGGGCCTATTCGACTTAACTCTAAGGAATTCAATGACTACTATTTTAGAATCAGACTATGGAATAGAGCAACTGCTAATGCAAAAAAGCGGGACCCGGCCTGAATATATTCTAAAATATTAGGAATGGTACCGCTACCTACCTACGCAATTAAAGAGTAAGGTCCTATTCGACTTGACGCTTAGGATTGCAACATGAAAACACTACACCTAATGGAGAAATAGATAATAAAATTATAGCCCATATATGTTAACCAAACCAAAGAAACAAACAGGACAACTTGAAATACTGATCATCTCAGATACAAGAGGAATACGAGACAAGTTGGACAGAATGAGGGGTAATTACTGGCCAACTCAGACTAGTATTACCCTTGTATTAAGATGACTGGAAATCCTAGGGTTACCACATCCCTTCGAGATAAAAAAAATATACCTCATATTACCCTTGTACTTAATATCGTAGAAAATCCTAACGTCTTAATGACTACTATTTTAGAACCAGACTATGAAATGGAGCAACTGCTAATAGAAAAAAGAGAGACCTGGCCTGAATATATTCTAAAAAATGTGAATAGGTACTGCTACCTTCCGACCAAATTGAAGAATAAGGGCCTATTCGACTTAACTCTAAGGAATTCAATGACTACTATTTTAGAATCAGACTATGGAATAGAGCAACTGCTAATGCAAAAAAGAGGGACCTGGCCTGAATATATTCTAAACAAATTAGAAATGGTACCGCTACCTCCCTACGCAATTGAAGAATAAGGGCCTATTCGACTTAACTCTAAGGAATTCAATGACTACTATTTTAGAATCAGACTATGGAATAGAGCAACTGCTAATGCAAAAAAGCGGGACCTGGCCTGAATATATTCTAAAATATTAGGAATGGTACCGCTACCTACCTACGCAATTAAAGAATAAGGTCCTATTCGACTTGACTCTAAGGATTACAACATGAAAACACTACACCTAATGGAGAAATAGATAATAAAATTACAGCCTATATATGTTAACCAAACCAAAGAAACAAACAGCACCATTAGAAAAACTGATCATCTCAGATACAAGAGGAATACTAGACAAGTTGGACAGAATGAGAGGTAATTACTGGCCAACTCAGACTAGTATTACCCTTGTATTAAGATGACTGAAATTCCTAGGGTTTCCACATCCCTCCGAAAATAAAAAAAATAGACCTAGGATTACCCTTTTACTTAATAACGTAGAAAATCCCAACACCTAGAATTACTACTATTTTAAAACAAGACTATGGAATGGAGAAACTTCTAATAGAAAAAAGAGGGACCCGGTCTGAATATATTCTAAACAAATTAGAAATGGTACCGCTACCTCCCTACGCAATTGAAGAATAAGGGCCTATTCGACTTAACTCTAAGGAATTCAATGACTACTATTTTAGAATCAGACTATGGAATAGAGCAACTGCTAATGCAAAAAAGCGGGACCTGGCCTGAATATATTCTAAAATATTAGGAATGGTACCGCTACCTACCTACGCAATTAAAGAATAAGGTCCTATTCGACTTGACTCTAAGGATTACAACATGAAAACACTACACCTAATGGAGAAATAGATAATAAAATTACAGCCTATATATGTTAACCAAACCAAAGAAACAAACAGCACTATTAGAAAAACTGATCATCTCAGATACAAGAGGAATACTAGACAAGTTGGACAGAATGAGAGGTAATTACTGGCCAACTCAGACTAGTATTAACCTTGTATTAAGATGACTGAAATTCCTAGGGTTTCCACATCCCTCAGAAAATAAAAAAAATAGACCTAGGATTACCCTTTTACTTAATAACGTAGAAAATCCCAACACCTAGAATTACTACTATTTTAAAATAAGACTATGGAATGGAGAAACTTCTAATAGAAAAAAGAGGGACCCGGCCTGAATATAATCTACAAAATGTGAAATGGTACTGCTACCTTCCGACCAAATTGAAGAATAAGGGCCTATTCGACTTGACTCTAAGGATTACAATATAAAAACACTAAACCTAATGAAGAAATAGATAATAAAATTATAGCCTATATATGGTATCCAAACCAAAGAAACAAACAGCACTATTTGAAATGCTGACCATCTCAGATACAAGAGGAATACTAGACAAAGATGGACAGAATGAGAGTTAATTTCTGGCCAACTGAGACTAGTATTACCCTTGTATTAAGATGACTGAAATTCCTAGGGTTTCCACATCCCTCCGAAAATAAAAAAAATAGACCTAGGAATACCCTTTTACTTAATATCGTAGAAAATCCTAACACCTAGAATTACTACTATTTTAAAATAAGACTATGGAATGGAGAAACTTCTAATAGAAAAAAGAGGGACCCGGCCTGAATATATTCTAAACAAATTAGAAATGGTACCGCTACCTCCCTACGCAATTGAAGAATAAGGGCCTATTCGACTTAACTCTAAGGAATTCAATGACTACTATTTTAGAATCAGACTATGGAATAGAGCAACTGCTAATGCAAAAAAGCGGGACCCGGCCTGAATATATTCTAAAATATTAGGAATGGTACCGCTACCTACCTACGCAATTAAAGAGTAAGGTCCTATTCGACTTGACGCTTAGGATTGCAACATGAAAACACTACACCTAATGGAGAAATAGATAATAAAATTATAGCCCATATATGTTAACCAAACCAAAGAAACAAACAGGACAACTTGAAATACTGATCATCTCAGATACAAGAGGAATACGAGACAAGTTGGACAGAATGAGGGGTAATTACTGGCCAACTCAGACTAGTATTACCCTTGTATTAAGATGACTGGAAATCCTAGGGTTACCACATCCCTTCGAGATAAAAAAAATATACCTCATATTACCCTTGTACTTAATATCGTAGAAAATCCTAACGTCTTAATGACTACTATTTTAGAACCAGACTATGAAATGGAGCAACTGCTAATAGAAAAAAGAGAGACCTGGCCTGAATATATTCTAAAAAATGTGAATAGGTACTGCTACCTTCCGACCAAATTGAAGAATAAGGGCCTATTCGACTTAACTCTAAGGAATTCAATGACTACTATTTTAGAATCAGACTATGGAATAGAGCAACTGCTAATGCAAAAAAGAGGGACCTGGCCTGAATATATTCTAAAATATTAGGAATGGTACCGCTACCTACCTACGCAATTAAAGAATAAGGTCCTATTCGACTTGACTCTAAGGATTACAACATGAAAACACTACACCTAATGGAGAAATAGATAATAAAATTACAGCCTATATATGTTAACCAAACCAAAGAAACAAACAGCACTATTAGAAAAACTGATCATCTCAGATACAAGAGGAATACTAGACAAGTTGGACAGAATGAGAGGTAATTACTGACCAACTCAGACTAGTATTACCCTGGTATTAAGATGACTGAAATTCCTAGGGTTTCCACATCCCTCCGAAAATAAAAAAAATAGACCTAGGATTACCCTTTTACTTAATAACGTAGAAAATAGCAACACCTAGAATTACTACTATTTTAAAATAAGACTATGGAATGGAGAAGCTTCTAATAGAAAAAAGAGGGACCCGGCCTGAATATATTCTAAACAAATTAGAAATGGTACCGCTACCTCCCTACGCAATTGAAGAATAAGGGCCTATTCGACTTAACTCTAAGGAATTCAATGACTACTATTTTAGAATCAGACTATGGAATAGAGCAACTGCTAATGCAAAAAAGCGGGACCTGGCCTGAATATATTCTAAAATATTAGGAATGGTACCGCTACCTACCTACGCAATTAAAGAATAAGGTCCTATTCGACTTGACTCTAAGGATTACAACATGAAAACACTACACCTAATGGAGAAATAGATAATAAAATTACAGCCTATATATGTTAACCAAACCAAAGAAACAAACAGCACTATTAGAAAAACTGATCATCTCAGATACAAGAGGAATACTAGACAAGTTGGACAGAATGAGAGGTAATTACTGACCAACTCAGACTAGTATTACCCTGGTATTAAGATGACTGAAATTCCTAGGGTTTCCACATCCCTCCGAAAATAAAAAAAATATACCTAGGATTACCCTTTTACTTAATAACGTAGAAAATCCCAACACCTAGAATTACTACTATTTTAAAATAAGACTATGGAATGGAGAAGCTTCTAATAGAAAAAAGAGGGACCCGGTCTGAATATATTCTAAACAAATTAGAAATGGTACCGCTACCTCCCTACGCAATTGAAGAATAAGGGCCTATTCGACTTAACTCTAAGGAATTCAATGACTACTATTTTAGAATCAGACTATGGAATAGAGCAACTGCTAATGCAAAAAAGCGGGACCTGGCCTGAATATATTCTAAAATATTAGGTATGGTACCGCTACCTACCTACGCAATTAAAGAATAAGGTCCTATTCGACTTGACTCTAAGGATTACAACATGAAAACACTACACCTAATGGAGAAATAGATAATAAAATTACAGCCTATATATGTTAACCAAACCAAAGAAACAAACAGCACCATTAGAAAAACTGATCATCTCAGATACAAGAGGAATACTAGACAAGTTGGACAGAAGGAGAGGTAATTACTGGCCAACTCAGACTAGTATTACCCTTGTATTAAGATGACTGAAATTCCTAGGGTTTCCACATCCCTCCGAAAATAAAAAAAATAGACCTAGGATTACCCTTTTACTTAATAACGTAGAAAATCCCAACACCTAGAATTACTACTATTTTAAAATGAGACTATGGAATTGAGAAGCTTCTAATAGAAAAAAGAGAGACCTGGCCTGAATATATTCTAAAAAATGTGAATAGGTACTGCTACCTTCCGACCAAATTGAAGAATAAGGGCCTATTCGACTTAACTCTAAGGAATTCAATGACTACTATTTTAGAATCAGACTATGGAATAGAGCAACTGCTAATGCAAAAAAGCGGGACCTGGCCTGAATATATTCTAAAATATTAGGAATGGTACCGCTACCTACCTACGCAATTAAAGAATAAGGTCCTATTCGACTTGACTCTAAGGATTACAACATGAAAACACTACACCTAATGGAGAAATAGATAATAAAATTACAGCCTATATATGTTAACCAAACCAAAGAAACAAACAGCACTATTAGAAAAACTGATCATCTCAGATACAAGAGGAATACTAGACAAGTTGGACAGAATGAGAGGTAATTACTGGCCAACTCAGACTAGTATTAACCTTGTATTAAGATGACTGAAATTCCTAGGGTTTCCACATCCCTCAGAAAATAAAAAAAATAGACCTAGGATTACCCTTTTACTTAATAACGTAGAAAATCCCAACACCTAGAATTACTACTATTTTAAAATAAGACTATGGAATGGAGAAACTTCTAATAGAAAAAAGAGGGACCCGGCCTGAATATAATCTACAAAATGTGAAATGGTACTGCTACCTTCCGACCAAATTGAAGAATAAGGGCCTATTCGACTTGACTCTAAGGATTACAATATAAAAACACTAAACCTAATGAAGAAATAGATAATAAAATTATAGCCTATATATGGTATCCAAACCAAAGAAACAAACAGCACTATTTGAAATGCTGACCATCTCAGATACAAGAGGAATACTAGACAAAGATGGACAGAATGAGAGTTAATTTCTGGCCAACTGAGACTAGTATTACCCTTGTATTAAGATGACTGAAATTCCTAGGGTTTCCACATCCCTCCGAAAATAAAAAAAATAGACCTAGGAATACCCTTTTACTTAATATCGTAGAAAATCCTAACACCTAGAATTACTACTATTTTAAAATAAGACTATGGAATGGAGAAACTTCTAATAGAAAAAAGAGGGACCCGGCCTGAATATATTCTAAACAAATTAGAAATGGTACCGCTACCTCCCTACGCAATTGAAGAATAAGGGCCTATTCGACTTAACTCTAAGGAATTCAATGACTACTATTTTAGAATCAGACTATGGAATAGAGCAACTGCTAATGCAAAAAAGCGGGACCCGGCCTGAATATATTCTAAAATATTAGGAATGGTACCGCTACCTACCTACGCAATTAAAGAGTAAGGTCCTATTCGACTTGACGCTTAGGATTGCAACATGAAAACACTACACCTAATGGAGAAATAGATAATAAAATTATAGCCCATATATGTTAACCAAACCAAAGAAACAAACAGGACAACTTGAAATACTGATCATCTCAGATACAAGAGGAATACGAGACAAGTTGGACAGAATGAGGGGTAATTACTGGCCAACTCAGACTAGTATTACCCTTGTATTAAGATGACTGGAAATCCTAGGGTTACCACATCCCTTCGAGATAAAAAAAATATACCTCATATTACCCTTGTACTTAATATCGTAGAAAATCCTAACGTCTTAATGACTACTATTTTAGAACCAGACTATGAAATGGAGCAACTGCTAATAGAAAAAAGAGAGACCTGGCCTGAATATATTCTAAAAAATGTGAATAGGTACTGCTACCTTCCGACCAAATTGAAGAATAAGGGCCTATTCGACTTAACTCTAAGGAATTCAATGACTACTATTTTAGAATCAGACTATGGAATAGAGCAACTGCTAATGCAAAAAAGAGGGACCTGGCCTGAATATATTCTAAACAAATTAGAAATGGTACCGCTACCTCCCTACGCAATTGAAGAATAAGGGCCTATTCGACTTAACTCTAAGGAATTCAATGACTACTATTTTAGAATCAGACTATGGAATAGAGCAACTGCTAATGCAAAAAAGCGGGACCTGGCCTGAATATATTCTAAAATATTAGGAATGGTACCGCTACCTACCTACGCAATTAAAGAATAAGGTCCTATTCGACTTGACTCTAAGGATTACAACATGAAAACACTACACCTAATGGAGAAATAGATAATAAAATTACAGCCTATATATGTTAACCAAACCAAAGAAACAAACAGCACCATTAGAAAAACTGATCATCTCAGATACAAGAGGAATACTAGACAAGTTGGACAGAATGAGAGGTAATTACTGGCCAACTCAGACTAGTATTACCCTTGTATTAAGATGACTGAAATTCCTAGGGTTTCCACATCCCTCCGAAAATAAAAAAAATAGACCTAGGATTACCCTTTTACTTAATAACGTAGAAAATCCCAACACCTAGAATTACTACTATTTTAAAACAAGACTATGGAATGGAGAAACTTCTAATAGAAAAAAGAGGGACCCGGTCTGAATATATTCTAAACAAATTAGAAATGGTACCGCTACCTCCCTACGCAATTGAAGAATAAGGGCCTATTCGACTTAACTCTAAGGAATTCAATGACTACTATTTTAGAATCAGACTATGGAATAGAGCAACTGCTAATGCAAAAAAGCGGGACCTGGCCTGAATATATTCTAAAATATTAGGAATGGTACCGCTACCTACCTACGCAATTAAAGAATAAGGTCCTATTCGACTTGACTCTAAGGATTACAACATGAAAACACTACACCTAATGGAGAAATAGATAATAAAATTACAGCCTATATATGTTAACCAAACCAAAGAAACAAACAGCACTATTAGAAAAACTGATCATCTCAGATACAAGAGGAATACTAGACAAGTTGGACAGAATGAGAGGTAATTACTGGCCAACTCAGACTAGTATTAACCTTGTATTAAGATGACTGAAATTCCTAGGGTTTCCACATCCCTCAGAAAATAAAAAAAATAGACCTAGGATTACCCTTTTACTTAATAACGTAGAAAATCCCAACACCTAGAATTACTACTATTTTAAAATAAGACTATGGAATGGAGAAACTTCTAATAGAAAAAAGAGGGACCCGGCCTGAATATAATCTACAAAATGTGAAATGGTACTGCTACCTTCCGACCAAATTGAAGAATAAGGGCCTATTCGACTTGACTCTAAGGATTACAATATAAAAACACTAAACCTAATGAAGAAATAGATAATAAAATTATAGCCTATATATGGTATCCAAACCAAAGAAACAAACAGCACTATTTGAAATGCTGACCATCTCAGATACAAGAGGAATACTAGACAAAGATGGACAGAATGAGAGTTAATTTCTGGCCAACTGAGACTAGTATTACCCTTGTATTAAGATGACTGAAATTCCTAGGGTTTCCACATCCCTCCGAAAATAAAAAAAATAGACCTAGGAATACCCTTTTACTTAATATCGTAGAAAATCCTAACACCTAGAATTACTACTATTTTAAAATAAGACTATGGAATGGAGAAACTTCTAATAGAAAAAAGAGGGACCCGGCCTGAATATATTCTAAACAAATTAGAAATGGTACCGCTACCTCCCTACGCAATTGAAGAATAAGGGCCTATTCGACTTAACTCTAAGGAATTCAATGACTACTATTTTAGAATCAGACTATGGAATAGAGCAACTGCTAATGCAAAAAAGCGGGACCCGGCCTGAATATATTCTAAAATATTAGGAATGGTACCGCTACCTACCTACGCAATTAAAGAGTAAGGTCCTATTCGACTTGACGCTTAGGATTGCAACATGAAAACACTACACCTAATGGAGAAATAGATAATAAAATTATAGCCCATATATGTTAACCAAACCAAAGAAACAAACAGGACAACTTGAAATACTGATCATCTCAGATACAAGAGGAATACGAGACAAGTTGGACAGAATGAGGGGTAATTACTGGCCAACTCAGACTAGTATTACCCTTGTATTAAGATGACTGGAAATCCTAGGGTTACCACATCCCTTCGAGATAAAAAAAATATACCTCATATTACCCTTGTACTTAATATCGTAGAAAATCCTAACGTCTTAATGACTACTATTTTAGAACCAGACTATGAAATGGAGCAACTGCTAATAGAAAAAAGAGAGACCTGGCCTGAATATATTCTAAAAAATGTGAATAGGTACTGCTACCTTCCGACCAAATTGAAGAATAAGGGCCTATTCGACTTAACTCTAAGGAATTCAATGACTACTATTTTAGAATCAGACTATGGAATAGAGCAACTGCTAATGCAAAAAAGCGGGACCCGGCCTGAATATATTCTAAAATATTAGGAATGGTACCGCTACCTACCTACGCAATTAAAGAGTAAGGTCCTATTCGACTTGACGCTTAGGATTGCAACATGAAAACACTACACCTAATGGAGAAATAGATAATAAAATTATAGCCCATATATGTTAACCAAACCAAAGAAACAAACAGGACAACTTGAAATACTGATCATCTCAGATACAAGAGGAATACGAGACAAGTTGGACAGAATGAGGGGTAATTACTGGCCAACTCAGACTAGTATTACCCTTGTATTAAGATGACTGGAAATCCTAGGGTTACCACATCCCTTCGAGATAAAAAAAATATACCTCATATTACCCTTGTACTTAATATCGTAGAAAATCCTAACGTCTTAATGACTACTATTTTAGAACCAGACTATGAAATGGAGCAACTGCTAATAGAAAAAAGAGAGACCTGGCCTGAATATATTCTAAAAAATGTGAATAGGTACTGCTACCTTCCGACCAAATTGAAGAATAAGGGCCTATTCGACTTAACTCTAAGGAATTCAATGACTACTATTTTAGAATCAGACTATGGAATAGAGCAACTGCTAATGCAAAAAAGAGGGACCTGGCCTGAATATATTCTAAAATATTAGGAATGGTACCGCTACCTACCTACGCAATTAAAGAATAAGGTCCTATTCGACTTGACTCTAAGGATTACAACATGAAAACACTACACCTAATGGAGAAATAGATAATAAAATTACAGCCTATATATGTTAACCAAACCAAAGAAACAAACAGCACTATTAGAAAAACTGATCATCTCAGATACAAGAGGAATACTAGACAAGTTGGACAGAATGAGAGGTAATTACTGACCAACTCAGACTAGTATTACCCTGGTATTAAGATGACTGAAATTCCTAGGGTTTCCACATCCCTCCGAAAATAAAAAAAATAGACCTAGGATTACCCTTTTACTTAATAACGTAGAAAATAGCAACACCTAGAATTACTACTATTTTAAAATAAGACTATGGAATGGAGAAGCTTCTAATAGAAAAAAGAGGGACCCGGCCTGAATATATTCTAAACAAATTAGAAATGGTACCGCTACCTCCCTACGCAATTGAAGAATAAGGGCCTATTCGACTTAACTCTAAGGAATTCAATGACTACTATTTTAGAATCAGACTATGGAATAGAGCAACTGCTAATGCAAAAAAGCGGGACCTGGCCTGAATATATTCTAAAATATTAGGAATGGTACCGCTACCTACCTACGCAATTAAAGAATAAGGTCCTATTCGACTTGACTCTAAGGATTACAACATGAAAACACTACACCTAATGGAGAAATAGATAATAAAATTACAGCCTATATATGTTAACCAAACCAAAGAAACAAACAGCACTATTAGAAAAACTGATCATCTCAGATACAAGAGGAATACTAGACAAGTTGGACAGAATGAGAGGTAATTACTGACCAACTCAGACTAGTATTACCCTGGTATTAAGATGACTGAAATTCCTAGGGTTTCCACATCCCTCCGAAAATAAAAAAAATATACCTAGGATTACCCTTTTACTTAATAACGTAGAAAATCCCAACACCTAGAATTACTACTATTTTAAAATAAGACTATGGAATGGAGAAGCTTCTAATAGAAAAAAGAGGGACCCGGTCTGAATATATTCTAAACAAATTAGAAATGGTACCGCTACCTCCCTACGCAATTGAAGAATAAGGGCCTATTCGACTTAACTCTAAGGAATTCAATGACTACTATTTTAGAATCAGACTATGGAATAGAGCAACTGCTAATGCAAAAAAGCGGGACCTGGCCTGAATATATTCTAAAATATTAGGTATGGTACCGCTACCTACCTACGCAATTAAAGAATAAGGTCCTATTCGACTTGACTCTAAGGATTACAACATGAAAACACTACACCTAATGGAGAAATAGATAATAAAATTACAGCCTATATATGTTAACCAAACCAAAGAAACAAACAGCACCATTAGAAAAACTGATCATCTCAGATACAAGAGGAATACTAGACAAGTTGGACAGAAGGAGAGGTAATTACTGGCCAACTCAGACTAGTATTACCCTTGTATTAAGATGACTGAAATTCCTAGGGTTTCCACATCCCTCCGAAAATAAAAAAAATAGACCTAGGATTACCCTTTTACTTAATAACGTAGAAAATCCCAACACCTAGAATTACTACTATTTTAAAATGAGACTATGGAATTGAGAAGCTTCTAATAGAAAAAAGAGAGACCTGGCCTGAATATATTCTAAAAAATGTGAATAGGTACTGCTACCTTCCGACCAAATTGAAGAATAAGGGCCTATTCGACTTAACTCTAAGGAATTCAATGACTACTATTTTAGAATCAGACTATGGAATAGAGCAACTGCTAATGCAAAAAAGCGGGACCTGGCCTGAATATATTCTAAAATATTAGGAATGGTACCGCTACCTACCTACGCAATTAAAGAATAAGGTCCTATTCGACTTGACTCTAAGGATTACAACATGAAAACACTACACCTAATGGAGAAATAGATAATGAAATTACAGCCTATATATGTTAACCAAACCAAAGAAACAAACAGCACTATTAGAAAAACTGATCATCTCAGATACAAGAGGAATACTAGACAAGTTGGACAGAATGAGAGGTAATTACTGGCCAACTCAGACTAGTATTACCCTGGTATTAAGATGACTGAAATTCCTAGGGTTTCCACATCCCTCCGAAAATAAAAAAAATAGACCTAGGATTACCCTTTTACTTAATAACGTAGAAAATCCCAACACCTAGAATTACTACTATTTTAAAATAAGACTATGGAATGGAGAAGCTTCTAATAGAAAAAAGAGGGACCCGGTCTGAATATATTCTAAACAAATTAGAAATGGTACCGCTACCTCCCTACGCAATTGAAGAATAAGGGCCTATTCGACTTAACTCTAAGGAATTCAATGACTACTATTTTAGAATCAGACTATGGAAGAGAGCAACTGCTAATGCAAAAAAGCGGGACCTGGCCTGAATATATTCTAAAATATTAGGAATGGTACCGCTACCTACCTACGCAATTAAAGAATAAGGTCCTATTCGACTTGACTCTAAGGATTACAACATGAAAACACTACACCTAATGGAGAAATAGATAATAAAATTACAGCCTATATATGTTAACCAAACCAAAGAAACAAACAGCACTATTAGAAAAACTGATCATCTCAGATACAAGAGGAATACTAGACAAGTTGGACAGAATGAGAGGTAATTACTGGCCAACTCAGACTAGTATTACCCTGGTATTAAGATGACTGAAATTCCTAGGGTTTCCACATCCCTCCGAAAATAAAAAAAATAGACCTAGGATTACACTTTTACTTAATATCGTAGAAAATCCTAACACCTAGAATGACTACTATTTTAAAATAAGACTATGGAATGGAGAAACTTCTAATAGAAAAAAGAGGGACCCGGTCTGAATATATTCTAAACAAATTAGAAATGGTACCGCTACCTCCCTACGCAATTGAAGAATAAGGGCCTATTCGACTTAACTCTAAGGAATTCAATGACTACTATTTTAGAACCAGACTATGGAATGGAGCAACTGCTAATAGAAAAAAGAGAGACCTGGCCTGAATATAATCTAAAAAATGTGAAATGGTACTGCTACCTTCCGACCAAATTGAAGAATAAGGGCCTATTCGACTTGACTCTAAGGATTACAATATAAAAACACTAAACCTAATGAAGAAACAGATAATAAAATTATAGCCTATATATGTTAACCAAACCAAAGAAACAAACAGCACCATTAGAAAAACTGATCATCTCAGATACAAGAGGAATACTAGACAAGTTGGACAGAATGAGAGGTAATTACTGGCCAACTCAGACTAGTATTACCCTTGTATTAAGATGACTGAAATTCCTAGGGTTTCCACATCCCTCCGAAAATAAAAAAAATAGACGTAGGATTACCCTTTTACTTAATATCGTAGAAAATCCTAACACCTAGAATTACTACTATTTTAAAATAAGACTATGGAATGGAGAAACTTCTAATAGAAAAAAGAGGGACCCGGCCTGAATATATTCTAAACAAATTAGAAATGGTACCGCTACCTCCCTACGCAATTGAAGAATAAGGGCCTATTCGACTTAACTCTAAGGAATTCAATGACTACTATTTTAGAATCAGACTATGGAATAGAGCAACTGCTAATGCAAAAAAGCGGGACCCGGCCTGAATATATTCTAAAATATTAGGAATGGTACCGCTACCTACCTACGCAATTAAAGAGTAAGGTCCTATTCGACTTGACGCTTAGGATTACAACATGAAAACACTACACCTAATGGAGAAATAGATAATAAAATTATAGCCCATATATGTTAACCAAACCAAAGAAACAAACAGGACAACTTGAAATACTGATCATCTCAGATACAAGAGGAATACGAGACAAGTTGGACAGAATGAGGGGTAATTACTGGCCAACTCAGACTAGTATTACCCTTGTATTAAGATGACTGGAAATCCTTGGGTTACCACATCCCTTCGAGATAAAAAAAATATACCTCATATTACCCTTGTACTTAATATCGTAGAAAATCCTAACGTCTTAATGACTACTATTTTAGAACCAGACTATGAAATGGAGCAACTGCTAATAGAAAAAAGAGAGACCTGGCCTGAATATATTCTAAAAAATGTGAATAGGTACTGCTACCTTCCGACCAAATTGAAGAATAAGGGCCTATTCGACTTAACTCTAAGGAATTCAATGACTACTATTTTAGAATCAGACTATGGAATAGAGCAACTGCTAATGCAAAAAAGCGAGACCTGGCCTGAATATATTCTAAAAAATGTGAATAGGTACTGCTACCTTCCGACCAAATTGAAGAATAAGGGCCTATTCGACTTAACTCTAAGGAATTCAATGACTACTATTTTAGAATCAGACTATGGAATAGAGCAACTGCTAATGCAAAAAAGCGGGACCTGGCCTGAATATATTCTAAAATATTAGGAATGGTACCGCTACCTACCTACGCAATTAAAGAATAAGGTCCTATTCGACTTGACTCTAAGGATTACAACATGAAAACACTACACCTAATGGAGAAATAGATAATAAAATTACAGCCTATATATGTTAACCAAACCAAAGAAACAAACAGCACTATTAGAAAAACTGATCATCTCAGATACAAGAGGAATACTAGACAAGTTGGACAGAATGAGAGGTAATTACTGGCCAACTCAGACTAGTATTACCCTGGTATTAAGATGACTGAAATTCCTAGGGTTTCCACATCCCTCCGAAAATAAAAAAAATAGACCTAGGATTACCCTTTTACTTAATAACGTAGAAAATCCCAACACCTAGAATTACTACTATTTTATAATAAGACTATGGAATGGAGAAACTTCTAATAGAAAAAAGAGGGACCCGGCCTGAATATATTCTAAACAAATTAGAAATGGTACCGCTACCTCCCTACGCAATTGAAGAATAAGGGCCTATTCGACTTAACTCTAAGGAATTCAATGACTACTATTTTAGAACCAGACTATGGAATGGAGCAACTGCTAATAGAAAAAAGAGAGACCTGGCCTGAATATAATCTAAAAAATGTGAAATGGTACTGCTACCTTCCGACCAAATTGAAGAATAAGGGCCTATTCGACTTGACTCTAAGGATTACAATATAAAAACACTAAACCTAATGAAGAAATAGATAATAAAATTATAGCCTATATATGTTAACCAAACCAAAGAAACAAACAGCACCATTAGAAAAACTGATCATCTCAGATACAAGAGGAATACTAGACAAGTTGGACAGAATGAGAGGTAATTACTGGCCAACTCAGACTAGTATTACCCTTGTATTAAGATGACTGAAATTCCTAGGGTTTCCACATCCCTCCGAAAATAAAAAAAATAGACGTAGGATTACCCTTTTACTTAATATCGTAGAAAATCCTAACACCTAGAATTACTACTATTTTAAAATAAGACTATGGAATGGAGAAACTTCTAATAGAAAAAAGAGGGACCCGGCCTGAATATATTCTAAACAAATTAGAAATGGTACCGCTACCTCCCTACGCAATTGAAGAATAAGGGCCTATTCGACTTAACTCTAAGGAATTCAATGACTACTATTTTAGAATCAGACTATGGAATAGAGCAACTGCTAATGCAAAAAAGCGGGACCCGGCCTGAATATATTCTAAAATATTAGGAATGGTACCGCTACCTACCTACGCAATTAAAGAATAAGGTCCTATTCGACTTGACTCTAAGGATTACAACATGAAAACACTACACCTAATGGAGAAATAGATAATAAAATTACAGCCTATATATGTTAACCAAACCAAAGAAACAAACAGCACTATTAGAAAAACTGATCATCTCAGATACAAGAGGAATACTAGACAAGTTGGACAGAATGAGAGGTAATTACTGGCCAACTCAGACTAGTATTACCCTGGTATTAAGATGACTGAAATTCCTAGGGTTTCCACATCCCTCCGAAAATAAAAAAAATAGACCTAGGATTACCCTTTTACTTAATAACGTAGAAAATCCCAACACCTAGAATTACTACTATTTTAAAATAAGACTATGGAATGGAGAAGCTTCTAATAGAAAAAAGAGGGACCCGGTCTGAATATATTCTAAACAAATTAGAAATGGTACCGCTACCTCCCTACGCAATTGAAGAATAAGGGCCTATTCGACTTAACTCTAAGGAATTCAATGACTACTATTTTAGAACCAGACTATGGAAGAGAGCAACTGCTAATGCAAAAAAGCGGGACCTGGCCTGAATATATTCTAAAATATTAGGAATGGTACCGCTACCTACCTACGCAATTAAAGAATAAGGTCCTATTCGACTTGACTCTAAGGATTACAACATGAAAACACTACACCTAATGGAGAAATAGATAATAAAATTACAGCCTATATATGTTAACCAAACCAAAGAAACAAACAGCACCATTAGAAAAACTGATCATCTCAGATACAAGAGGAATACTAGACAAGTTGGACAGAATGAGAGGTAATTACTGGCCAACTCAGACTAGTATTACCCTTGTATTAAGATGACTGAAATTCCTAGGGTTTCCACATCCCTCCGAAAATAAAAAAAATAGACCTAGGATTACCCTTTTACTTAATAACGTAGAAAATCCCAACACCTAGAATTACTACTATTTTAAAATAAGACTATGGAATGGAGAAACTTCTAATAGAAAAAAGAGGGACCCGGTCTGAATATATTCTAAACAAATTAGAAATGGTACCGCTACCTCCCTACGCAATTGAAGAATAAGGGCCTATTCGACTTAACTCTAAGGAATTCAATGACTACTATTTTAGAACCAGACTATGGAATGGAGCAACTGCTAATAGAAAAATAGAGACCTGGCCTGAATATAATCTAAAAAATGTGAAATGGTACTGCTACCTTCCGACCAAATTGAAGAATAAGGGCCTATTCGACTTGACTCTAAGGATTACAATATAAAAACACTAAACCTAATGAAGAAATAGATAATAAAATTATAGCCTATATATGTTAACCAAACCAAAGAAACAAACAGCACCATTAGAAAAACTGATCATCTCAGATACAAGAGGAATACTAGACAAGTTGGACAGAATGAGAGGTAATTACTGGCCAACTCAGACTAGTATTACCCTTGTATTAAGATGACTGAAATTCCTAGGGTTTCCACATCCCTCCGAAAATAAAAAAAATAGACGTAGGATTACCCTTTTACTTAATATCGTAGAAAATCCTAACACCTAGAATTACTACTATTTTAAAATAAGACTATGGAATGGAGAAACTTCTAATAGAAAAAAGAGGGACCCGGCCTGAATATATTCTAAACAAATTAGAAATGGTACCGCTACCTCCCTACACAATTGAAGAATAAGGCCCAATTCGACTTGACTCTTAGGATTGCAACATGAAAACACTACACCTAATGGAGAAATAGATAATAAAATTATAGCATATATATGTTAACCAAACCAAAGAAACAAACAGGACTACTTGAAATACTGATCATCTGATATACAAGAGGAATACGAGACAAGTTGGACAGAATGAGAGGTAATTACTGGCCAACTCAGACTAGTATTACCCTTGTATTAAGATGACTGGAAATCCTAGGGTTACCACATCCCTTCGAGATAAAAAAAGTATACCTCATATTACCCTTGTACTTAATATCGTAGAAAATCCTAACGTCTTAATGACTACTATTTTAGAACCAGACTATGAAATGGAGCAACTGCTAATAGAAAAAAGAGAGACCTGGCCTGAATATATTCTAAAAAATGTGAATAGGTACTGCTACCTTCCGACCAAATTGAAGAATAAGGCCCTATTCGACTTAACTCTAAGGAATTCAATGACTACTATTTTAGAATCAGACTATGGAATAGAGCAACTGCTAATGCAAAAAAGCGGGACCCGGCCTGAATATATTCTAAAATATTAGGAATGGTACCGCTACCTACCTACGCAATTAAAGAATAAGGTCCTATTCGACTTGACTCTAAGGATTACAACATGAAAACACCACACCTAATGGAGAAATAGATAATAAAATTACAGCCTAAATATGTTAACCAAACCAAAGTAACAAACAGCACTATTAGAAAAACTTACCATCTCAGATACAAGAGGAATACCAGACAAAGTTGGACAGAACGAGAGTTAATTACTGGCCAACTCAGACTAGTATTACCCTTGTATTAAGATGACTGAAATTCCTAGGGTTTCCACATCCCTCTAAAAATAAAAAAAATAGACCTAGGATTACCCTTTTACTTAATATCGTAGAAAATCCTAACACCTAGAATTACTACTATTTTAAAATAAGACTATGGAATGGAGAAACTTCTAATAGAAAAAAGAGGGACCTGGCCTGAATATATTCTAAAAAATGTGAATAGGTACTGCTACCTTCCGACCAAATTGAAGAATAAGGCCCTATTCGACTTAACTCTAAGGAATTCAATGACTACTATTTTAAAATAAGACTATGGAATGGAGAAACTTCTAATAGAAAAAAGAGGGACACGGCCTGAATATATTCTAAACAAATTAGAAATGGTACTGCTACCTCCCTACGCAATTGAAGAATAAGGGCCTATTCGACTTGACTCTAAGGATTACAACATGAAAACACTACACCTAATGGAGAAATAGATAATAAAATTACAGCATATATATGTTAACCAAACCAAAGAAACAAACAGCACCATTAGAAAAACTGATCATCTCAGATACAAGAGGAATACTAGACAAGTTGGACAGAATGAGAGGTAATTATTGGCCAACTCAGACTAGTATTACCCTTGTATTAAGATGACTGAAATTCATAGGGTTTCCACATCCCTCCGAAAATAAAAAAAATAGACCTAGGATTACCCTTTTACTTAATATCGTAGAAAATCCTAACACCTAGAATTACTACTATTTTAAAATAAGACTATGGAATGGAGAAACTTCTAATAGAAAAAAGAGGGACCCGGTCTGAATATATTCTAAACAAATTAGAAATGGTACCGCTACCTCCCTACGCAATTGAAGAATAAGGGCCTATTCGACTTAACTCTAAGGAATTCAATGACTACTATTTTAGAATCAGACTATGGAATAGAGCAACTGCTAATGCAAAAAAGCGGGACCTGGCCTGAATATATTATAAAATATTAGGAATGGTACCGCTACCTACCTACGCAATTAAAGAATAAGGTCCTATTCGACTTGACTCTAAGGATTACAACATGAAAACACTACACCTAATGGAGAAATAGATAATAAAATTACAGCCTATATATGTTAACCAAACCAAAGAAACAAACAGCACTATTAGAAAAACTGATCATCTCAGATACAAGAGGAATACTAGACAAGTTGGACAGAATGAGAGGTAATTACTGGCCAACTCAGACTAGTATTACCCTTGTATTAAGATGACTGAAATTCCTAGGGTTTCCACATCCCTCAGAAAATAAAAAAAATAGACCTAGGATTACCCTTTTACTTAATAACGTAGAAAATCCCAACACCTAGAATTACTACTATTTTAAAATAAGACTATGGAATGGAGAAACTTCTAATAGAAAAAAGAGGGACCCGGTCTGAATATATTCTAAACAAATTAGAAATGGTACCGCTACCTCCCTACGCAATTGAAGAATAAGGGCCTATTCGACTTAACTCTAAGGAATTCAATGACTACTATTTTAGAATCAGACTATGGAATAGAGCAACTGCTAATGCAAAAAAGCGGGACCTGGCCTGAATATATTCTAAAATATTAGGAATGGTACCGCTACCTACCTACGCAATTAAAGAATAAGGTCCTATTCGACTTGACTCTAAGGATTACAAAATGAAAACACTACACCTAATGGAGAAATAGATAATAAAATTACAGCCTATATATGTTAACCAAACCAAAGAAACAAACAGCACTATTAGAAAAACTGATCATCTCAGATACAAGAGGAATACTAGACAAGTTGGACAGAATGAGAGGTAATTACTGGCCAACTCAGACTAGTATTACCCTTGTATTAAGATGACTGAAATTCCTAGGGTTTCCACATCCCTCAGAAAATAACAAAATTGACCTAGGATTACCCTTTTACTTAAGAACGTAGAAAATCCCAACACCTAGAATTACTACTATTTTATAATAAGACTATGGAATGGAGAAACTTCTAATAGAAAAAAGAGGGACCCGGCCTGAATATATTCTAAACAAATTAGAAATGGTACCGCTACCTCCCTACGCAATTGAAGAATAAGGGCCTATTCGACTTAACTCTAAGGAATTCAATGACTACTATTTTAGAACCAGACTATGGAATGGAGCAACTGCTAATAGAAAAAAGAGAGACCTGGCCTGAATATATTCTAAAATATTAGGAATGGTACCGCTACCTACCTACGCAATTAAAGAGTAAGGTCCTATTCGACTTGACGCTTAGGATTGCAACATGAAAACACTACACCTAATGGAGAAATAGATAATAAAATTATAGCCAATATATGTTAACCAAACCAAAGAAACAAACAGGACAACTTGAAATACTGATCATCTCAGATACAAGAGGAATACGAGACAAGTTGGACAGAATGAGGGGTAATTACTGGCCAACTCAGACTAGTATTACCCTTGTATTAAGATGACTGGAAATCCTAGGGTTACCACATCCCTTCGAGATAAAAAAAATATACCTCATATTACCCTTGTACTTAATAT
Organism: Arma custos; assembly: GCA_037127475.1. Classification (NCBI taxonomy): domain Eukaryota; kingdom Metazoa; phylum Arthropoda; class Insecta; order Hemiptera; family Pentatomidae; genus Arma; species Arma custos. The sequence continues at coordinate 160,273 of JBBAGI010000112.1, forward strand.
CGTAGAAAATCCTAACGTCTTAATGACTACTATTTTAGAACCAGACTATGAAATGGAGCAACTGCTAATAGAAAAAAGAGAGACCTGGCCTGAATATATTCTAAAAAATGTGAATAGGTACTGCTACCTTCCGACCAAATTGAAGAATAAGGGCCTATTCGACTTAACTCTAAGGAATTCAATGACTACTATTTTAGAATCAGACTATGGAATAGAGCAACTGCTAATGCAAAAAAGCGGGACCCGGCCTGAATACATTCTAAAATATTAGGAATGGTACCGCTACCTACCTACGCAATTAAAGAATAAGGTCCTATTCGACTTGACTCTAAGGATTACAACATGAAAACACTACACCTAATGGAGAAATAGATAATAAAATTACAGCCTATATATGTTAACCAAACCAAAGTAACAAACAGCACTATTAGAAAAACTTACCATCTCAGATATAAGAGGAATACCAGACAAAGTTGGACAGAACGAGAGTTAATTACTGGCCAACTCAGACTAGTATTACCCTTGTATTAAGTTGACTGAAATTCCTAGGGTTTCCACATCCCTCAGAAAATAACAAAATTGACCTAGGATTACCCTTTTACTTAAGAACGTAGAAAATCCCAACACCTAGAATTACTACTATTTTATAATAAGACTATGGAATGGAGAAACTTCTAATAGAAAAAAGAGGGACCCGGCCTGAATATATTCTAAACAAATTAGAAATGGTACCGCTACCTCCCTACGCAATTGAAGAATAAGGGCCTATTCGACTTAACTCTAAGGAATTCAATGACTACTATTTTAGAACCAGACTATGGAATGGAGCAACTGCTAATAGAAAAAAGAGAGACCTGGCCTGAATATAATCTAAAAAATGTGAAATGGTACTGCTACCTTCCGACCAAATTGAAGAATAAGGGCCTATTCGACTTGACTCTAAGGATTACAATATAAAAACACTAAACCTAATGAAGAAATAGATAATAAAATTATAGCCTATATATGTTAACCAAACCAAAGAAACAAACAGCACCATTAGAAAAACTGATCATCTCAGATACAAGAGGAATACTAGACAAGTTGGACAGAATGAGAGGTAATTACTGGCCAACTCAGACTAGTATTACCCTTGTATTAAGATGACTGAAATTCCTAGGGTTTCCACATCCCTCCGAAAATAAAAAAAATAGACGTAGGATTACCCTTTTACTTAATATCGTAGAAAATCCTAACACCTAGAATTACTACTATTTTAAAATAAGACTATGGAATGGAGAAATTCTAATAGAAAAAAGAGGGACCCGGCCTGAATATATTCTAAACAAATTAGAAATGGTACCGCTACCTCCCTACACAATTGAAGAATAAGGCCCTATTCGACTTGACTCTTAGGATTGCAACATGAAAACACTACACCTAATGGAGAAATAGATAATAAAATTATAGCCCATATATGTTAACCAAACCAAAGAAACAAACAGGACTACTTGAAATACTGATCATCTGAGATACAAGAGGAATACTAGACAAGTTGGACAGAATGAGAGGTAATTACTGGCCAACTCAGACTAGCATTACCCTTGTATTAAGATGACTGGAAATCCTACGGTTACCACATCCCTTCGAGATAAAAAAAATATACCTCATATTACCCTTGTACTTAATATCGTAGAAAATCCTAACGTCTTAATGACTACTATTTTAGGACCAGACTATAGAATGAAGCAACTGCTAATAGAAGAAAGAGGGACCCGGCATCAATATATTCTAAACAAATTAGAAATGGTACCGCTACCTCCCTACACAATTGAAGAATAAGGCCCAATTCGACTTGACTCTTAGGATTGCAACATGAAAACACTACACCTAATGGAGAAATAGATAATAAAATTATAGCATATATATGTTAACCAAACCAAAGAAACAAACAGGACTACTTGAAATACTGATCATCTGATATACAAGAGGAATACGAGACAAGTTGGACAGAATGAGAGGTAATTACTGGCCAACTCAGACTAGTATTACCCTTGTATTAAGATGACTGGAAATCCTAGGGTTACCACATCCCTTCGAGATAAAAAAAGTATACCTCATATTACCCTTGTACTTAATATCGTAGAAAATCCTAACATCTTAATGACTACTATTTTAGAACCAGACTATGAAATGGAGCAACTGCTAATAGAAAAAAGAGAGACCTGGCCTGAATATATTCTAAAAAATGTGAATAGGTACTGCTACCTTCCGACCAAATTGAAGAATAAGGCCCTATTCGACTTAACTCTAAGGAATTCAATGACTACTATTTTAGAATCAGACTATGGAATAGAGCAACTGCTAATGCAAAAAAGCGGGACCCGGCCTGAATATATTCTAAAATATTAGGAATGGTACCGCTACCTACCTACGCAATTAAAGAATAAGGTCCTATTCGACTTGACTCTAAGGATTACAACATGAAAACACCACACCTAATGGAGAAATAGATAATAAAATTACAGCCTATATATGTTAACCAAACCAAAGAAACAAACAGGACAACTTGAAATACTGATCATCTCAGATACAAGAGGAATACGAGACAAGTTGGACAGAATGAGGGGTAATTACTGGCCAACTCAGACTAGTATTACCCTTGTATTAAGATGACTGGAAATCCTAGGGTTACCACATCCCTTCGAGATAAAAAAAATATACCTCATATTACCCTTGTACTTAATATCGTAGAAAATCCTAACGTCTTAATGACTACTATTTTAGAACCAGACTATGAAATGGAGCAACTGCTAATAGAAAAAAGAGAGACCTGGCCTGAATATATTCTAAAAAATGTGAATAGGTACTGCTACCTTCCGACCAAATTGAAGAATAAGGCCCTATTCGACTTAACTCTAAGGAATTCAATGACTACTATTTTAGAATCAGACTATGGAATAGAGCAACTGCTAATGCAAAAAAGCGGGACCCGGCCTGAATACATTCTAAAATATTAGGAATGGTACCGCTACCTACCTACGCAATTAAAGAATAAGGTCCTATTCGACTTGACTCTAAGGATTACAACATGAAAACACTACACCTAATGGAGAAATAGATAATAAAATTACAGCCTATATATGTTAACCAAACCAAAGTAACAAACAGCACTATTAGAAAAACTTACCATCTCAGATATAAGAGGAATACCAGACAAAGTTGGACAGAACGAGAGTTAATTACTGGCCAACTCAGACTAGTATTACCCTTGTATTAAGATGACTGAAATTCCTAGGGTTTCCACATCCCTCCGAAAATAAAAAAAATAGACCTAGGATTACCCTTTTACTTAATATCGTAGAAAATCCTAACACCTAGAATTACTACTATTTTAAAATAAGACTATGGAATGGAGAAACTTCTAATAGAAAAAAGAGGGACCCGGCCTGAATATATTCTAAACAAATTAGAAATGGTACCGCTACCTCCCTACGCAATTGAAGAATAAGGGCCTATTCGACTTAACTCTAAGGAATTCAATGACTACTATTTTAGAATCAGACTATGGAATAGAGCAACTGCTAATGCAAAAAAGCGGGACCCGGCCTGAATATATTCTAAAATATTAGGAATGGTACCGCTACCTACCTACGCAATTAAAGAGTAAGGTCCTATTCGACTTGACGCTTAGGATTGCAACATGAAAACACTACACCTAATGGAGAAATAGATAATAAAATTATAGCCCATATATGTTAACCAAACCAAAGAAACAAACAGGACAACTTGAAATACTGATCATCTCAGATACAAGAGGAATACTAGACAAGTTGGACAGAATGAGAGGTAATTACTGGCCAACTCAGACTAGTATTACCCTTGTATTAAGATGACTGAAATTCCTAGGGTTTCCACATCCCTCAGAAAATAACAAAATTGACCTAGGATTACCCTTTTACTTAATATCGTAGAAAATCCCAACACCTAGAATTACTACTATTTTATAATAAGACTATGGAATGGAGAAACTTCTAATAGAAAAAAGAGGGACCCGGCCTGAATATATTCTAAACAAATTAGAAATGGTACCGCTACCTCCCTACGCAATTGAAGAATAAGGGCCTATTCGACTTAACTCTAAGGAATTCAATGACTACTATTTTAGAACCAGACTATGGAATGGAGCAACTGCTAATAGAAAAAAGAGAGACCTGGCCTGAATATAATCTAAAAAATGTGAAATGGTACTGCTACCTTCCGACCAAATTGAAGAATAAGGGCCTATTCGACTTGACTCTAAGGATTACAATATAAAAACACTAAACCTAATGAAGAAATAGATAATAAAATTATAGCCTATATATGTTAACCAAACCAAAGAAACAAACAGCACCATTAGAAAAACTGATCATCTCAGATACAAGAGGAATACTAGACAAGTTGGACAGAATGAGAGGTAATTACTGGCCAACTCAGACTAGTATTACCCTTGTATTAAGATGACTGGAAATCCTAGGGTTACCACATCCCTTCGAGATAAAAAAAATATACCTCATATTACCCTTGTACTTAATATCGTAGAAAGTCCTAACGTCTTAATGACTACTATTTTAGAACCAGACTATGGAATGGAGCAACTGCTAATAGAAAAAAAAGAGACCTGGCCTGAATATATTCTAAAATATTAGGAATGGTACTGCTACCTACCTACGCAATTAAAGAATAAGGTCCTATTCGACTTGACTCTAAGGATTACAACATGAAAACACTACACCTAATGGAGAAATAGATAATAAAATTACAGCATATATATGTTAACCAAACCAAAGAAACAAACAGCACCATTAGAAAAACTGATCATCTCAGATACGAGAGGAATACTAGACAAGTTGGACAGAATGAGAGGTAATTACTGGCCAACTCAGACTAGTATTACCCTTGTATTAAGATGACTGAAATTCCTAGGGTTTCCACATCCCTCCGAAAATAAAAAAAATAGACGTAGTATTACCCTTTTACTTAATATCGTAGAAAATCCTAACACCTAGAATTACTACTATTTTAAAATAAGACTATGGAATGGAGAAACTTCTAATAGAAAAAAGAGGGACCCGGCCTGAATATATTCTAAACAAATTAGAAATGGTACCGCTACCTCCCTACACAATTGAAGAATAAGGCCCTATTCGACTTGACTCTTAGGATTGCAACATGAAAACACTACACCTAATGGAGAAATAGATAATAAAATTATAGCCCATATATGTTAACCAAACCAAAGAAACAAACAGGACTACTTGAAATACTGATCATCTGAGATACAAGAGGAATACGAGACAAGTTGGACAGAATGAGAGGTAATTACTGGCCAACTCAGACTAGCATTACCCTTGTATTAAGATGACTGGAAATCCTACGGTTACCACATCCCTTCGAGATAAAAAAAATATACCTCATATTACCCTTGTACTTAATATCGTAGAAAATCCTAACGTCTTAATGACTACTATTTTAGAACCAGACTATAGAATGAAGCAACTGCTAATAGAAGAAAGAGGGACCCGGCATCAATATATTCTAAACAAATTAGAAATGGTACCGCTACCTCCCTACACAATTGAAGAATAAGGCCCAATTCGACTTGACTCTTAGGATTGCAACATGAAAACACTACACCTAATGGAGAAATAGATAATAAAATTATAGCATATATATGTTAACCAAACCAAAGAAACAAACAGGACTACTTGAAATACTGATCATCTGATATACAAGAGGAATACGAGACAAGTTGGACAGAATGAGAGGTAATTACTGGCCAACTCAGACTAGTATTACCCTTGTATTAAGATGACTGGAAATCCTAGGGTTACCACATCCCTTCGAGATAAAAAAAGTATACCTCATATTACCCTTGTACTTAATATCGTAGAAAATCCTAACGTCTTAATGACTACTATTTTAGAACCAGACTATGAAATGGAGCAACTGCTAATAGAAAAAAGAGAGACCTGGCCTGAATATATTCTAAAAAATGTGAATAGGTACTGCTACCTTCCGACCAAATTGAAGAATAAGGCCCTATTCGACTTAACTCTAAGGAATTCAATGACTACTATTTTAGAATCAGACTATGGAATAGAGCAACTGCTAATGCAAAAAAGCGGGACCCGGCCTGAATATATTCTAAAATATTAGGAATGGTACCGCTACCTACCTACGCAATTAAAGAATAAGGTCCTATTCGACTTGACTCTAAGGATTACAACATGAAAACACCACACCTAATGGAGAAATAGATAATAAAATTACAGCCTATATATGTTAACCAAACCAAAGTAACAAACAGCACTATTAGAAAAACTTACCATCTCAGATACAAGAGGAATACCAGACAAAGTTGGACAGAACGAGAGTTAATTACTGGCCAACTCAGACTAGTATTACCCTTGTATTAAGATGACTGAAATTCCTAGGGTTTCCACATCCCTCTAAAAATAAAAAAAATAGACCTAGGAGTACCCTTTTACTTAATATCGTAGAAAATCCTAACACCTAGAATTACTACTATTTTAAAATAAGACTATGGAATGGAGAAACTTCTAATAGAAAAAAGAGGGACCCGGTCTGAATATATTCTAAACAAATTAGAAATGGTACCGCTACCTCCCTACGCAATTGAAGAATAAGGGCCTATTCGACTTAACTCTAAGGAATTCAATGACTACTATTTTAGAATCAGACTATGGAATAGAGCAACTGCTAATGCAAAAAAGCGGGACCTGGCCTGAATATATTCTAAAATATTAGGAATGGTACCGCTACCTACCTACGCAATTAAAGAATAAGGTCCTATTCGACTTGACTCTAAGGATTACAACATGAAAACACTACACCTAATGGAGAAATAGATAATAAAATTACAGCCTATATATGTTAACCAAACCAAAGAAACAAACAGCACTATTAGAAAAACTGATCATCTCAGATACAAGAGGAATACTAGACAAGTTGGACAGAATGAGAGGTAATTACTGGCCAACTCAGACTAGTATTACCCTTGTATTAAGATGACTGAAATTCCTAGGGTTTCCACATCCCTCAGAAAATAAAAAAAATAGACCTAGGATTACCCTTTTACTTAATAACGTAGAAAATCCCAACACCTAGAATTACTACTATTTTAAAATAAGACTATGGAATGGAGAAACTTCTAATAGAAAAAAGAGGGACCCGGCCTGAATATATTCTAAACAAATTAGAAATGGTACCGCTACCTCCCTACGCAATTAAAGAATAAGGCCCTATTCGACTTAACTCTAAGGAATTCAATGACTACTATTTTAGAACCAGACTATGGAATGGAGCAACTGCTAATAGAAAAAAGAGAGACCTGGCCTGAATATATTCTAAAAAATGTGAATAGGTACTGCTACCTTCCGACCAAATTGAAGAATAAGGGCCTATTCGACTTAACTCTAAGGAATTCAATGACTACTATTTTAGAATCAGACTATGGAATAGAGCAACTGCTAATGCAAAAAAGCGGGACCCGGCCTGAATACATTCTAAAATATTAGGAATGGTACCACTACCTACCTACGCAATTAAAGAATAAGGTCCTATTCGACTTGACTCTAAGGATTACAACATGAAAACACTACATCTAATGGAGAAATAGATAATAAAATTACAGCCTATATATGTTAACCAAACCAAAGTAACAAACAGCACTATTAGAAAAACTTACCATCTCAGATATAAGAGGAATACCAGACAAAGTTGGACAGAACGAGAGTTAATTACTGGCCAACTTAGACTAGTATTACCCTTGTATTAAGATGACTGAAATTCCTAGGGTTTCCACATCCCTCCGAAAATAAAAAAAATAGACCTAGGATTACCCTTTTACTTAATATCGTAGAAAATCCTAACACCTAGAATTACTACTATTTTAAAATAAGACTATGGAATGGAGAAACTTCTAATAGAAAAAAGAGGGACCCGGCCTGAATATATTCTAAACAAATTAGAAATGGTACCGCTACCTCCCTACGCAATTGAAGAATAAGGGCCTAATCGACTTAACTCTAAGGAATTCAATGACTACTATTTTAGAATCAGACTATGGAATAGAGCAACTGCTAATGCAAAAAAGCGGGACCCGGCCTGAATATATTCTAAACAAATTAGAAATGGTACCGCTACCTCCCTACGCAATTGAAGAATAAGGGCCTATTCGACTTGACTCTAAGGATTACAACATGAAAACACTACACCTAATGGAGAAATAGATAATAAAATTACAGCATATATATGTTAACCAAACCAAAGAAACAAACAGCACCATTAGAAAAACTGATCATCTCAGATACAAGAGGAATACTAGACAAGTTGGACAGAATGAGAGGTAATTACTGGCCAACTCAGACTAGTATTACCCTTGTATTAAGATGACTGAAATTCCTACGGTTTCCACATCCCTCCGAAAATAAAAAAAATAGACCTAGGATTACCCTTTTACTTAATATCGTAGAAAATCCTAACACCTAGAATTACTACTATTTTCAAATAAGACTATGGAATGGAGAAACTTCTAATAGAAAAAAGAGGGACCCGGCCTGAATATATTCTAAACAAAATAGAAATGGTACCGCTACCTCCCTACGCAATTGAAGAATAAGGGCCTATTCGACTTAACTCTAAGGAATTCAATGACTACTATTTTAGAATCAGACTATGGAATAGAGCAACTGCTAATGCAAAAAAGCGGGACCCGGCCTGAATATATTCTAAAATATTAGGAATGGTACCGCTACCTACCTACGCAATTAAAGAGTAAGGTCCTATTCGACTTGACTCTTAGGATTGCAACATGAAAACACTACACCTAATGGAGAAATAGATAATAAAATTATAGCCCATATATGTTAACCAAACCAAAGAAACAAACAGGACAACTTAAAATACTGATCATCTCAGATACAAGAGGAATACGAGACAAGTTGGACAGAATGAGGGTAATTACTGGCCAACTCAGACTAGTATTACCCTTGTATTAAGATGACTGGAAATCCTAGGGTTACCACATCCCTTCGAGATAAAAAAAATATACCTCATCTTACCCTTGTACTTAATATCGTAGAAAGTCCTAACGTCTTAATGACTACTTTTTTAGAACCAGTTTATGGAATGGAGCAACTGCTAATGCAAAAAAGCGGGACCCGGCCTGAATATATTCTAAAATATTAGGAATGGTACCGCTACCTTCCGACCAAATTGAAGAATAAGGGCCTATTCGACTTGACTCCAAGGATTACAATATAAAAACACTAAACCTAATGAAGAAATAGATAATAAAATTATACCCTATATATGGTATCCAAACCAAAGAAACAGACAGCACTATTTGAAATGCTGACCATCTCAGATACAAGAGGAATACTAGACAAAGATGGACAGAATGAGAGTTAATTTCTGGCCAACTGAGACTAGTATTACCCTTGTATTAAGATGACTGAAATTCCTAGGGTTTCCACATCCCTCCGAAAATAAAAAAAATAGACCTAGGATTACCCTTTTACTTAATATCGTAGAAAATCCTAACACCTAGAATTACTACTATTTTAAAATAAGACTACGGAATGGAGAAACTTCTAATAAAAAAAAGAGGGACCCGGCCTGAATATATTCTAAACAAATTAGAAATGGTACCGCTACCTCCCTACGCAATTGAAGAATAAGGGCCTATTCGACTTAACTCTAAGGAATTCAATGACTACTATTTTAGAATCAGACTATTGAATAGAGCAACTGCTAATGCAAAAAAGCGGGACCCGGCCTGAATATATTCTAAAATATTAGGTATGGTACCGCTACCTACCTACGCAATTAAAGAATAAGGTCCTATTCGACTTGACTCTAAGGATTACAACATGAAAACACTACACCTAATGGAGAAATAGATAATAAAATTACAGCCCATATATGTTAACCAAACCAAAGAAACAAACAGGACAACTTGAAATACTGATCATCTCAGATACAAGAGGAATACTAGACAAAGATGGACAGAATGAGAGTTAATTTCTGGCCAACTGAGACTAGTATTACCCTTGTATTAAGATGACTGAAATTCCTAGGGTTTCCACATCCCTCCGAAAATAAAAAAATATACCTCATATTACCCTTGTACTTAATATCGTAGAAAATCCTAACGTCTTAATGACTACTATTTTAGAACCAGACTATGAAATGGAGCAACTGCTAATAGAAAAAAGAGAGACCTGGCCTGAATATATTCTAAAAAATGTGAATAGGTACTGCTACCTTCCGACCAAATTGAAGAATAAGGGCCTATTCGACTTAACTCTAAGGAATTCAATGACTACTATTTTAGAATCAGACTATGGAATAGAGCAACTGCTAATGCAAAAAAGCGGGACCCGGCCTGAATATATTCTAAAATATTAGGAATGGTACCGCTACCTACCTACGCAATTAAAGAGTAAGGTCCTATTCGACTTGACTCTTAGGATTGCAACATGAAAACACTACACCTAATGGAGAAATAGATAATAAAATTATAGCCCATATATGTTAACCAAACCAAAGAAACAAACAGGACAACTTAAAATACTGATCATCTCAGATACAAGAGGAATACGAGACAAGTTGGACAGAATGAGGGTAATTACTGGCCAACTCAGACTAGTATTACCCTTGTATTAAGATGACTGGAAATCCTAGGGTTACCACATCCCTTCGAGATAAAAAAAATATACCTCATCTTACCCTTGTACTTAATATCGTAGAAAGTCCTAACGTCTTAATGACTACTTTTTTAGAACCAGTTTATGGAATGGAGCAACTGCTAATGCAAAAAAGCGGGACCCGGCCTGAATATATTCTAAAATATTAGGAATGGTACCGCTACCTTCCGACCAAATTGAAGAATAAGGGCCTATTCGACTTGACTCCAAGGATTACAATATAAAAACACTAAACCTAATGAAGAAATAGATAATAAAATTATAGCCTATATATGGTATCCAAACCAAAGAAACAGACAGCACTATTTGAAATGCTGACCATCTCAGATACAAGAGGAATACTAGACAAAGATGGACAGAATGAGAGTTAATTTCTGGCCAACTGAGACTAGTATTACCCTTGTATTAAGATGACTGAAATTCCTAGGGTTTCCACATCCCTCCGAAAATAAAAAAAATAGACCTAGGATTACCCTTTTACTTAATATCGTAGAAAATCCTAACACCTAGAATTACTACTATTTTAAAATAAGACTACGGAATGGAGAAACTTCTAATAAAAAAAAGAGGGACCCGGCCTGAATATATTCTAAACAAATTAGAAATGGTACCGCTACCTCCCTACGCAATTGAAGAATAAGGGCCTATTCGACTTAACTCTAAGGAATTCAATGACTACTATTTTAGAATCAGACTATTGAATAGAGCAACTGCTAATGCAAAAAAGCGGGACCCGGCCTGAATATATTCTAAAATATTAGGTATGGTACCGCTACCTACCTACGCAATTAAAGAATAAGGTCCTATTCGACTTGACTCTAAGGATTACAACATGAAAACACTACACCTAATGGAGAAATAGATAATAAAATTACAGCCCATATATGTTAACCAAACCAAAGAAACAAACAGGACAACTTGAAATACTGATCATCTCAGATACAAGAGGAATACTAGACAAAGATGGACAGAATGAGAGTTAATTTCTGGCCAACTGAGACTAGTATTACCCTTGTATTAAGATGACTGAAATTCCTAGGGTTTCCACATCCCTCCGAAAATAAAAAAATATACCTCATATTACCCTTGTACTTAATATCGTAGAAAATCCTAACGTCTTAATGACTACTATTTTAGAACCAGACTATGAAATGGAGCAACTGCTAATAGAAAAAAGAGAGACCTGGCCTGAATATATTCTAAAAAATGTGAATAGGTACTGCTACATTCCGACCAAATTGAAGAATAAGGGCCTATTCGACTTAACTCTAAGGAATTCAATGACTACTATTTTAGAATCAGACTATGGAATAGAGCAACTGCTAATGCAAAAAAGCGGGACCCGGCCTGAATACATTCTAAAATATTAGGAATGGTACCGCTACCTACCTACGCAATTAAAGAATAAGGTCCTATTCGACTTGACTCTAAGGATTACAACATGAAAACACTACACCTAATGGAGAAAAAGATAATAAAATTACAGCCTATATATGTTAACCAAACCAAAGTAACAAACAGCACTATTAGAAAAACTTACCATCTCAGATATAAGAGGAATACCAGACAAAGTTGGACAGAACGAGAGTTAATTACTGGCCAACTCAGACTAGTATTACCCTGGTATTAAGATGACTGAAATTCCTAGGGTTTCCACATCCCTCCGAAAATAAAAAAAATAGACCTAGGATTACCCTTTTACTTAATATCGTAGAAAATCCTAACACCTAGAATTACTACTATTTTAAAATAAGACTATGGAATGGAGAAACTTCTTATAGAAAAAAGAGGGACCCGGCCTGAATATATTCTAAACAAATTAGAAATGGTACCGCTACCTCCCTACGCAATTGAAGAATAAGGGCCTATTCGACTTAACTCTAAGGAATTCAATGACTACTATTTTAGAATCAGACTATGGAATAGAGCAACTGCTAATGCAAAAAAGCGGGACCCGGCCTGAATATATTCTAAAATATTAGGAATGGTACCGCTACCTACCTACGCAATTAAAGAGTAAGGTCCTATTCGACTTGACGCTTAGGATTGCAACATGAAAACACTACACCTAATGGAGAAATAGATAATAAAATTATAGCCCATATATGTTAACCAAACCAAAGAAACAAACAGGACAACTTGAAATACTGATCATCTCAGATACAAGAGGAATACGAGACAAGTTGGACAGAATGAGGGGTAATTACTGGCCAACTCAGACTAGTATTACGCTTGTATTAAGATGACTGGAAATCCTAGGGTTACCACATCCCTTCGAGATAAAAAAAATATACCTCATATTACCCTTGTACTTAATATCGTAGAAAATCCTAACGTCTTAATGACTACTATTTTAGAACCAGACTATGAAATGGAGCAACTGCTAATAGAAAAAAGAGAGACCTGGCCTGAATATATTCTAAAAAATGTGAATAGGTACTGCTACCTTCCGACCAAATTGAAGAATAAGGGCCTATTCGACTTAACTCTAAGGAATTCAATGACTACTATTTTAGAATCAGACTATGGAATAGAGCAACTGCTAATGCAAAAAAGCGGGACCCGGCCTGAATACATTCTAAAATATTAGGAATGGTACCGCTACCTCCCTACACAATTGAAGAATAAGGCCCTATTCGACTTGACTCTTAGGATTGCAACATGAAAACACTACACCTAATGGAGAAATAGATAGTAAAATTATAGCCCATATATGTTAACCAAACCAAAGAAACAAACAGGACTACTTGAAATACTGATCATCTGAGATACAAGAGGAATACGAGACAAGTTGGACAGAATGAGAGGTAATTACTGGCCAACTCAGACTAGTATTACCCTTGTATTAAGATGACTGGAAATCCTAGGGTTACCACATCCCTTCGAGATAAAAAAAATATACCTCATATTACCCTTGTACTTAATATCGTAGAAAATCCTAACGTCTTAATGACTACTATTTTAGAACCAGACTATGGAATGAAGCAACTGCTAATAGAAAAAAGAGGGACCCGGCCTGAATATATTCTAAAATATTAGGAATGGTACTGCTACCTACCTATGCAATTAAAGAATAAGGTCCTATTCGACTTGACTCTAAGGATTAGAACATGAAAACACTACACCTAATGGAGAAATAGATAATAAAATTATTGCCCATATATGTTAACCAAACCAAAGAAACAAAAAGGAATACTTGAAATACTGATCATCTCAGATACAAGAGGAATACTAGACAAAGGTGGACAGAATGAGAGTTAATTTCTGGCCAACTGAGACTAGTATTACCCTTGCATTGAGATGACTGAAAATGATGAAAAAGAGGGGTTACCACATCCCTCCGAAAAAAAAAAAAATAGACCTAGGATTAGCCTTATACTTAATATCGTAGAAAATCCTAACGTCTTGAATGACTACTATTTTAGAACCAGACTATGGAATGGAGAAACTTCTAATAGAAAAAAGAGTGACCCGGCCTGAATATATTCTAAACAAATTAGAAATGGTACCGCTTCCTCCCTACGCAATTGAAGAATAAGGGCCTATTCGACTTAACTCTAGGGAATTCAGTGACTACTATTTTAGAATCAGACTATGGAATAGAGAAACTGCTAATGCAAAAAAGCGGGACCCGGCCTGAATATATTCTAAAATATTAGGAATGGTACCGCTACCTACCTACGCAATTAAAGAATAAGGTCCTATTCGACTTGACTCTAAGGATTACAACGTGAAAACACTACACCTAATGGAGAAATAGATAATAAAATTATAGCCCATATATGTTAACCAAACCAAAGAAACAAACAGGACAACTTAAAATACTGATCATCTCAGATACAAGAGGAATACGAGACAAGTTGGACAGAATGAGGGTAATTACTGGCCAACTCAGACTAGTATTACCCTTGTATTAAGATGACTGGAAATCCTAGGGTTACCACATCCCTTCGAGATAAAAAAAATATACCTCATATTACCCTTGTACTTAATATCGTAGAAAGTCCTAACGTCTTAATGACTACTTTTTTAGAACCAGACTATGGAATGGAGCAACTGCTAATGCAAAAAAGCGGGACCCGGCCTGAATATATTCTAAAATATTAGGAATGGTACCGCTACCTTCCGACCAAATTGAAGAATAAGGGCCTATTCGACTTGACTCTAAGGATTACAATATAAAAACACTAAACCTAATGAAGAAATAGATAATAAAATTATAGCCTATATATGGTATCCAAACCAAAGAAACAGACAGCACTATTTGAAATGCTGACCATCTCAGATACAAGAGGAATACTAGACAAAGATGGACAGAATGAGAGTTAATTTCTGGCCAACTGAGACTAGTATTACCCTTGTATTAAGATGACTGAAATTCCTAGGGTTTCCACATCCCTCCGAAAATAAAAAAAATAGACCTAGGATTACCCTTTTACTTAATATCGTAGAAAATCCTAACACCTAGAATTACTACTATTTTAAAATAAGACTACGGAATGAAGAAACTTCTAATAGAAAAAAGAGGGACCCGGCCTGAATATATTCTAAACAAATTAGAAATGGTACCGCTACCTCCCTACGCAATTGAAGAATAAGGGCCTATTCGACTTAACTCTAAGGAATTCAATGACTACTATTTTAGAATCAGACTATGGAATAGAGCAACTGCTAATGCAAAAAAGCGGGACCCGGCCTGAATATATTCTAAAATATTAGGTATGGTACCGCTACCTACCTACGCAAATAAAGAATAAGGTCCTATTCAACTTGACTCTAAGGATTACAACATGAAAACACTACACCTAATGGAGAAATAGATAATAAAATTATAGCCCATATATGTTAACCAAACCAAAGAAACAAACAGGACAACTTGAAATACTGATCATCTCAGATACAAGAGGAATACGAGACAAGTTGGACAGAATGAGGGGTAATTACTGGCCAACTCAGACTAGTATTACCCTTGTATTAAGATGACTGGAAATCCTAGGGTTACCACATCCCTTCGAGATAAAAAAAATATACCTCATATTACCCTTGTACTTAATATCGTAGAAAGTCCTAACGTCTTAATGACTACTATTTTAGAACCAGACTATGGAATGGAGCAACTGCTAATAGAAAAAAGAGAGACCTGGCCTGAATATATTCTAAAATATTAGGAATGGTACTGCTACCTACCTATGCAATTAAAGAATAAGGTCCTATTCGACTTGACTCTAAGGATTAGAACATGAAAACACTACACCTAATGGAGAAATAGATAATAAAATTATTGCCCATATATGTTAACCAAACCAAAGAAACAAAAAGGAATACTTGAAATACTGATCATCTCAGATACAAGAGGAATACTAGACAAAGGTGGACAGAATGAGAGTTAATTTCTGGCCAACTGAGACTAGTATTACCCTTGCATTGAGATGACTGAAAATGATGAAAAAGAGGGGTTACCACATCCCTCCGAAAAAAAAAAAAATAGACCTAGGATTAGCCTTATACTTAATATCGTAGAAAATCCTAACGTCTTGAATGACTACTATTTTAGAACCAGACTATGGAATGGAGAAACTTCTAATAGAAAAAAGAGTGACCCGGCCTGAATATATTCTAAACAAATTAGAAATGGTACCGCTTCCTTCCTACGCAATTGAAGAATAAGGGCCTATTCGACTTAACTCTAAGGAATTCAATGACTACTATTTTAAAATAAGACTATGGAATGGAGAAACTTCTAATAGAAAAAAGAGGGACCCGGCCTGAATATATTCTAAAATATTAGGAATGGTACCGCTACCTACCTACGCAATTAAAGAATAAGGTCCTATTCGACTTGACTCTAAGGATTACAACGTGAAAACACTACACCTAATGGAGAAATAGATAATAAAATTACAGCCTATATATGTTAACCAAACCAAAGAAACAAACAGCACTATTAGAAAAACTGATCATCTCAGATACAAGATGAATACTAGACAAAGGTGGACAGAATGAGAGTTAATTTCTGGCCAACTGAGACTAGTATTACCCTTGTATTAAGATGACTGAAATTCCTAGGGTTTCCACATCCCTCCGAAAATAAAAAAAATAGACCTAGGATTACCCTTTTACTTAATATCGTAGAAAATCCTAACACCTAGAATTACTACTATTTTAAAATAAGACTACGGAATGAAGAAACTTCAAATAGAAAAAAGAGGGACCCGGCCTGAATATATTCTAAACAAATTAGAAATGGTACCGCTACCTCCCTACGCAATTGAAGAATAAGGGCCTATTCGACTTAACTCTAAGGAATTCAATGACTACTATTTTAGAATCAGACTATGGAATAGAGCAACTGCTAATGCAAAAAAGCGGGACCCGGCCTGAATATATTCTAAAATATTAGGTATGGTACCGCTACCTACCTACGCAAATAAAGAATAAGGTCCTATTCAACTTGACTCTAAGGATTACAACATGAAAACACTACACCTAATGGAGAAATAGATAATAAAATTATAGCCCATATATGTTAACCAAACCAAAGAAACAAACAGGACAACTTGAAATACTGATCATCTCAGATACAAGAGGAATACGAGACAAGTTGGACAGAATGAGGGGTAATTACTGGCCAACTCAGACTAGTATTACCCTTGTATTAAGATGACTGGAAATCCTAGGGTTACCACATCCCTTCGAGATAAAAAAAATATACCTCATATTACCCTTGTACTTAATATCGTAGAAAGTCCTAACGTCTTAATGACTACTATTTTAGAACCAGACTATGGAATGGAGCAACTGCTAATAGAAAAAAGAGAGACCTGGCCTGAATATATTCTAAAAAATGTGAAATGGTACTGCTACCTTCTGACCAAATTGAAGAATAAGGGCCTATTCGACTTGACTCTAAGGATTACAATATAAAAACACTAAACCTAATGAAGAAATAGATAATAAAATTATAGCCTATATATGGTATCCAAACCAAAGAAACAAACAGCACTATTTGAAATGCTGACCATCTCAGATACAAGAGGAATACTAGACAAAGATGGACAGAATGAGAGTTAATTTCTGGCCAACTGAGACTAGTATTACCCTTGTATTAAGATGACTGAAATTCCTAGGGTTTCCACATCCCTCCGAAAATAAAAAAATAGACCTAGGATTACCCTTTTACTTAATATCGTAGAAAATCCTAACACCTAGAATTACTACTATTTTAAAATAAGACTACGGAATGGAGAAACTTCTAATAGAAAAAAGAGGGACCCGGCCTGAATATATTCTAAACAAATTAGAAATGGTACCGCTACCTCCCTACGCAATTGAAGAATAAGGGCCTATTAACTCTAAGGAATTCAATGACTACTATTTTAGAATCAGACTATGGAATAGAGCAACTGCTAATGCAAAAAAGCGGGACCCGGCCTGAATATACTCTAAAATATTAGGTATGGTACCGCTTCCTACCTACGCAAATAAAGAATAAGGTCCTATTCGACTTGACTCTAAGGATTACAACATGAAAACACTACACCTAATGGAGAAATAGATAATAAAATTATAGCCAATATATGTTAACCAAACCAAAGAAACAAACAGGACAACTTGAAATACTGATCATCTCAGATACAAGAGGAATACGAGACAAGTTGGACAGAATGAGGGGTAATTACTGGCCAACTCAGACTAGTATTACCCTTGTATTAAGATGACTGGAAATCCTAGGGTTACCACATCCCTTCGAGATAAAAAAAATATACCTCATATTACCTTTGTACTTAATATCGTAGAAAGTCCTAACGTCTTAATGACTACTATTTTAGAACCAGACTATGGAATGGAGCAACTGCTAATAGAAAAAAAAGAGACCTGGCCTGAATATATTCTAAAATATTAGGAATGGTACTGCTACCTACCTACGCAATTAAAGAATAAGGTCCTATTCGACTTGACTCTAAGGATTACAACATGAAAACACTACACCTAATGGAGAAATAGATAATAAAATTACAGCATATATATGTTAACCAAACCAAAGAAACAAACAGCACCATTAGAAAAACTGATCATCTCAGATACAAGAGGAATACTAGACAAGTTGGACAGAATGAGAGGTAATTACTGGCCAACTCAGACTAGTATTACCCTTGTATTAAGATGACTGAAATTCCTAGGGTTTCCACATCCCTCAGAAAATAAAAAAAATAGACATAGGATTACCCTTTTACTTAATAACGTAGAAAATCCCAACACCTAGAATTACTACTATTTTAAAATATGACTATGGAATGGAGAAACTTCTAATAGAAAAAAGAGGGACCCGGCCTGAATATATTCTAAACAAATTAGAAATGGTACCGCTACCTCCCTACGCAATTGAAGAATAAGGGCCTATTCGACTTAACTCTAAGGAATTCAATGACTACTATTTTAGAACCAGACTATGGAATGGAGCAACTGCTAATGCAAAAAAGTGGGACCCGGCCTGAATATATTCTAAAATATTAGGAATGGTACCGCTACCTACCTACGCAATTAAAGAATAAGGTCCTATTCGACTTGACTCTAAGGATTACAACATGAAAACACTACACCTAATGGAGAAATAGATAATAAAATTACAGCCTATATATGTTAACCAAACCAAAGTAACAAACAGCACTATTAGAAAAACTTACCATCTCAGATACAAGAGGAATACCAGACAAAGTTGGACAGAACGAGAGTTAATTACTGGCCAACTCAGACTAGTATTACCCTTGTATTAAGATGACTGAAATTCCTAGGGTTTCCACATCCCTCAGAAAATAAAAAAAATAGACCTAGGATTACCCTTTTACTTAATATCGTAGAAAATCCCAACACCTAGAATTACTACTATTTTAAAATATGACTATGGAATGGAGAAACTTCTAATAGAAAAAAGAGGGACCCGGCCTGAATATATTCTAAACAAATTAGAAATGGTACCGCTACCTCCCTACGCAATTGAAGAATAAGGGCCTATTCGACTTAACTCTAAGGAATTCAATGACTACTATTTTAGAACCAGACTATGGAATGGAGCAACTGCTAATGCAAAAAAGCGGGACCCGGCCTGAATATATTCTAAAATATTAGGAATGGTACCGCTACCTTCCTACGCAATTAAAGAATAAGGTCCTATTCGACTTGACTCTAAGGATTACAACATGAAAACACTACACCTAATGGAGAAATAGATAATAAAATTACAGCCTATATATGTTAACCAAACCAAAGTAACAAACAGCACTATTAGAAAAACTTACCATCTCAGATACAAGAGGAATACCAGACAAAGTTGGACAGAACGAGAGTTAATTACTGGCCAACTCAGACTAGTATTACCCTTGTATTAAGATGACTGAAATTCCTAGGGTTTCCACATCCCTCAGAAAATAAAAAAAATAGACCTAGGATTACCCTTTTACTTAATAACGTAGAAAATCCTAACACCTAGAATTACTACTATTTTAAAATAAGACTATGGAATGGAGAAACTTCTAATAGAAAAAAGAGGGACCCGGCATGAATATATTCTAAACAAATTAGAAATGGTACCGCTACCTCCCTACACAATTGAAGAATAAGGGCCTATTCGACTTAACTCTAAGGAATTCAATGACTACTATTTTAAAATAAGACTATGGAATGGAGAAACTTCTAATAGAAAAAAGAGGGACCCGGCCTGAATATATTCTACACAAATTAGAAATGGTACCGCTACCTCCCTACGCAATTGAAGAATAAGGGCCTATTCGACTTGACTCTAAGGATTACAACATGAAAACACTACACCTAATGGAGAAATAGATAATAAAATTACAGCATATATATGTTATCCAAACCAAAGAAACAAACAGCACCATTAGAAAAACTGATCATCTCAGATACAAGAGGAATACTAGACAAGTTGGACAGAATGAGAGGTAATTACTGGCCAACTCAGACTAGTATTACCCTTGTATTAAGATGACTGAAATTCCTAGGGTTTCCACATCCCTCAGAAAATAAAAAAAATAGTTCTAGGATTACCCTTTTACTTAATAACGTAGAAAATTCCAACACCTAGAATTGCTACTATTTTAAAATAAGACTATGGAATGGAGAAACTTCTAATAGAAAAAAGAGGGACCCGGTCTGAATATATTCTAAACAAATTAGAAATGGTACCGCTACCTCCCTACGCAATTGAAGAATAAGGGCCTATTCGACTTAACTCTAAGGAATTCAATGACTACTATTTTAGAATCAGACTATGTAATAGAGCAACTGCTAATGCAAAAAAGCGGGACCTGGCCTGAATATATTCTGAAAAATGTGAAATGGTACTGCTACCTTCCGACCAAATTGAAGAATAAGGGCCTATTCGACTTGACTCTAAGGATTACAATATAAAAACACTAAACCTAATGAAGAAATAGATAATAAAATTATAGCCTATATATGGTATCCAAACCAAAGAAACAAACAGCACTATTTGAAATGCTGACCATCTCAGATACAAGAGGAATACTAGACAAAGATGGACAGAATGAGAGTTAATTTCTGGCCAACTGAGACTAGTATTACCCTTGTATTGAGATGACTGAAATTCCTAGGGTTTCCACATCCCTCCGAAAATAAAAAAAATAGACCTAGGATTACCCTTTTACTTAATATCGTAGAAAATCCTAACACCTAGAATGACAACATTAAACAAAAAAATCAATCTAAAGATCATTTATATGGACCTATTTGACATAACCGTTGGGGCTAAAACATGAAACAAACCAGGCTAATGAGAAGAAAGAAGACACAACTATAACCCATCCAATACTGTTATGTAGGGACTATGCACCTATAGCATATGACAATTGATTCCTTATCATAGGATTGTAACCTATCAATGATTGTTCTTACACTTCTATAAGAATATAGGAAGTGTTTACATACCCCTGCATTTACATTATTTTCAATACCTTTACTTCAATATGTATTATTTAAATAAGGATGTAACAAATACTAAACTAAATAAAAAAAACTGTTAATACTACTTTGAATTATGACCATCCTAAATACATGAAGGAAACTGGAAAAAGTTGGACAGCATGAGGGGCAAATTTTCTGTCCAACTCAGACTTGTATTTCCCTGGTATCCAAGATGTTTGAAAGACCTAAACTGCTAGAATGATTATGATGAAAAAATACGATTTCGGGCTGATGTTAAGGGAGCTATTAATTGTTCTACCAAAAAAATGGGACAAAATATTAATCTTCAAATATTAAAAAAGAATAAACCTGATTATGAAGATTGAAGTTGAAGAAATGAGCCATTCAAGATGAAGCAGCATTGTCGAAAGCAGAAAATACGGAGGCCTTCTAGATTTCATGATTCTTCTGAACTGGTCAATTCTTCATTCAACTCCAACTTGTGACTAAAACAGGATTAATATTTCAGAAGCTATCCCTGTCATTGTTCTCCACATTTAGTTTTAAGGAGCTATTTGAGCTGATAACAATAATTGTTATATTAATTATTAATTTAGTTTGTTTCATTTTAAACTCTAAAATTCATATTGAAATCGAACTAATTAATTTTTAAACTATAAATGATGACAATTAATTAGTATTTTAAATTCTATAATACTGATTAGAAAAACAAAAAGCTGAATCTTTAATCTTATAATTATAACTCTCATAACATAATAATAATAATAATGAAGCAAATAATTGTCAACTTATTAAACAAATAATAAATATATTAAATTAATACCTACTATAATCAGAATTTAGTGAAGGAAGGTTCTGGAAATTGGAACATATATAAAAAAAAGCAGCATGAAAACATAATTGTTATAAAAATTAATCAATAAATAGTAACTAAATATATCTTAAATATTAGTTAAATATTTTTCTTACCGAGCCAAAGTGCAGGGAAAAGGAGGACCTGGAAAGAAGAGGTGCAGAAGGATATCGAGGCTGGCTGAATCCACAAAGTAAGTCGATGTCCAGGAGAGCTGGAGATGGATGTACAGTATTTCTCCATACACAGCATAGGCGGTTGAAGAGGTCAGAATATGATGATGATACTTTTCTCCACACTATGGAAACTCGGTCTGGATAGGAAGAGCAGATAAGAGCCTCGAGGTCTTCAGAAGGCCTGAAAAATGAAACAACTAAACAGTATCTGAAACAGCATAAACTTTTTTAAGGCATTCCATTTTATTTCCCTCTCCTATTAGTTTTAGAGAATTAGTATTCAGTTTAGAAACTTATCAAATCGCTGAGAGGAACACTAAGTCAAATTATTTTGATTTGTTTTTTTACAGCATGATTCTTAAATAATTTCAATTATCATCCCAATAAGATAAATGAGGCCATTTATGTTTATTAATTTAAGCAATAAGGATCAGAAAGGATTTAAGTATAATGTTTGCAAAAATAAAAATAAAGCTAATAACTATTAACCAATGAATTTAGGTATGCTTAACAATGTTTATAATAATCTAAAAGTTATCGTAAAATTAAACATGGGCATGATAATTTGTATAGAGATTGTTTTAAAATCCAAAATGGCAGATGGAAATCAAAGGGGTATAATCACTGGTATAATCTTTGCACTCCAAGAATCTTATTATTTGAATTTTGAACCCGTAAAAAAACAAAAATTAATGTATTATGTATTAATAATTAATAGTGTTCACAAACATCAAAACTGTGAATAATAATGCCAATACTTTTTTATTTAAGAAATACTTAAAAAATCAAACTATCTAAATATCTAACTTATAATCTAAATAAATCAAGTACCTTTACAGAAATTTAGACCTAGACAATAATACGCTATTTAGTGATGAAAGATTATAGAAATTATGATATATATGTAAAGAAGTTATATGATGACTTATTGTGTAATAAAAGTTCATCGATATATATTTTACAATAAGATTCGAGAATCTTGTGTATTAGTGAAACGAAAAAATGTTCATGATAATTCGAAATGAATTGTATTATAAATGAAATTTGAATAAATAATTATGTTTAATTACCTGTGAAAAAAATTCGACAGTTCATCTCTTTATGAAGTTCTAATTCAAAATGGCGGACTTGGTCCTTAGGCCTAAGGGACGTCAGTATCTCATTGAAGTAAATACAAAATCACAAATAACTGAAAAAGTGAATTTCAACTAATTTCAATAATTTTGCAAATAAAAAATCAGCAAAAATTGTACATCATTGTAAAATACACAATTAAAATACATTTACATTTAATATGCAGATGCCAATCCAGAAATTGTGATGGAACTGTTGGCTATCCTGTCTTAGCTGTTTGAAATCACACTATTTTATAAATAATTTATAATTCTTTACTTATTCCTTCATATAGCTAATTCAATATGAAAAATATTCATAGACATGTAGTTGATATAAACTTTAATTGATGGAAAAATAAATCAAATGTTTTAAAATCCATTTTATGTATTTTAAAAAAATTAATAATGTAATCAAATATGTAAATCGTAATAAAACTTAAATGTTTCGAAATGATTAATTAAAATATCTCGATGAAATTCATTAATCAATTATATCGGATATATTAATATTATTTATCAACAGTATATAAATAATTGAAATATTGATAATAACTTTTAATAATATCAATAATAATTACAAACCCTTAAAGAACAGTACGACTACTTCCGAGAGAGTTCTTGACTTGTTGAAATCCTGGGAAAGACTAAAAAGATGCAGTGGAGGGGATGCCTCGTAGCCAATCAGATGCGACTTCAATAGCCAGTAACAGAAAGAGACAGATATATCTCCCTCTCGCTCATCCTAATTTAATAATACCCCATCCGTCCCATTATAAAAACTTCGAGTTTTAAAGCTTAGTAGGATATTATATTAGAGACAAGTGTTTTTAATATGAGGATATTAAATTATGTATTTCTTAACGTATTATTTCTATCAACAAGTATAATTTAAATAATTATGATTTAGGTTTCTCAGGCTATTCAGTCAAAAACATCTTTTTTTAATGATTATTATTAAAAGTATAAACAACAATGTAACCAAGTGAAAGAGAATCAAATAAAGAAAACATTCAAAATAAGCAAGACAGATTCAGCCAATATCCATAATGATCTTACAAAAGCAGAATTTCCATTAAATGAGAAATAGTTTTTGTCCCTTGGCCATAGGCGGATCCAGGGGGGAGGGCACGGGGTGGTTAGACACGTACTCCCCAGACGGTTTTTGTGTACTGTGGAGAATCCATTACAGTACATATATATAGGCAAATCATGTGATGATAGTTGTTAAAATATGTGAATAAAATAACGGAAATAACAAGAGTAAAACTATTGTTTAGATATTTTAATAAACCTTTGAAACCTTTCTATAAATACTACAAGTTTATTTCTAAGTCATTGTTGATTTTTTTGCCGTCTGCCCGTTGTGCCCTTGCCCTTGGCCTTAAATATTGTTCAACGTATGAACCAAATCAATCTTTTGTAGCATTTAGAATCAGTTACAATGAATATATTATAAAAAATGATGTAGATGAGACTCGTTGTGATGAAATGGGACAAAAAAGCGTTTGCGTAACGAATAATTACAAAAATAATACTTCTAATTATAAATGTATAACAAGAAATATTCGATAATCATTGCGCAGGTTGTCGCTTCGAATTTAGTCACAAGTTTTAACTTTTTATTCGTTTCCCTTTTAATAATTTTCGAAAGTACAATTCATCATAAGCTATAGTGTGGAAAATAGAATGTAATTAAGGGAAATGTGCATTCTTCGGTATTCATTTCATCTAGAAATCAAAGATTCAACAAAAATATCATCTACACAGTAGAGCCTCTATAATCCGACGTGTGTGGAGTTTCAAGTTGAGACGCGTTACTGAAACTATTGTAAACAAACAGCCAGCGATCACTCAGTTGCCTCGCCGTGCCGTCTCGTGGTTTACCCGCCGGCATACATATTTACCACTTTTATTCGTAGTGTCTAGTGTGGTGTCGAGTGCGGTGACATTTTATAGTGTAGATTAATGTATATTTCAAGATACTATATGTATTGATGAGTGAAAAAGTCTCAGTGTAAACGGAAGCACAAAACTTTAAGACTGATTCAGAAAAACAGAATTTTAAATAGACTTGAAAAGGGAGACAAGATTACCAGCCTAGCAAATGAATATAGAGTCGCCCGTGCTGCAATACATGTCATACGTAAGAACCGGGGCAAAATTAAGTCTTTCTGTGAAAGCAGTGACAATGTTAAAAATGTACGGAAAACGTTGAAAAAAGGCGTGGTCCCTCAGGTTGAGGATAGCCTATAGGCTAATAATCCAAGCATATATGCTTGCTCCATTCAAGAAAGGAATAGGCACACACCAATATCAGGGGAAATTCTTTAAGAAAAAGCTAAGATATTTTACGAAAAAATAATAGGAAAAGACGATTTTGAGGCTAGTGAAGGATGGCTTGAAAAATTCAAAAAACTATTTGGAATTCGTTTGCTAAGTATGACAGGTGAAAAACTTTCTTGTGATGTTGCTGCAGTCGACCCATACAAAGAAAAGTTCAAAGATATCATTAATAAACTAGCCCTAACTACTGACCAAGGGAGTTATCATTCTACAATGATAAGGGTTTGTTTTAGGGACTTTTACCAAAAAAAAACATTCGTTCACCGTGCTGAAGCAAGTGCTCCGGGACGAAAACAAACCAAGGACAGAATATCATTCATGCCGTGTTCAAGTGTAAGTGGCGAACATAAATTATTGATCGGTACGGCAAAGAATCCCAGGGCATTTAAAAATGTCAACCTCCCCGCTGATTACAAAAACGCAAAGAAAAAAGAAGGGGTTGAATGACCCAGTCAGTGTTTAAGGAATGGTTCCACGGAATATTTGTGCAATTGGTAAAAAAGTATCTGAAAAGAAAGAAATTGCCCCAAAAGGCTTCGCTTATTTTGGACAACTGCTCTGGTCCCCCAGAAGAAGATGAGATGTAAAGTAAAGGCTTCCATGTCATGATTTTGTCGCCTAACGTTACACCTCTTCTACAACCCATGGACCAGAATGTCATTCAGACTGTTAAAATGCACAATAAAAAAGCTTTGCTTTACAAAGTTTTGTCAAAGGAAGGCAGTGTAATCCAGTCATTGAAAGACGTGGTTTTTGACCTTGGTAATGCTTGGGAAAAGCTCGCAGAAAAAACAATTGTTTTTTCATGGCGCAACGTATGGTCTGATACGATATTGGAGCGATACAATAAAAACAAAAACAACGAAATGGACAATGATCAAACCGAGCTAATTGAGCTGCGAGATACGATTTCTGAAAAACTTGTAGACGGCAACGAAAGCCTGACAACAGAGGACGTAAACATATGGCTGATCGGTAAAGAAGAGGAAAACGGCCAAATTATGACGGATGACGAAATAGTCAAAGACGTGACTAGCAGAGATGAAGAAGAAGGCGGTAGTGAGGAAGGGGCCTGCCTTCATACTGTGAGAAACGATGTTTCCATGGATGCATTTGCAACTTCAGTGAATTGGGCGGAAGAAAATAATGTGTCTGCTAGTGACATTCTTGTTTTAAAAAGACTTCAAGAGAAGGTGTTGAAAGTGTCTTTTCAAGCTAAGCAACAAATGAAAATTGACAGTTTTTTTACTCCAATGGAATAAGGCTACAGATACTGTTCTGTACCGTAAGTTGAAGGTTATGTTTACTAATAGCTTTTTAATCCGGTACTATTAACATTTGATTTCTAATAGATCAATTTTGATTTGTTGTTGATTCTTTTATATATTAAACAATTGTTTGGATTTGTACAAGTCCAATAAAACAAGTTTTTGTGCATTTAAATGTTTTTATTGCTGAGCTTCCAGAAATCCCGCGTTTTCACTAATCCGGCAGTACCCTGGCCCGATATCTGCCGGATTAGTGAGAGTCTACTGTACTTCGAAATGGTAGTTGCAACTTTTATTTCTTGATGAAATGATTACCAAAATCTACTCATTACCTATAATTTCATTTTCTCACGATAACTTACATTTTTGGAAAATTTTAAAAATAAGAATTAACAGTTAAAACTTGTCACTCAACTCGAAGCGACATCCTGCGGAACAGATGACGATAAAACCAACAAAACCGTTGGATTCAACAAAAGTACTACATTATCAAACCACATCTTTTGTTAAATGATATAAAAACATACAAAAAATTCGGTTCGATCGAACACATAAAGTAATGATCGATGCTAACTGTTAAGCTGATTGACTAAGCTAAATGATTGATAAAAAACATAAATATATTAGCTTGAAAATATACCATTAAATAAGTATTGCTATTAGAGTTTTTTTAATAATATTGAATACATGTGAAAAGCCAAGGGAAAGCGATACAAATTTTGAAACGTAAATCCTAACATTTAGTTAAAATTAAATTAAATATTGAATAAAATTAAATCCAATATTTTAAATTTATAATCGGTGCGAGCTAAGAAACATTGTTCTAATTGACTGAATTTACTTATAGAACAGGCATAAAACTATTAAAATAGTATACTTTAGAATTCCAGATTAAGTTGGGCATAGTAGTGCGACTTTTTTAAAGTCGCATATATTACATCATATTACATCCTCAATAATTAAGAAATTCCTCCTAAAACCGCCGTTATCCTAGATTTAAAAAAGACAATAATGAATAAATGAAAAAAGTGAATAAAAAATGTCGATAAGAAACAAATACGACAAATAGACAAAATAAAATAAGAACAATAGTTCTAGTTCAAGTGAGCACGAGATATTATTATTAATTTAAATAATAATATAAAATTATAAAAAAGTATTTTCATTTCGTATCCGACTTAAGTACAGCTGTACCTTTTCAATGCTAGCTTTTAGGACAAACCTAAAAACATATGTATGTTCAACATGAATGTGCCATGAGCACTTGAGTGGGTAGACGAAAAATTTTATGTAAATATAAAATCTACTTCTAATAGGATTATATTTTAAAATATCCAATATTATGGAATCCTGTATGTAAATTATAAAAATTGAATACAAATTTGATATAAGATTCTTGGAAGGATATTAGATTTGCGATAAAAATACCTGCTGATGTGAGTAAAATTAAATGATGATTTTACTGTCAGGATAACCGAAAACTAAAAAATAGAATATTTTTTAATAATTTTAAAATAAGAATTGAATTGATTTAATCGTAAAATAGCGTGGGGTTGTTAATTGTTGATGTTAATTGTAAATATTTTATTGACTGATATTGGTAAAAGTAGTCATTATGAAAATTTCTTAACAAGCACCACACTTTTTTTTTTACAATAAAATGCATTTTTTTTTTTTGGTTAATCACTTTCTTCTTATCAACAATTATTTTCTACTTTTTACTTGTCCAATATCCTGACGGTAAAATTATCATCTTATTTTTACACACATCTGCAGGTATATTCATCACAGATCTAATTTCTTTCTAAGAATCTTAATTAAAATTTTCATTCTTATAATTTACATTCTTAGGATTTCATGATATTGGACGTTTTTGATAAAATCCTATTAAATTAAAATTATTATATAATTTTTATTTTTGTTTCTTATCACTGCATTTTTTTTTTGTTTTTTTAAGCTATCATTTGTTTCTAATGAATTTCTTAGATATAAGTAAATAGTTTACCCAACAAAATTTTACACTTTTCTTCTGTATAATTTAATTGTTTAATTAATAATTAATCGTTTATTGTTCAATTAATATTTTATCTAATTGATATTACGGATTTGAATGCTGTGGTGATGCATTTACGTAAGCTTGAAAAATGCAGGTAAAGGTACCTGTTTTTTATAAAAGCAGGTAGGAGATTCTATCTGCTTTTATTATTATCTAATTGTTTGTGGTACAAAACTTGAAAAATTTTCAAATTCTACTTTAGAATCAGACTAAGGAATGGAGCAACCGCTAATAGAAAAAAGAGTGACCAGGGCTGACTATATTCTAAAAAATGAGAACTGGTACCGCTACCTCACTACACAATTGAAGATTCAGGGCCTATTCGACTTTGTTCGTTCATTTAACGTCACTTTATGCTGCTATGGCTAATCGGACGATGCTACAGTGGGAGCTCTGAATTTTGCCTATCCAGGTTTAATTAGGATAGGGATTTTTAACGAGTACCTGACATCTTACAGGCTCGGGACCCCTATTTAACGTCCCTTCCGAAGGACGGCGTAACTAAGGATGTTTTACTCCATAAAAAAATCCTAGGGCCACCTGCCGGGCTACGAACCCGCGATCTTGGACTTAGTAGTTTGTTATGCTAACCACTAGACCACAGGTGACTGTAGGCCTATTCGACTTAACCCTAACCATTATTACATAACATATGAAATCCTATTCAATAGATGGAGTAATACTAGACAAAGTTGGTCAGAATGAGAGGTAAATTCTGGCCAACTGAGACTAGTATTGCCCTTGTATTTAAGATGACTGAAAATCCTAGGGTTACCGCATCTCTCCGAAAATATAAAAAATAGACCTGGCATTATCCTTGTACTTAATATTGTAGAAAATCCTAACACCTAGAATGACTACTATTTTAGAATCAGACTATGGAATGGAGCAACTGGTAATAGAATAAAGAGTGACCAAGCCTGACTAGATTCTAAAAAATAAAAAATGGTACCACCACCTCCCTATGCAAATGAAGATTAAGGACTTATTCGACTTAACCCTAAGCATTAAAAGTTAAAATATGAAATCCTAGTGAAAAGATGGTGAATATAATTACAGCATATATATGTTAACCAAACAAAGGAAACAAATAGCACTATTTGAAATACTGACCATCTTAGATACAAAAAGAAACCTAGACAAAGTTGGACAGAATGAGAGGTAAATTCGGGCCAACTCAGAGTAGTGTTACCCTTGTATTTAAGATGAATGAAAATGCTACTTTTTTAGAATCAGACTATGGAATGGAGCAACTGCTAATAGAAAAAAGTGTAACCACGGCTGACTATATTTTAAAAATTGGGAGATGGTACAGCCACCTCCCCTAGCAAATGAAGTTTAGGGCCTATTTGAATTGACTATAATAATTATAATATGAAATAACTAAACCTAATGGATTCAGAGAACTGAATTACAACCAACTAAAACTATCCAAAACAAGAAAAAAAAAAGCAGCACTATTCGGAATACTGATCATCTCAGATACAAGAGGAATACTAGACAAGTTGGACAGAATGAGAGGTACATTCTGGCCAACTCGGACTAGTAGTACCCTTGTATTAAGATGACTGAAAATCCTAGGGTTACCACATCCCTTCGAAAATACTAAAAAGGAGACCTAGTATTACCCTTGTATTTATTTGATATCATATAAAATCCTAACACCTAGAAAGACTACTATTTTAGAATCAGACCATGGGATGGAGCAACCGCTAATAGGAAAAACACTGTGAAGGCCTGACTATATTCTAAAAATTGAGAGATGGTACCGACACCTCCGTTCGTAAGTGAAGATTAAGGGCCCATTTGACTTTACTCTATGGATTACAATATAAAATAACTAAACCTAATGGAGAAATAGAAATCTCAATCACAACCAACTAAAACTGACCAACACAAGAAGCAAAAAAAAAGCAAAACTTTTTGAAATATTGACTATCTCAGATACAAGAGGAATACTAGACAAAGTTGGACAGAGTGAGAGGTAATTTCTGCCCAACTGAGACTAGTATTACCCTTGTATTAAGATGACTGAAAATTCTAGAGTTACCACATCCCTACGCAAAAAAAAAAAAGAAAATCCTAACACCTAGAATGACTACTATTTTAGAATCAGATTATGGAATAGAGTAACTGCTAATAGAAAAAAGAGTGACCAGGCCTGATTATATTCTAAAAATTGATAGATGGTACCGCCACCTCCCCTAGCAAATGAAGATCAAGTGCCTATTGGACTTAACACTAAGGACTTCAATATGCAATAACATACCAAACTGGATAGATATAGAATAAAATCAACTAACCACAACACTACAAAGAAAAAATAAATAAATAAATGCACTATTTGGAATACTGACCATCTCAGATACAAGAAAAATCCAGGACAAAGTTGGACAGAATATATATATATATATATAATATATACTGGCCAACTGAGACTATTTAAGATGACTGAAAATCCTAGGGTTACATCCCTCCGAAAATAAAAATAATATACCTAGTATTACCCTGTTACTTAAGATGTCAGAAAATCCTAGGGTTACATCTCTCCGAAAATAAAAATAATATACCTAGTATTATCCTGTTACTTAAGATGTCAGAAAATCCTAACACCTAGAATGACTACTATTTTAAAATCAGACTATGGAATGGAGCAACTGCTAACAGAAAAAAGAGTGACCAGGCCTGACTATATTCTAAAAATTGATAGATGGTACCACCAACTCCCTACGCAAATGAAGATTAAGGACTTATTCGACTTAGCCCTAAGCATTAAAAGATAAAATATGACATCCTAATGAAGATGGTGCATAAAATTACTGGCTGTATATGTTAACAAAAAAAAGGAAACAAACAACACTATTTAAAATACTGACCATCTCAGATACAAGAGGAATACTAGACAATGAAGGAGGGGTAAATTCTGGCCGAATGAGACTAGTATTATCCTTGTATTTATGATGACTGAAAATCCTAGGGTTACCACATCCTTACGCAAATACAAAAAAGGAGACTTAGTATTTAGTTACCACATAACTAAACCTAATGGAGAAATAGAGATCTGAATTACAACCAACTAAAACTAACCAAAACAAGAAAGAAAAAAAAGCAGCAGTATTCGGAATACTGACCATCGTAAATAAAAGAAAGGTACTGGAAAAAGTTGGACAGCATGAGATGGAAATTCTCCGCCCAACTACGACCAGTATTTCACTGGTATTCAAGATGTTTAAAATACCTAAACTGCTAGAATGATTATGATGACAAAATATGATTTCGGACTGATGCTAAGGGAACGATTAACTGTTCTACCAAAAAAATAAGACAGCATATTATTCTTCAAATAATAAAAAGAGTAAACCTGATTTTGAAGATTGACATTGAAGAAATGAGTCATTCAAGATGATGCAGCATTGTTGAAAGCAAAAAATACTGAGGCCTTCTAGATTTCATGATTCTTCTGAACTGGTCAATTCTTCATTTAACTCCAACTCGCAACTAAAACAGGATTAACATTTTAAAAGCTATCCATGTCATTGTTGCCCTCAGTTAGCTTTTAGGAGCTATTTAAGTTGATAACAATTAATTTAGTTTGTTCCATTTTCAACTTTAAAAAATCTAAATTATTAATTTTAATTTTTAATCTATAAATAATGAAAAACAATAAGATTAATATTTTAAATTACATAATATTGATTAGAAAAACAAAAACCTGAATCTTTAACCTTATAATTATAACTTTCATAACATAAAAATAATAATAATAATAATGAAGCAAATAATTGTTAACCCACTCAATAAATATTAAAAATATTAAATCAATACCTACTTCAGACTATAACTTAATTCAGTAAATGGAAATATCACCTTAAATAATAATATGCTAATTAGTGAAGGAAGATTCTGGAAATTAGAACATATATCAAAACAAACAGCATTAAATTTCTACAAAAGTTAATAAAACGTTGACAAACAAATCTTGAATATTAGTTAAATACTTTTCTTACCAAGCCAAAGTGGAGGGAAAAGGAGGAAGAAGATGACCTGAGAAGAAGAGGTGAAGAAGGACATTGAGACTGGCTGGATCCACATAGTCGGTCGATGACCGGCATAGCTGGAGAGGGCTGTTCAGAATTCCTCCATACACTGCATAGGTGATTGATGAGGACAGAATATGATGATGATACTTTTCTCCACACAACAGGAGCTCGGTCTGGATAAGGAGAGTAGATTTGAGTCCTGAGGTCCTCAGTGGAACAGCAATACTAAATGAGGAAACAGCAAAACAGTAACTGAAACAGTATTATCTTTTTTATAGCATTACATTTTATTTCACGCTCTTATTCTTAGTTTTAGAGAGCATCTTTATTTTATTATATTTTGCAAATAACTTTGTTAGTTAGAAAGGAATTAATGTTAGTTAATTATTCTGGAGGTTGTCACATCTAATTGAGCCACATTAAGTTCTAACTTTATCTATACTTCAAAATGATAGTTGAAACTTTTATTTCTTGATGAAATGGTTAACTAAATCTACTTATTACACATTATTAGATTCTCTTTTCCATACTAAATATAATGATGACGACATGATATTCAGGAACTTGTATTTATGGGAAATATTAAAAATGAAACAAATAAAAAGTTAAAACCTGTTGCAACTCGACTCGCTGCAACAACCTGTGGAACAGATACCCTAATTTTACACTCTAATTCGTATTCAAACAAATTCATTCATTTTATTTTTTAAGGTCAACTAACATTAAAAAAAAAAATTACAAAGATTAACATTTTAAATTATACAGAAAGTATTTAAAAGACCAAAATTTCAATGTTTAACCTTATAGTTTTAACATAATAGTATAATAGGTGGAACATAATATTCTATTACTGTAGGGTAATAATAAAGCAAATAAATGTGAACCGATAAATAACTTAAAATTAAACTTTTTTTTGGAGTTTGGCTTAGTTAGTGCTATCTCCAGCTAGTACCTAAAATCCAATATGTCTCCTTGCATAATACTGACCACCAGATTATTTCAATATATTATTAATTCCTTAGTTGGAATTAGTATTCAGTTAAGAAACTTATCAAATCGCTATGAGGAACACTAAGTCAAATTAGATTTTTTTTTTACTTAATTTTAATTATCAACTCATAAGATAAATAAGGTAAATTATATTTGTTAAGTTAAGCAATAAGAATCAGAAAGTATTTAAGTCTAATGTTTACAAAAACCAAAATAAAGCAAATAATCACTAACCAATTATTTTATATATGATTTGCAATGAATGATTATAATAATATAAAATTTAACCTGAAAGGAAACATGGGAATGATAAATTATGTATAGAGGCTGTTTTAAAATCCAAAATGGCGAATAGAAACCAAAGGGGACCAATAAATGAAATTATTTTCACTCCATGAATCTTATTATTTAAATGTTTAACACATAAAAATATAAAACGAATATGTTCTATATTAATAGTTAATTGTGTTTATAAACATTGGAGTGGTTAATAGTAATTACAATACTTTTATACCTTTTTAATATGTATTTGAAAAATAAACTTAGACCCTTTTTTATAATCTGAATAAATCAAATACCAATACAGAAATTCGGAAATCGACAATAATACGTTATTTAGTTATTAAAGATTATAGAAATTATAATATATATATACCGTATATTAAAACAGTTCATGATAATTCGAAATTAGTCCATCTCTATGTGAAATTTAAATAAATAATTATATTTAATTACCTGTAAAAAATTCGACAGTTCATCTCTTTATGAAATTCTAATTCAAAATGGCGTACTTTGTCCTTAGGCCTAAGTGACATCAGTATTCGATTGAAGTAATTCTAAAACCATAAATAACTGAAATCATGAATTTTAACTAGTTTAAATAATGTTTGAAAAAAAAAATCAGCTAAAAATTGTATATCATGCTAAAATACTCGATTAAAATACATTTACATTTAATATACAGTTGCTTGTCCAGAAGTTGTGGTGGAGGGGAGTGACTGTTGGCCATCCTCTCTTAGCTGTTTGACCATTAATAATTGAAATGTATGTCGATATAGCAAAATCTATTATCTTAAATACAGCAAGCGATATAATTTTACTTTATAATGTAATCTTAATTTTCGTTAATATATGATTTATAAAGTATATTTTGTTTTTAGACATTTTAATAATAATTTCTAGTTTTAATTCTGTTATTTCCTTATTACCTTATAAATTAGTATTTGTATTCAATATTAATTATAAGAAATAATTAACAGCTTTAATTCGCATTTTTATAATTATATCATAATATTACTAAGTGACGATGTTTAGTGAGAAAAATTAAAGGTTTCAACTCACTGTCTCGGTTATTCTGAAGGCCGTGATTCTTAAGGATTTTTTTTCTATTGAAAACTATTATTAGTTTAAAATTTACATTTATTATTTTTAATTTTAGCTGATGAAAAAAATAATCTAACGAAATAAATAAGAAGAATCAGAAAATTATTCGTTACGATATTTGATGTTGAAGTACTTTTAATGTCCATACTATTGTTTCTGATTTTCAAATACGTTTAATTAGTACGAAATAAATGGTAAACAAAACAAATAATTATTTGAAAAACGAAATTTGAATTAATGTGCTATTAGAAAGAAAAACTGCTGTAACAAAAACCCGATATAAGAAAAAACTTTTCAATGAGGGAGGGAGAAACTATGAGAGACACGAGTGATAATTCAATAAATTTGTAAAAAAAAAACATTTAAAATTTAAAATATTTTTTATAAAATCCAAAATTAAAAGATCTGCAGTACATTCCATGAATATTGAGCAATATTACTTTCCAAAATATTTTATTTGCAATAACTATTATCCATAATTGCACATTATGAATAGCAATGCCAATCATTGCTCCTCACTTATAAACCCTTCATAATGATATATAACCATTAATAGAACTCAAATATTACAAAATCCCATTAATTGTGTTTAGATAAGAATTAACAATGTAATAAAATATGAAAATTGTAATTAAAACTTAAATATTTTGAGATGGCATATTAAAATATCCTAATGTATATCATTAATCAATTATATCGGATACATTAATATTATTTATCAATAGTATATAAATAATGGAGATATATATATATATATATATATATATATATATATATATATATATATATAACAATATCAATAATAATTACAAACCCTTTAAGTAGGACTACTTCGGAGAGTTCTTGACTTGTTGTAATCCTGGGAAAGACTAAAAAGATGCAGTGGAGGGGATGCCTCGCAGCCAATCAGATGCGACTTCAATAGCCAGTAACAGAAAGAGACAGATATATCTCCCTCTCCCTCATCCTAATTTAATAATGCGCCATCCTGTTCCATTATAAACACTTTGGATTTTTAAAGCTTACTAGGATATTAGATCACTGGCTAGTGTCTTGAATATGAGGATATTGAATTATATATTTCTTAACGTATTATTTCTATCGCCCATGTACGAACCAAATCAATCACTTGTAACATCTATAATCATTTACACTGGATATATAATAGAAAATAAGGGTAAATGAAGAATAAGGTTTTGTCTCAGATTTTCTTAAACTTGATTTTTTAGGTAGTTTCAGGTGAGCTGAGTTCAGAAAAAAAAATATTTTGGGGGCTTGCGAATATTTATGGGGATACGGCCCAGGAAATTTTCACAAAAATTATATTTTCCGGCAAATTATAACAGCTACGGTAACAATGTTATTTTTTGTTGTGCGGTAACAGTGTTGACTTGATCATCATCATTTGGTATACATTATAATAAAATTGTACTATAGCATGTTTTTGTTAGAGAAGAATTGGTTGACTGTAACTTCTAATATAAAAAAGAAACAGATGGGGGGCATCAATAAATTGACTGCACCCCCAACTATTTCTTCCTTATATATAGCATATTTTGTTCTTTTGTGTCATCGTTTATAAAAATGAAGTATGGTTAACCAAACTGGATGTGCTTAGGGGTATGGGTCATGAATAGTTGATGCTATAGTAAGGTTTTTAAAAATTTCATGATTGTCAGGTTAGTTTGGTTTACTGCAATCTGGAACGCAGTGATGTTAATTACTGTAGCGACTGAAACTTGCTATCAATCGCGTGTCCTAAAATAAGTTTTGCTTACATATGTCCTAAAAATAATTTTACCTTTTGTGTTCTGGTTTGCGTAGTATATATTGAAAATTAAGGTTAGTCACTTATGTTTAATTTTGGGCCATGGCTTGTTTTTTTTTTTATAATACAAACTCTTTTCCAATTTTAGGCTTAGGCTTAGAGGCAAACGAAGCGCGCCATGACTTATATGCAACAGCCCCCAGTTTTTATCACTTCCATATTAAAGTTATCACCTTAAAGCATGCTAAAACCGTTGTTCTTGGCAAAAACAACAAAATACCACATTCTTCAAAAATTCCGAAAATAAACTGTACAAAACACCCAACAAATAGTTACATATAGAATATTCAAATTAGACATAAAATGCATAAATTATAATATAATTGAGAAAAAATAAAAATACCAAAATACTTACACGAATAGTCGCGTGGAGGACAACTTTCATCTAGAAAACAACACGGGAGCAGATCAAAAGGGTGTGGATGACTATTAGGCCAGTGGCCAGGAACCAAAAAAGGGCTTTAGGTCGCAATAAATTGAAGAGGCCGAAGCCTGTAGGTCTAACATATTCTGAGTTACGCCCCTAGGTAATTTTTTCCAAATAGTTTAAATAAAGGCCAGCGGCCAGGTGTTTGCGGGTCGCAAAAAATCGAAGAGAAATGCATTCTTGATATGTTGTAAGGGCATGTCTGAGTATCGTAAATCCAAGTTTGCAACCGAAAATACGAATGGCAAAACTTTTGGTGGCCGAAAAACCTCGGTGAGACTGGGTGGTTCCCCGCCTCCCTGCACAGTAGTGTCTACTAGTACTACCAATATTTTTGTATAGGTTATGTACAAGTAAATATTTATGTTTAACAATAAACAAGCTGTTTCGTGGCGTACAAGGACATTTTCTAAAAACACCACTTTCCCCAATTTTCCTTTTTTTTTAATTAACAGGAGAATTATAATACCTACAGGCCTCTTTATGTGCTTAAATCAAAGCTAATTAAATTTACTATAACTCATCGTAGGATCACTCCTTCGGCTGGTGTTCCTCACGAAAGTCGCCCAAAACTTAAAATTTGGACTTTTTGGAAAAAATCAGGTAAATCAGGTAATGTCGAATTGTCAACAAAGGATCGAAAGAATCTGTGTGGAAAAAAATGGTCCGGATGGATGTAAATAAATTTCTCTTAAATATGGAGAAATGTTTATTAAGTAGCCAATGTTTCGACCTACTTTGCAGGTCTTCTTCAGGGCTAAATATGCAAAATACAGACAATTGAAAATTAAAAAAATAGTAAAAAATTACTAAACTTGGTAAATATATAAGTTAAAATGTATGAGTGTATAGTATTAATAACCAAATGACAGGAAGGTAGTAAAATACATAATAAAGAATAAAACAGAAAGTGTTAAAAATTAAAGAATAAGGTAATAAAGATAAAAAATTAAAATGGGTAAATATTAAAGTTAAAATACATAAGTATCGGATATCTGATTTTTTTTTCTTCTTATTCACCAATATACACTAAATTTAACATATTTATGTATTCATTTATTACATGATCTATTTAGCAATGGTATTTCATTATTTTATGGTTAATTATTTGGTTATGGGCAAACTAAATACATACACTATAATTTCATTAAATGAGCTTAGTAGTTAAGCCGTCAAAGGATATATAACAGAAAGACAGACACACTTTAGCGTATTAAGCTACGTCCACACTATGAGACATTTGCTAGGCAATAGGCGAGACAAACCTTAGTCCGCCTCAGCAACGGTCTGGGAGCAGCCGGATTTGTCTCGTCTAGCGTCCACACTACTATTTCTGTTCCTAGACCAATCTTAGTCAATACACCATGGAGAGTATTGTTGTGTGCGGAATGATTTCGTGCTTTATGCTTTAAAAAATACAAAATAAAATATTTATTACTTACTTATATTAACCTTCTTGCATTTCCCACAATCGACGAATATATAATATTTTTTCAAAGTTCAGTAAAAAAACAAAACAAATGCGATCAATGAAGAAAATAGTGAAAATCAAAAACTAACTATTTTAGAACTTTTGTATTTTTTGAAGAATTTACAAGTTCAGTTTACTTGCTCAAAACCTATAAATTAAAAAAATACAATAAAAGTTTATTTAAAAATAAGCACGTTATATAGAACAGTTTTTTTTTTTTTTTTTGCTTTTTTATACAGCTTCTCAAGGAAATCAGAAAGAATACAAAATTACATTTTAAAAATGACTAGAATTATAAAATTATACTTTAAAATTGTTTCTAGGAATTTCGCTTTATTTTGAACAATCTCATAATCCGTATCACGCATTATTGCATTTACTACAGATTTCACGTCCTAACCATTATTCACATTAAAAAATCTTTTTTTTTTGGCTCTAATGACATAAAATATAAGATAGCACACTGAAATAAAATAAATATATGGAAGAAATAGAAAAGTAATAACTGATGCAATGATTAAAGGTCGCACTTATCTGTCATATAAAAATCTAATTTCAGTAATGGTTTAAATAAAGAGCAAGTTCAATTTTTACGCTAGTTTGAATTACCAATAACTTACCAATTTTATATTTAATAATTAAAATAAAATATTTAAAAAATTGACGAATGGATGCGCGTATTTCTCAAATACACTATTTTTTAACTAACCATTTATTGCAGAAATTTTCAGTCAAGACTGTGGTAGAATTGGGTCGAAATAAGATGGAAATAAAAGTTTTTTCTCAAGAAACTCAGAAAAAATACAAATTTACATTTTAAAAACGACAAGCTACATCAAACTATACTTAACAATTATTTCCAGGAAAGTCGCAATATCTCAATCAATTTCATCGTCTTTATCACATATAATTGCATTTAGCACAACTTTCACGTCTAAAGCATTATTCATATTAAAAATATATTTCTCGACTATAATAATAGAAAATAAGATAGAACACTGAAATTAAATACAAATTTGCAAGAAATAGAAAATTAAAAGACTGATGCAATGATTAAAAGTCGCGCTTATGTAAAAAAAAAAAAAGTAATAGTAATAGAATGGTCTGTAATAGTTTGGATCAAGTGAAAATTCAATTAATTTGTTTGTTTAAATTACCAATGAATTAAAAATTTTACATTGCATAATTAAATAGGTTTAAAAAATTACTTGAATTTACGTATTCCTCATCAGATCCACAACACTTTTCCCTAACTATTTATTGTAGGAATTTTCGGACCAAGACTGTGGTTGGGTCATGAGAAGAAGGAAATAATGTTAAATAAATTAAGACCGGTCATTTAATTATATTATATTTAACATAATTAAATTATTTTTATAATTTTAAGTATATACATTATAGTTACGATCTATAATTGCAATAATTATTATTAAAATTTATAATCACAATTTATAATGACAATAATAATGTTGAATATTGCTCAGATTTGGCCGTGTCTCAGCCCGCTGGTCTAAGGTCTCCCATTCGGAGCGGGAGACGCTAGACCAGCGATTTTGGTCTCAGAGACGGACTCAGCAACGGGGATTAGTCTCAGCAACGGCTCCGCAACCGCCTAGCTAGACCAGCTAATCCGCGTCTCTGAGACCATGTCTCAGCAACGGTCTAGTAGTGTGGACGTAGCTTAAGCATACAACGAAACTGAGACCCGAATGATCGATATGATCGACCCGATCGCCTAAATGAATGGGTGAAGATCGATTCGATCACCACTAATGATCGATCGACACAGGGCTAGTCGGTAGTTAATAAATATTTAAGATAATAAATATTAATTAAAGTAATAAATAATAATAATAAATAAATAATAATAATAAATAAATAATAATAATAAATATATTAAAGATAATAAATATTTCTAAGGCGCGCTACAAGCTATCGTTAGCAATATGGGGTATCGATATTTTTGAATTATCGACTTTCCTATAGGCTCTAGTGTCCTGTGATGTTAGGAGTCTTAACTTACTAAAATTGCTGCTTCGTGGGGGGGAGGGGATATACGAAAGAACAAAAAAATATCGTTATAAAGTGATAACATTTAATATTGATAAACTGATTTTCAATATTATTTAACATAGTTTAAGATGCAAGGATTTATGTATTTTGTTAGGAGTTCTAGTTGTTATGAAGAACTTGAATTTATTGATAAAAAAACAATCATGTGAGTCGTAAAATACATAAAAACAGTCAAAAAGTGAATAATATAATGAATTAGTTAGTTCTGAACTACCGAAAACAAATAGATAGGTATAGGGCAATGTATGTATATAGGTGTAATATTCATTATATATGTATATAAATTCATACATACATATTCACATTCGCACACACACACACACTCATACATATACAAACAATATCAATATAGTTTTGGATTAAATTTATACCATAGGAAACATTTAAATTAATATATTCACGTTCAAACCAGTTGGTATATGAGTAAATCTAATATTAAAGTAACTATCAGAAATGGAAGTGTTTATAATAGGACTGGATGTGGCATTATTCAATTAGAGTGAGAGAGAGATATTTCCCTCTTTCTGTAGATATTGAAGTCCCACCTGATTGGCCAGGAGGCACCCCCTCCATTTTATCCCTATTCTGTCTCAGTTACTGCATATCTTTCTGTTGAAGCAGTTGAGGTTTGTAATTATTATTACATTGTTTTTTATTCATATTGCTACTGTTTATTAGGAAATTATCAACATTTTAATTAGTATTTATAAGCTCTCGTGTATTTAAGACTATAATTCTATTCACTAGATTAGAAATTATAAAGATTATAAATATACTAATTTTAAATTTGTTCGCCAATTTTGGATTTTAAAACAGCTTCTATATAATTTATCATTCCCATCTTTCATTCTAGGACAAATTTTATATCATTATTGTCATTGTAAATCATATATAAATTCATTGGTTAATAGTTTTTTGCTTTATTTTCATTTTGGTTAAGATTCGACTTAAATCATTTCTGATCCTTATTGCTTAAATTAACAAATATAAATTATCTCATCTTAGTTTATATGAATTAAAATTATTTATTTTATTAATATGTAATTTTTTAGTTATTAAATGTTTTCGGAAGCTAGTGGCGGTAATAGTAATTACGATATAAAAAATGTCATGTAATAAAATTTAAAACTCATTTAGCTCATAGAAAATCGTTACACAGTACTAATATCCTTAAATATAAAGCTATGTGAATTAAAGCTGTAATACTTATATGTACCAGATATAAGTATTAAATGATAAAATAATAGTAGTAAAAAAATTAAAAAATATTTTAATGCCTAAAAACATATACTTCGTAAAGCATATAGAGACGAAAATTAAGGTTATATTTTAAATTAAAATTGATGTTGCTTGCTATTTTTAAGAAATTAGGTTTTCATAAGTAAGTTTAGAAATTATAGAATTGAAATAAGGAATTTAA
Source organism: Arma custos (assembly GCA_037127475.1). Taxonomy (NCBI): domain Eukaryota; kingdom Metazoa; phylum Arthropoda; class Insecta; order Hemiptera; family Pentatomidae; genus Arma; species Arma custos. Next base: position 203,429 of record JBBAGI010000112.1, read on the forward strand.
TGGATAAACATTTGCTTGATTTCTAGCAGCAAAGACAAGATGGCCAACAGTTGCCCCCTCCCACAACGAATTCTGGATCTGATACTGCATATTAACTCAAACTGTGTGATAATAATGTATTTTAGACTGAAACATAATTTGTTTCTGATTTTTTGCTGGCAAACATTATTATAATTTATGTAAACGCGTTTTTTTTTTTCAGATATTTATGGCTTTACAATTATTTAAATGGAATTCAAAAGTCTCATTGGCCCGAAGCTCATGTTCGCCATTTTGAATTAGAACTTGGAAAGGCAGATGAATTGTCGATTTTTTTTTTTTAGGTAATTAAGAATTATTACTTATTCAAATGTCAAACAATTAATTTCGAATGATTTTGTACATTTTTATAATTTGTAATAAACTAATGTCCTTATTTACTACATGTGCCTAATGGTGCTTATGTCAACTGTTCCTTTTCCTAATGTTACCGTAGTGTGGAGAAAATTATTTAACTAATATTTTAGACTATTGAGTCATATAAAATTTATTGATTAACTTTAATAATAAATGTTTTCATGGTGCTTGTTTTGGTATTTGTTATAATTTCTACAATCTTACATCATTAGCTATTCAAGACTATAATTCTATTCACTAGATTATACTTTTAAGTAGGTATTAATTTTTATATTTGTTCGCCATTTTGGATTTTAAAACAGCTTCTATATAATTTATCATTCTCATCTTTCATTTTAGGACAAATTTTATATCATTATTATCATTGTGAATCATATATAAATTCATTGGTTAATAGTTTTTTGCTTTATTTTCATTTTGGTTAAGATTCGACTTAAATCATTTCTGATCCTTATTGCTTAAATTAAAAAATATAAATTACCTCATCTTCGTTTTATATGAGTTAATAATTAAAATTATTTAAGAATCGTGCAATAAAAAAAATCTAATTTAACTTAGTATCTCCCTTAGCAATTTTATAAGTTTCTTAACTGAATACTAATTCCAATGATAGAATAACAATTTATTTAAATAACCTGTTGGTGGTCAGTTTTATGCAAGGAGACATATTGGATTTTAGGTACTAGCTGGAGATAGCACTAACTAAGCCACACTGTAAAAAAAGTTTTATTGCATGATTCCTAAATAATTTTAATTATAAACTCATATAAAATGAATGAGGTAATTTATATTTGTTAATTTAAGCAATAAGGATCAGAAGGATTTAAGTTGAATGTTAACAAAAATCAAAATAAAGCAAAAAATTATTAACCAATGAATTTATGTATGGAGGATGGAAATAGTTGGGGGGTTCAGTCAAAGTGAAGACTTATTTTTTATTTGTGTTAATAAGTCTTTTGTGTTTGTTAATAAGTCTTCACTTATTTGGTGTTATTTATGACTGCACCCCCTCCCAACTATTTGCATCCTCCATTAGATCTTTCAGTCGACTATTTTCCTGTCTACCATGAAGTTATATATGATTCACAATGATAATAATGACATAAAATTTATCATAAAATTATAACTTTAAGTTATTTATCTTTACATTTTTATAATGTACTATTATTAACATTCACATTTTTGTTGAATCGGTTGACAATTATTTGCTTTTTTATTGTTATTATTATTATTGTTATGTTATGAGAATTCAAATTATAAAATTAAATACAGAGCTTTTTATCATTCAAATACTTACTGTATAAAATATTAATCTTAGTATTTTTTTTTTAATATTCTTTGTTGTCCTTAAAAAATAAAATGAGTGAATTCCATTTAAATGTGACTATGAGTGTTAGAAATTAAGGTATCTGTTCCGCAGTTTGTCGCTTTGAGTTGAGTTATAACAGGTTTTAACTTTTTATTCATTTCATTTTTAATATTTTCCAAAAATACAAATTATCACTGAAAAGAGAATCAAATAATGTGTAATGAGTAGATTTTGTTAATCATTTCATCAATAAATAAAAGTTTCAACTAACATTCGAAGTACAGATGATATATGTTTGTTGAAACGTTAATTTCTAGATGAAATGATTAGTGAAGTATAAACATTTCCCACAATTACATTCTCTTTTTTCATACTAACGGTCATGATAACTTGTATTTTTGGAAAATATTTGAAGGGTAATGAAACAGAAGTTAAAACTTGTTGTGACTCAACTTGAAGCGACAACATGTGGAATAATTACCTAGTATTAATTCCTTATTAACTATCAAAGTTATTTTCTATAATAAAACAAAGATGCTCTCTAAAACTAATAAAAGAGGGAAATAAAATTTAATGCTTTAAAAAAGATAATACTGTTTCAGTTACTGTTTTGTTGTTTCATCTTTGGGCCTATTGAAGACCTCAGGGCTCTTCTTATCTATACCGAGTTCACATCATTCTGTCCTCTTCAACCGCCTATGCAGTGTATGGAGGAATTGTTTACTGTCTTCTCCAGCTCTACCGACCATCGACTGTTTGGATTCAACCAGCCTCGAAATCCTTCTGCACCTCTTCTTCCAATGTCTAGTTTTCCCTCCACTTTGGCTTGGTAAGAAAAGTATTTTCTTAATAAAAATATTTTATTTTGAAGAGAAACGATTTGTTAATATTACTTTTGTTACAAATCTTTTCTTTTCAAAAGAAAAATATTTAAAAATAATCACCATAAAAAGAAACATAAATAAAAATCAATTGGAAAATCATAAAATAAAAGTTTACTTACAGTACATGTGATTTACTCAGTCGTTAAAATGAATTTCTTAGAATTGGCAAAAATAGTTGAAAATCAAGAATCAAGCGTAAAATATGCTCACGGTAAGGGTATTAAACATCAAAAAAGACTCTGTTCCAAGGGACATGAAATGAACCTCAGTATAAGTGAAGATGGTTGTTCAAGATGGAAATGTAGTAGACGAGAATGCAGAGAAAAGAAGGGCATGAGAGCAGGTACTTGGTTTGAGTGGAGTAAACTCCGTATAACATCATCTATCTTATTTATATACGCTATGTGTCATACTCAAAGAATCGAATCTCTATGGTCATCTCTCAAGAGAAGGAACAAGAGAGAATGCGGTAGCAACCGGATGATCATAGATTTGTACCTGTGTGAATATATTTGGAGAAGGAGGTACGAAAACAGGGATTTATTTGAGCAAATGCTGAAGAACATTGTGGATTTTTGTCCTCCGAATTGAAAATGTATAACTATAATTGTCTTGGTTATTTGTTGTGTTTTAAATTATACATAATATTGTTCTAACTGTTTAATATGCGTTTATCATCTAAATGATTGTATTAATTATGTATTCCGTACTCTAATATGCAAATTTAAATTAAATTTTATAATTGAATATTTTGTCTACTATTGATTTCCCATTATCATTGCCATTTTTCAATAATTAAGCTAAGATTAAAAACGCAATTTTAATACCCTAAATCGAATAATTTTCCAAAAAATTTTAGTTAAATGCCTACAAACCGAATAAGAGTTTCTCTTGCATCATGGTTTCAGAAAACCACACAAATTTTTTTTTTTAATATTTGTTTATGTGTTGGCAATAATTGGTTTTATTATTATTATGTTATGAGAATATTAATTATAAGATTAAGATATTATATTTATTCTTATTGCATAATTTACAATATTAATCTTATTGCTTTTCATCATTTATAGATTAAAAATTAACAAGATAGATTCAAACAAGAATTTTAGAGTTAAAAATGGAACAAACTAAATTAATTGTTATCAGATTAAGTAGCTCCTTAAAACTAAATGTGGAGAACAATGACACGGATCGCTTCTGAAATGTTAATCCTGTTTTAGTCGCAAGTTGGAGTTGATTAAAGAATTGACCAGTTCGAAGAATCAGGCAATCTAGAAGGCCTCAGTATTTTTTGCATTCAACAATGCTGCTTCACCTTCAATGGCTCATTTCTTCAACTTCAATCTTCATAATCAGGTTTATTATTTTTATTTTTTGAAGTGATCACTTTGCAAATGACTACTCTTCATAACTGCTTGGCATCAGTACAGTGAACCATTTAATTTTTTTTTAAACAAACAATTATTTAAAAGTGAAGGAATGGTTAATGAATTAATTAAAACAATTAACTAAATTGGAAATTAATAACTTATTAGTTAAAGTTATCAATTACTGTTTATACTGGTTGTTGAAATAAAATGATAAAAATAAGAGTTATTAGATTTTTATTGATTCACTGTACTTATGTTAATTAAGGATAATATGGTGCGGGCGGTGCTCAAGAAATAAATATGTCTTTAAATAGTTTAAAATATTTAGTATAAGCCAAAATTAACACGTACAATGTAGTTCTTCACTTTTTTAATTTAACCTTGATCTATAATCTGATAATCTGAGCTGAAATATTGGTTTGTAATCAGAAGATAAACTATTTTGACTTTCATTTCTTGTTGCTACAGGATCAATTTATTTAAGAATAATTCCTATGCTGATACGAACACTAATCAGACATTATATTGTTTATTTTTTTATAATGATTTTAAAACAAGCTTTCAAAAGTTTTATATCTAAAAGTGTACATTACATTGGCGTGACAGACTCATAAAGAAGTCCTTGACCTGCTCAACCTCTCTTCCCAATCGTCCCGATTGCCTGCTCGAGGCTTGCTCAGCCTCAGATCTTCACAGACGGCATCCTTCCATCTAGTTTTGGGCCTTCCTCGAAGTCTTACTCCTTCCGGATTTCCTGTATACAGCTTTTTAGCTGTTCTTTCTTCCTCGATCCTATATACATGGCCCAGCCACTTGATGCGTTGAATCCTGATGAAGCTCGATATCGTTAGGTCTCCATATAACTCACTCAGCTCCTTGTTCCTTCTGATCCCGAGTTAGTCGTTTTCTCTAACTGAGCCGAATATTTGCCTTAGAACTCTCCTTTCGAATCTATTCAGCTTTTTCACGCTGGATTTATGCAGTGTGAGGGTTTCACCAGCGTATGTCGCTACTGGCCTAATGATGGTTCTATATATCATAAGCTTGGACTTTAAGCTAAGGGAGCTTAGTTCTCAGGAACTTTGAGATCCCAAAAAATGCTTTATTAGCTGATACTATCCTGGCTCTAATTTCCTCCTCCTCATCCAAATTCTCGTTTATTCCTTTATTTTTTTTTATATTATTCCTCGTTTATTCCTTTGTAAATACTGGAAACTTGACACTTGAAAGTGTATCTTCCAAACGCGTAGCTATGAGGTGATTGGTTTTGTTTCCTATTCTTTTATTAGGAGAACAAAAAACCTATTTCCAGTAAAAAAAATTTTTTTGTATTCTTTATTTTCGAGAAACGTTTCGGCCAAGGCCATTCTCAATCTTCTACTTTAATTGTTTCATTTTTTTATACTTATTATATGGTTAACAATTTGACCATAAGTCATTCATCTGTAAAAACATGCATAAATTCTATAATTATAACAATATAAATAATTCAATAAATAAAACTGTATATAAAATATTTCTATTGTCCAACAAATAACCAAATAAAGCATAGATACCTCACATAAGTTGTTTAATTCCATTTAAAATTTTTTTTCCAATTCAGAGGGAACCATATCCTCTATAGTCATTTAATAATAAGTCTATTATTATTATTTCGTTTATTTTTTTTTATATTATTCCTCGTTTATTCCTTTGTAAATACTGGAAACTTGACACTTGAAAGTGTATCTTCCAAACGCGTAGCTATGAGGTGATTGGTTTTGTTTCCTATTCTTTTATTTAAAAGTGTATTACTGTAAAAATGAATTTTATTTGGGATTTTATTTTCTCATTAGGCTTGTTTGTTTTATGTTGTAGTCCCAAGGGTTACACCAAATAGGTCCATACCTTTTATTGGCATAGGTAGGTGGCAGCCTCATCATCCAGTCATTAGACAGCAATCAGCATTTGTCCCACTTTTTTTTCTTTGAAAAGCTTCTTTCTTCCCAGGACTGATTCGAAAATTGTGTTCTTTTATTTTTTCCTTTGCTAATTACGGAATTTGTCAATTTAAATGGTTGATCTCTTGATTTATTCTTTTTTTTAATGTAATGATTCTAGGATCAAGGATAGCCCGAAATACTAGGAGAATACTAGTGTGAGTTGACCAGAATTTACCTCCCAAACTGTCCAATTTTGTTTAGTATTCTTTTTGTATTTAAGATGGTCAGTATTCCAAATAGAATTTTTTTATTATTTTGGGTAACTAATGATTGTTTATAATTTTATTTTCTATCTTTCAATTAGTGTTTTTTTAAAGTAGTAGTCCTTAGGGTCATCTTAAATACTAAGGTAACTACTAGTCTCAGTTGACTCGATTATTTCTCTAATTCCGTTTAAGTTGGTTTAATTTACCTCATTAGGTAAGTTTGTTGTATATCTTTCTATAAGTGTTTTTTTTAATGTTGTAATCTTTTGGGTTTAGTCGAATGGGTCCTTAATCTTCATTGGACTAGGAAATTAGCAGTACAATCTCCCAATTGTCTGAGTTGGCCAGAATTTACCTCTCATTTTGTCCAAATTTGTCTAGTATTCTTCTTATATCTTAGATGGTCAGTATTCTGAATAGTGCTGTTTGTTTTTTGTTGGGTTAGTTATGATTGTTTGTATGTTTCTTGCATATCTTTCCATTAGTGTTTTTTTTTTTTTTTTTGATGTTGTCATCCTTAGGGTTAAGTCGAATGGGTCCTTGATCTTCATTTGAGTCGGAAGGTGACTGTACAATCTCCCAATCTAAAGAATATAGTCTGCCCTGATCACTCTTTTTTCTATTAGTTGTTGCTCTAATCCATAGTCTGATTCTGAACTAGTATTCACTTATCATTGTCATAGGTGCAAGGATTTTTTGTCATCTTGAATAAAACTTCTAAAATAGTATTCATTCAACATAGCTCTTCTAAGTGTTAGGATTTTCCGACATCTTAAATACAAGGATAATACTAATATAATTCTCAGTTGGCCAAAATTTAGCTCCCATTCTGTCCAACTTTGTTGGGTTAGCATATATAGTTTGTAATTAGTTTCTACATCTTTTCACTGGGTTTTGTTGTTTTATGATGTAGGCTTTAAGGTGATATTGAATAGTTTCATGCGATTTATTAACATTGAGAGGTGGCGGCCCCATCGCCCAGTCACATTACTGCAATTAGCCTCTGGCCCACCTAATTGATTGTTATAATTTTTAAATATTTTTTTTGTGAAGAGAAAAAATTTGTCTAGGGTCGGGAATCGAACCCAAATATATTAATAAAAATTAAAATTAATTAGTTAGATTTAAATATCAATTTAAGAGTTGAAAATGGAACAAACTAAATTAATTGTTATCAGCTTAAATAGCTCCTTAAAACTAAATGTGGAGAACAATGACATGGATAGCTCCTGAAATGTTAATCCTTTTTCAGTCACAAGTTGGAGTTGAATGAAGAATTGACCAGTTCAGAAAAATCATGAAATCTAGAAGGCCTCAGTATTTTCTGCTTTCGACAATGCTGCTTCATTTTGAATGGCTCATTTCTTCAAAATCAATCTTCATAATCAGGTTTATTCTTTTTATTATTTGAAGAATAATATTCTGTCTCATTTTTTTGGTAGAACAATTAATCGCTCCCTTAGCATCAGCCCGAAATCGTATTTTTTCATCATAATCATTCTAGCAGTTTAGGTCTTTCAAACATCTTGGATACCAGGGAAATACAAGTCTGAGTTGGACAGAAAATTTGTCCCTCATGCTGTCCAACTTATGCTTAGCGCTAAGTCGAATAAGTCCTTAATCTTCATTTATGAAGGGAGGTGGCGGTACCATCTCTCAATTTCTTAGAATGTAGTCAGGCCTCGTCACTTTTTTTTCTATGAGCGGTTGCTCCATTCCATAGTCTGATGCTAAAATAGTAGTCATTCTAGGTGTTAGGATTTTCAACGATATTATGTACAAGGGTAATACTAGGTCTATTTTTATTATTTTCGGAGGGATGTGGTGATTCTAGGATTTTCATTCATCTCAGTGCAAGGGTAATACTAGTCTCAGTTGGGCAGAAATCACCTCTCATTCTGTCCAACTTTGTCTAGTATTCCTCTTGTTACTGAGATGGTCAATATTTCAAATAGTGCTGTTCGTTTCTTTTGTTTGGTTAACATATATAGGCTGTAATTTTATTCACCATCTTTTAACTAGGATTTCCTATTTTATCTTTTAATGCTTAGGGCTAAGTCGAATAAGTCCTTAATCTTCATTTATGAAGGGAGGTGGCGGTACCATCTCTCAATTTCTTAGAATGTAGTCAGGCCTCATCACTCTTTTTTTCATTGACTGATTCTAAAATAGTAGTCTTTCTAGGTATTAGGATTTTCTGCAATATTAAGTACAAGGGTAATACTAGGTCTGTTTTTTTATTTGCGTAGGGATGTGGTAACTCTAGAATTTTCAATCATCTTAATAAAAGGGTAATAGTAGTCTGAGTTGGCCAGAATTTTCCTCTCATTATGTCCAACTTTGTCTAGTATTCTTGTTGTATATGATATGGTCAATATTTCAAACAGTGCTGTTTTTTTTTCTTCTGGTTTTGGTCAGTTGTAGATGGTTGTAATTCAGATCTCTATTTCTCCATTAGGTTTAGTTATTTTATATTGTAATCCTTAGAGTCAAGTCAAATAGGCCCTTAATCTTCATTTATGAAGGGAGGTGGCGGTACCATCTTTCAATTTTTGGAATATTGTCAGGCCTGGTCACTCTTTTTTCTATCAGCGGTTGCTCCATCCCATAGTCTGATTTTAAAATAGTAGTAGGATTCTAGGTGTTAGGATTTTCTACAATATTATGTACAAGGATAATACTAGGTCTATTTTTTTTTTTTTTTTTCGGAGGGATGTGGTAATTCTAGGATTTTCAGTCATCTTAATACAAGGGCAATACTTATCCGAGTTGGCCAGACTTTACCTCTCATTCTGTCCAACATTGTCTAGTATTATTCTTGTATCTGAGATGCTCAGTCAGATAGTGCTGTTTTTTTTTTTGGATAACATATGTAGGAGTTAATTTTAGTCTCCATCTCTTAATTAGGATTTCATATTTTATCTTTTAATGCTTAGGGTTAAGTCGAATAGGCACTTATTCTTCATTTGCTAGGGGAGGTGGCGGTACCAACTCTCAATTTAAGGAATATAGTCAGGCCTCGTCACTCTTTTTTCTATGAGCGGTTGCTCCATTGCATGGTCTGATTCTAAAATAGTAGTCATTTTAGGTGTTAGGATTTTCAACGATATTATGTACAAGGGTAATGCTAGGTCTATTTTTTTTTTAATTTTCGGAGGGATGTGGTAATTCTAGGATTTTCAGTCATCTTAATACAAGGGCAATACTTATCCGAGTTGGCCAGACTTTACCTCTCATTCTGTCCAACATTGTCTAGTATTATTCTTGTATCTGAGATGCTCAGTCAGATAGTGCTGTTTTTTTTTTTGGATAACATATGTAGGAGTTAATTTTAGTCTCCATCTCTTAATTAGGATTTCATATTTTATCTTTTAATGCTTAGGGTTAAGTCGAATAGGCACTTATTCTTCATTTGCTAGGGGAGGTGGCGGTACCAACTCTCAATTTAAGGAATATAGTCAGGCCTCGTCACTCTTTTTTCTATGTGCGGTTGCTCCATTGCATGGTCTGATTCTAAAATAGTAGTCATTTTAGGTGTTAGGATTTTCAACGATATTATGTACAAGGGTAATGCTAGGTCTATTTTTTTTTTAATTTTCGGAGGGATGTGGTAATTCTAGGATTTTCAGTCATCTTAATACAAGGGCAATAGTAGTCCGAGTTGGCCAAGAATTTACCTCTCATTCTGTCCAACTTTGTCTAGTATTCCTCTTGTATCTGAGATGGTCAGTATTTCAAATAGTGCTTTTTGTTTCTTTTGTTTGGTTAACGTGTATAGGCTGTAATTTTATTCTACATCTTTTAACTAGGATTTCCTATTTTATCTTTTAATGCTTAGGGCTAAGTCGAACAAGTCTATAATCCTCATTTGCGTAGGGAGGTGGCGTTACCATCTCTCAATTTAAGGAATATAGTCAGGCCTGGTCACCCTTTTTTCTATTAGCAGTCACTCTAATCTATAGACTGATTCTAAAACAGTAGTCATTCTAGGCCTTAGGATTTTCAACAATATTATGTACAAGGGTAATACTAGGTATATATTTTTTATTTTCAGGGGATGTTGTAATTCTAGGATTTTCAGTCATCTTAAATACAAAGGCAATATTAATCCGAGTTGGCCAGACTTTACCCCTCATTCTGTCCAACATTGTCTAGCAGTCTTCTTGTATCTGAGATGGTCAGTATGTCAGATAGTGATGTTTGTTTCCTTTGTTTTGTTAACATATATAGGCTGTAATTTTATTATCCATCTTTTTACTAGGATTTAATATTTTATCTTTTAATGCTTAGGGCTAAGTCGAATAAGTCCTTAATCTTCATTCAGTCAGCCCTAGATAATCTTTTTTCTATTAGCGGTTGTTCCATTCCATAGACTGCTTCTAAAATAGTAGTCTTTCTAGGTATTAGGATTTTCTACGATATTAAGTACAAGGGTAATACTAGGTCTATTTTTTTATTTGTGTAGGGATGTGTTATTCCTAAGATTTTTTATTGATTATGAATGGGTTGATTATAAGTTAGATTGGTTGGATTACTTGTATGATTATAATTTTGATACTTATAATTTGGATGGTGGTAATGTTCATGCTTATAATGGTGCTGATAATTATTATGATTGGGTTCATACTGTCTATGTTTATTAAATTTAAAATTTGGTTCAAAATGTTTACCCAAAATTGTAGCAAATTTTATCTTCTTTAAAAATGGTTATTTGTGTATTTTCTCTAAAACGCACAAATTAAGAGATAAAGGCCAAAAAGTGAAATAACTCTGAAAATTTCGAAGTTTTTGGCCACCAAAAGTATGCCCGTACGTTTTTTCGGTTGCGAACTTGGATTTACACTATTCAGACATGTCCTTACAACAAATAAAAAATGTAGCAATATCAAGCGTCATTGCTACGATCTACGCATAATCAATAATAATGGCCGACACATATCACTTAGGGGTATGAAAAATAGTTTACATCCTATTCTCAGACCTACTGATTATAGGCACAAAATTTCGTAAAATTCGGTCAGGTCCTTTCGGAGGAGTTTTGGTACAAACACTGTGACACGACAATTTTATATAGCTGAACCCGGTGAACTTCGTATCACAAACATATATTTGTGAAAAATATGGCCAAAACTTAATAGAAAATTTTTATCTACATTAAATGCAACACAGTTAGACACTTAATCAATTTAAAGCTTTCTGATGTACTATATTTTTTGTCATTTTTTGCGGTGCGTAAATACATAAAGATGATGGTTTGCCGACTCGCGAATACGCGACGTATAATTGCCCAAGCGCGTGAAGTTGATTCTGCAAATTTTCAACGACTGCCCTTGCGATTTATTTATGGTCATCGCAAACGCCAGACGCACGGGAAATTGTAGAGGCTTAAAATCGAATGCAAATCCGTTTGAATCATCGATATATGCGGGATCAAGACATCCTTTCCTTTGTATTTTCCCTTGATGATCTTGGCTTCGATGACGTTATTCATTAGCTTTTTCATAGCCAGTCTCGTTCCATTGCACAGTCGAGGTTGATCAATGTTACGCAGCATAATCACAACGTATCCCAATTTTTGTTGTAAATTGTGAGGCGGTAGTCCAGGCAAATCCAGGGAATTTAAAATCTCCCTGTGGGATAGTTGACTACGTCATCCTGGTTTGCAACTGTGTCAATCCTGATTTGTAAGAAATTAACTCTCCTGGAAGAAAATTCTGAATGGTCGCATTGAGATCATCGACAGTTTTTTTTTTGCCGCCAATATTTCTAGTTTACTCAGCCAATTATGCTTTCTGAACTGTTGTTCTATGTCCGTAAATACACGCTGAATAAGCCCCTCTTTTGAGTCGACGAAGTGAAAAAAATCTGTGGGTAGTGTAATTAATCCGCTCGAGGTATCAACTGCTACCTTACCATTTCCAATATCTAAAAACTACTTCGAAAACATAATCACAGTTTGATCTTGTTTCAAAAACACTCGCATGTTAGCTGTTAATTGGAGTGTCTTTTCATGCAGCCACAAATTAGATGAATTTAAGCATGTGTTTAGTTCGTCAGCAACAGTTGATAGGGGAATAATTGGAAGAGCCTGACGAAAATAACCTGACAATAGAATCATGGCTCAACCAAACATGTTTTGATTGTCACGAAGATCTTTAAACGGTCTGTCCAGTGCCTCCGTATCAAGGTTTTTTTCGGACACATTTTTGATCTCTGTGGTCACTGCAAAAATCAAATTAGCTTCTGTTGAGATCTCTTTCACTTGCTAAGTAGGCTTCTCAAAGTGTGGTTCGTGCATCATTTTTTGTATTCGTTCTGTCCAGTCCCTTCAGTGACCTCTTGTTGGCCATCGTACATTCATCACAAACCATCAAATGCATATCTGCAGAATCTTCGCCATTGCACTGTTTTTGGTGTGTTGCAAACTGGTGCATCGTTGATTTGCATGTTTAGTGGTAATTTTGCATTAAACAATGTTGCATCTATTCCAGATAAAACCAATACTGGGGCTATTTCATTTTGCGATCTGATCTTTGCCAACAGAATTTAGGAACGTTTTTCCTGTCCCTCCAGGAGCATCAAGGAAGTAAATTCCACAGATCCACTGTCCACCCAAATATCGTACGCAATTCTTTTTTGTTCATTCAATTGCGGAACATTTCAACGAACTGTTTCGGCCAATACTTCAGTATCGTATTGTTGTTCTATTTGCAACTCGTGGCTAAATGAATCGCACATAGGACGATTGGGTGCTGTCATGCCCAAACACGACAAAACTTTATTTACCATCAATAAACACATATCTTCTATCACGAGCAATGTCTCATTGTAAATTTCTGCAGTAATTTGTAGTGTAGGATTCAAAGCTTGACAGCAATTCAAAGATTGGCAGATTCAAAGAGACAAACGGGACAGCAATTCACTTTTATATATAAGATAAAGGTAAGACTCCGGTTAATTATTATATGATTAAAACTTAATCTAGAATTCTGAAGTATATTATTTTAATAGTTTTATGCCTGTTCTATAAGTAATTTCAGTCAATTAGAACAATGTTTCTTACCTCGCACCGATTATAAATTAAAAATATTGGATTTATTTTTATTCAATATTTAATTTAATTTGAACTGTTAGTTCAATGTTAGGATTTATTTTCAAATTTTGTATCGATTTCTCTCAGTTTATCACATGTATTCAATATTATGAAAAAAAACTTTAATAGGAATACTTATGTAATGGTATATTTTCAAGATAATATATTTATGTTCTTTTAACAATCATTTAGCTTAGTCACTTAGCTTATTAGTTAGCATCGGTCATTAATTTATGTGTTAGATCGAACCGAATTTTTATATGTTTTTATATCATTTAACAAAAGATGTGATTCGATAATGTAGTCACTTTTGCTGGTTTTATCGTTATCTGTTCCGCAGGTTGTCGCTTCGAGTTGAGTGACAAGTTTTAACTATCAATTCTTATCATTTTTAAAATTTTCCAAAAATATAAGTTATCGTGAGCTTTGGTAAAGAAAATGAAATTATAGGTAATGATTAGATTTTGGTGTAATCATTTGATCAAGAAACAAAAGTTTCAACTAACATTTCAAAGTATAGATGATATTTTGAACCGTATTGAAACGTTGATTTCTAGATAAAATGAATACCGAAGAATGCACATTTCCCTTAATTACATTCTATTTTCCACACTATAGCTTATGATAACTTGTAAACTTTCGGAAATTATTAAAAGAGGAACGAATAAAAAGTTAAAACTTGTGACTAAATTCGAAGCGACAATCTGCGCAATGATTATCGAATATTTCTTGTTATAAATTTATAATTAGAAGTATTATTTTTGTAATTATTCGTTAGGGAAACGATTTTTCGTCCCATTTCATCACAATCAGACATTTCATCTCATCTACATACATCATTTTTTATAATATATTCATTGTAATTGATCCTAAATGCTACGAATGATTGATTTGGTTCATACGTTGAACAATATTTAAGGCCAAGTGACAAAAGCTATTTTTCATTTAATGGAAATTCTACTTTTGTAACATCATTATCGATATTGGCTGAATTTGTCTTGCTTATTTTGAATGTTTTCTTTATTTCATTCTCTTTCACTTGGTTAAATTGTTGTTTATACTTTTATTATTTCTTATTAAAAAAAAGATGCATTTCACTGAGTGTCAAAAACACTTGTCTCTAATATAATATCCTACTAAGCTTTAAAAATCGAAGTGTTTCTAATAGGACCGGATGGGGCATTATTAAATTAGGATGAGCGAGAGGGTGAGATATATCTGTCTCTTTCTGTTACTGGCTATTGAAGTCGCATCTGATTGGCTGCGAGGCATCCCCTCCACTGCATCTTTTTAGTCTTTCCCAGGATTTCAACAAGTCAACATCTCTTCTCGGAAGTAGTCGTCCGTAAAGGTTTGTAATTATTATTGATATTGTTAAAAGTTACTATCAATATTTTAATTAGTTGTGCACTATAGTTAAATAAATGTAACCGATATAATTAATTAATGAAATTCATTAGGATATTTTAAAGTGTCATCTCAAAAAATATTTAAGTTTTAATCATAAGTTTCATATTTTATTACATCTTACTGTTACTTCTTATTTCAACACAAATAATGGGATTTTAAAATATTTGCGCTCTATTAACGGTTATGTATTATTACTAAATTTAATTTTAAGTAGCTATATGAAGGGTGTATAAGTGAGGAGAAGTGATTGGCAATTATGGATAATAGTTATTGCAAATAAAATATTTTGGAAAGTAATATCGCTCAATATTCATTTTCTGTAGATCTTTTTATTTTTGAATTTTTAAAAATATTTGAAATTTGTTTTTACAATTTATTGAATTATCATTTGTGTCTCTCATGGTTTCCCATTCCCTCAGTTTTTTTAATTTATCGGTTTTTTTGTTACAGTAGTTTTTCTTTCTGATAGCGCATTAATCCAAATTTCGTTTTTCAAATAATTATTTGTTTTTTTTACCGTTTATTTTGTACTAATTAAAGGTATTTGAAAATTAGAAACAATTGTATGAACATTAAAAGTACTTCAACATCAAATATCGTAACGAATAATTTTCTGATTCTTCTTTTTTATTTCGTTAGATTATTTTTTTCATCAGCTAAAATTAAAAATAATAAATGTAAATTTTAAACTAATAATAGCTTTCAATAGAAAAAAATTCCTTAAGAATCACGGCCTTCAGAATAACCGAGACAGTGAGTTGAAACCTTTCATTTTTCTCACTAAACATCTTCACTTAGTACTAATATAATATAATTATAGAAATGCGAATTAAAACTGTTAATTATGTCTTATAATTAATATTGAATACAAATACTAATTTATAAGGTAATAAGGAAATAACAGAATTAAAACTAGAAATTATTATTAAAATGTCTAAAAACAAAATATACTTTATAAATCATATATTAACGAAAATTAAGATTACATTATAAAGTAAAATTATATCGCTTGCTGTATTTAAGATAATAGATTTTGCTATATCGACATACATTTCAATTATTAATGGTCAAACAGCTAAGACAGGATGGCCAACAGTCACCCCCCTCCACCACAACTTCTGGACAAGCAACTGCATATTAAATGTAAATATATTTTAATCGAGTATTTTAGCATGATATACAATTTTTAGCTGATTTTTTTTTTGCAAACATTATTTAAACTAGTTAAAATTCATGATTTCAGTTATTTGTGGTTTTAGAATTACTTCAATGGAATACTGAAGTCACTTAGGCCTAAGGACAAAGTACGCCATTTTGAATTAGAACTTCATAAAGAGATGAACTGTCGAATTTTTTTACAGGTAATTAAATATAATTATTTATTTAAATTTCACATAGAGATGGACTGACTAATTTCGAATTATCATGAACTGTTTTAATATACGGTATATATATTATAATTTCTATAATCTTTAATAACTAAATAACGTATTATTGTCGATTTCCGAATTTCTGTATTGGTATTTGATTTATTCAGATTATAAAAAGGGGTCTAAATTTATTTTTCAAATACATATTAAAAAGTTATAAAAGTATTGTAATTACTATTAACCACTCCGATGTTTATAAACACAATTAACTATTAATATAGAACATATTCGTTTTATATTTTTATATGTTAAACATTTAAATAATAAGATTCATGGAGTGAAAAAAAGTAAAAAATAATTTCATTTATTTGGTCCCCTTCGGTTTCTATCCGCCATTTTGGATTTTAAAACAGCCTCTATACATAATTTATCATTCCCATGTTTCCTTTCAGGTTAAATTTTATATTATTATAATCATTCATTGTAAATCATTTATAAATTTATTGGTTAGTGCTTATTTGCTTTATTTTGATTTTTGTAAACATTAGAATTAAATACTTTCTGATTCTTATTGCTTAACTTAACAAATATAAATTACCTTATTTATCTTATGAGTTGATAATTAAAATTATGTAAAAAAAAAATCTAATTTGACTTAGTGTTCCTCTTAGCCATTTGATAAGTTTCTTTACTGAATACTAATTCCAACTAAGGAATTAACAATATATTGAAATAATCTGGTGGTCAGTTTTATGCAAGGAGATATATTGGATTTTAGGTTCTAGCTGGAGATAGCACTAACTAAGCCACACTCCAAAAAAAAGTTTAATTTTAAGTTATTTATCGGTTCACAATTATTTGCTTTATTAATATTATTATTATAATGTTCTGAGAATTTAAACTATGAGATTAAATATTGAACTTTCTGTCTTTTAAATATTCTCTGTATAATTTAAAATATTAATCTTTGAATTTTTTTTAATGTTAGTTGACCTTAAAAAATCAAATGAATGAATTTGTTTGAATGTGAATTAGAGTGTAAAATTAAGGTATCTGTTCCACAGGTTGTCGCAGCGAGTTGAGTTGCAACAGGTTTTAACTTTTTATTCGTTTCATTTTTGATATTTTCTAAAAATACAAGTTATCATGATATTTAGTATGGAAAAGAGAATCTAATAATGTGTAATGAGTAGATTTAGTTAACCTTTTCATCAAGAAATAGAAATTTCAACTATCATTTTGAAGTATAGATGATATATGTTAAATTTAATGTAAATTTATAGGGTAACGGAACAAAAGTTAGAACTTATTGTGGCTCAATTAGATGTGACAACCTTGGGAATAATTAACTAACATTAATTCCTTTTTAACTAACAAAGTTATTTGCAAAATATAATAAAATAAAGATGCTCTCTAAAACTAAAAGTAAGAGTGGGAAATAAAATTTAATGCTATAAAAAAGATGATACTGTTTCAGTTACTGTTTTGCTGTTTCCTCATTTAGGCCCACTGAGGATCTGAAGGCTCAAATCTACTCTCCTTAACCAGACCGAGCTCCTGTTGTATGGAGAAAAGTATCATCATCATCATCCTATTCTGTCCTCATCAACCACATATGCAGTGTATGGAGAAATTCTGAACCGCCCTCTCCAGCTCTGCCGGGCATCGACCGACTATGTGGATCCAACCAGTCTCAAAATCCTTCTTACCTCTTTTTCCCAGGCCATCCTCTTCCTTCTTTTCCCTTCACTTTGGCTCGGTAAGAAAAGTATTTAACTAATATTCAAAATTTATTTAGTTAATATTTATTAATTAACTTTTATAACAATTATGTTTTCATGCTGTTTGTTTTGATATATGTTCTAATTTCCTGAACCCACTAAATAGCATATTTTATTTAAGCCGATATTTCCATTCACTAAATTCTGATTATAGTAGGTAATCAATTTAATATATTTATTATTTGTTCAATGAGTTGAGAATTATTTGTTTCATTATTATTATGTTATGAGAGTTATAATTATAAGATTAAAGATTCAGCATTTGTTTTTCTAATCAGTATTATAAAATTTATAATACTAATTAATTGTCTTCATTTATAGTTTAAAAATTAAAATTAATTAGTTAGATTTAAATATGAATTTTAGAGTTGAAAATGGAACAAAATAAATTAATTGTTATCAGCTTAAATAGCTCCTTAAAACTAAATGTGGAGAACAATGACAGGGATAGCTTCTGAAATGTTAATCCTGTTTTAGTCGCAAGTTGGAGTTGAATGAAGAATTGACCAGTTCTGAAAATTCATGAAAAATCTAGAAGGCCTTCTTATTTTCTACTTACAACAATGCAGCTTCATCTTCAATGGCTCATTTCTTCAAAGTCAATCTTCATAATCAGGTTTATTCTTTTTATTATTTGAAGAATAATATGCTGTCTCATTTTTTTGGTATAACAGTTAATCGCTGCCTTAGCATCACTCGGAAATCATATTTTTCATCATAATCATTCTAGCAGTTTAGGTCTTTCAAACATCTTGAATACCAGGGAAATACTTGTCTTAGTTAGGCGGAGAATTTCCATCTCATGCTATCCAATTTTTTCCAGTATCCTTCTTGTATTTAGGATGGTCAGTATTCCAAATACTGCTGCTTTTTCTTTTCTTTCTTGGTTTGGTTAGTTTTAGTTGGTTGTATTTCAGTTCTCTATTTCTCCATTAGGTTTAGTTGTGTGGTAACTAAATACTAGATCTATTTCTTTATTTGCGTAGGGATGTGGTAAACCGAGGATTTTCAGTCGTCATATATTCAAGGTTAATACTAGTCGCAGTTGCCCAGAATTCACCCCTCCTACTTTGTCTAGCATTCCTCTGGTATCTGAGATAGTCAGTATTTAAAATAGTGCTTTTTTTTTTTTAACTTATGTAGGTGTTAATTTTTGTTTCCATCTTTTAATTAGGATTTCATATTTTATCTTTTAATGCTTAGATCTATGTAGAATAAGTCCTTAATCTTCATTTGCAAGGGGAGGTAGCGTTATTATCTTCCAATTTTTAGAATATAGAAAGGCCAGGTCCCTCTTCTTTCTATTCGCAGTTGCTCTATTCCATAGTCTGATTCTAAAATAGTAGTCATTGAATTCCTTAGAGTCAAGTCGAATAGGCCCTTATTCATCAATTGCGTAGGAAGGTAGCGGTACCATTTCTAATTTTTTAGAATATAGTCAACTCTGATCCCTCTTTTTTCTATTAGCAGTTGCTCCATTTCATAGTCTGGTTCTAAAATAGTAGTCATTCTAGGTGTTAGGATTTTCTACAATATTAAGTAACAAGGGTAGTATAAGGTCTATTTTTTTATTTTCGAAGGGATGGGGTAACCCTAGGATTTTCAGTCATCTTAATACAAGGGTAATACTAGTCTCAGTTGGCCAGAAATTACCTCTCATTCTGTCCAACTTGTCTAGTACTC
This sequence comes from Arma custos, assembly GCA_037127475.1. Taxonomy (NCBI): domain Eukaryota; kingdom Metazoa; phylum Arthropoda; class Insecta; order Hemiptera; family Pentatomidae; genus Arma; species Arma custos. The sequence goes on from JBBAGI010000112.1 coordinate 222,913, forward strand.
CTCTTGTACCTGAGATGGTCAGTTTTTCAAATAGTGCTGTTTGTTTCTTTTGTTTGCTTAACATATATAGGCTGTAATTTTATTATCTATTTCTTCATTAGGTTTAGTGTTTTTATATTGTAATGTTTAGAGTCAAGTCGAATAGGCACTAATTCTTCAATTTCGTCGGGAGGTAGCGGTACCATTTCACTTTTTTTAGAATATATTAAGGCCGGGTCCCTCTTTTTTCTATTAGAAGTTGCTCTATTCCATAGTCTCATTCTTAAATAGTAGTCATTCTAGGTGTTAGGATTTTCTACGATATTAAGTACAAGGGTAATACTAGTCTCAGTTGGCCGGTAATTACTTTTCATTCTGTCCAACTTCTCTAGTATTCCTCCTGTATCTGAGATGGTCAGTTTTTCAAATAGTGCTGTTTGTTTCGTTTGTTTGCTTAACATATATAGGCTGTAATTTTATTGTCTATTTCTCCATTAGGTTTAGTGTTTTTAAATTGTAATATTTAGAGTCAAGTCAAATAGGCCCTTATTCTTCAATTGCTTAGGGTGGAAGCGGTACCATTTGTAATTTTTTAGAATATATTCAGACCGGACCCTTCTTTTTTCTATTAGCAGTTGCTCTTTTCCATAGTCAGATTCCAAAACAGTAGTCATTCTAGAAGTTAAAATTTTCTACGATATTAAGTACAAAGGTAATATTAGGTTTTTTTTTTTATTTTCAAGGGATGTGGTAACCCTAGGATTTTCAGTCATCTTAATACAAGGGTAATACTAGTCTCAGTTGGCCAGAAATTACCTTTCATTCTGTCCAACTTGTCTAGTACTCCTCTTTTGCCTGAGATGGTCAGTTTTTCAAATAGTGCTGTTTGTTTCTTTTGTTTGGTTAACATGTAGGCTGTAATTTTATTATCTATTTCTCCATTAGGTTTAGTGTTTTTAAATTGTAATATTTAGGGTCAAGTCGAATAGGCCCTTACTCTTCAATTGCTTAGGGTGGAAGCGGTACCATTTCTAATTTTTTAGAATATATTCAGACCAGACCCTTCTTTTTTCTATTAGCAGTTGCTCTTTTCCATAGTCGGATTCCAAAATAGTAGTCATTCTAGGTGTTAAAATTTTCTACGATATTAAGTACAAAGGTAATATTAGGTTTTTTTTTTTTATTTTCAAGGGATGTGGTAACCCTAGGATTTTCAGTCATCTTAATACAAGGGTAATACTAGTCTCAGTTGGCCAGAAATTACCTCTCATTCTGTCCAACTTGTGTAGTACTGCTCTTTTACCTGAGATGGTCAGTTTTTCAAATAGTGCTGTTTGTTTCTTTTGTTTGGTTAACATATATAGGCTGTAATTTTATTATCTATTTCTCCATTAGATTTAGTGCTTTTATATTGTAATGTTTAGAGTCAAGTCGAATAGGCACTTATTCTTTAATTTCGTCGGGAGGTAGCGGTACCATTTCACATTTTTTGGAATATATTAAGGCCGGGTCCCTCTTTTTTCTATTAGAAGTTGCTTTATTCCATAGTCTCATTCTTAAATAGTAGTCATTCTAGGTGTTTGGATTTTCTACGATATTAAGTACTCTGTATTAAGTATTAAGTAACACTCGATTTTACTCCTCAAAATACCAGGAGCTAAATATGAAAATCGTTTCTTAAGAAGTAAACTCTATACAAAAAAAATTGCATAGATAAAAAAGAGATTATAAATTGCCAAGTCTATAGTCTGCGCGGTTTGTTTTTTCTATGTAAAATCGCCCAAAGTGAACTTAGGCGGTATTGCTTCGACATTGACGAAATACTAAGTTGAATAGATTTTAATAACAGTTGTAATTCATATGAATAACTTGAATTTATCTATTGCTTTGTTAAACCAACCATTGTTATTCGTGATTACTATATTAGGTTGTGTTTTTATCAATTTGTTGGGTGCTTTTTACAATTTTCGGTTATTAAAATATTTCTTGTTGTAATATTGTTACGGGCTACTGGGTATTAAAATGAATTAAACAATTCCTTAATTAAAGATACTAATATGTATTAACAAAAAGGATACAAGTAAATTATTAACAATTAAATTATTAAACTAATATAAATTTATAATGACAATATTGTAATTATTTATTACAACCTAGGCCTATTTAATTATTACAACAGTATAAGATATTACTAATTCTAGATAGCTTAACTAGTTACAATAGTTTGTATGAATATTATAAAATTACACTACTAATTATTATTACAATTATTAACTACTAATTAACACTTACAGTTCACTAGTCCACCGACCGTAAGATTCTCCAAGTATGACAAACTGACACACAGTAACAAACAGAAACAGTTTATTACACTCGCGAGACTATCACAGTTCACTGATACACTTATTACACTGGCCGGTTAAACACTGACTAGTTTATCACACTGACACTCACTTACGCACTTATTACGAGATCATCACAGTGCCTCCTGGTCTACTCTCAGACTAAGACTGACTGCTCGAGGCGAGGGAAGTATTTAAATAGGCAAGGCCGAATATTCTAGAACAGTCTCCACTCTTCCGTGTTCTAGAATCTTCTTAATCTCTTTCCGACAAAGCAGAGGCGGATCTACTATGCTGAGAAGGTCCTAATCCTATTTTAACGTCTCCCGCTGACGGACTTAAGCCGCTTATCACTTGCTTCCGTCCTCCTGTCTGCGACCGTAACAATATTATAAATAGAAGTATTATTTTTGTTATTTCATTGCAATCGATCTCATATACATTATTTTTTATTATATATTAAGTGTATCCGATAATAGATGCTACAAGTGATTGATTTGGGTCAAACGTCTTAGAATATTTAAAACTATTATACAAAACCGTTTCTCATTTGCTGAAACCGTCATATTAATATGTTTTTACATCATTTAATAAAATATGTGATTAGATAATGTAGTCACCTTTGCTGAATCTGACTTTTTTGTCGGTTTTAACTGTTTTTATGATTATTATATTAGGTTGCGTTTTTAATTATTGTTGAGTGCTCTGTACAATTCGGTTATTTTAATAACTCGTAATAGTTATAGTTATACATATACATAATCATTAGAAATTATAATTACAACAACACATAAGAATTAGAGGTATTAGTTTTGTAATTACTATTTACATAAACGCTTTTTATCTCATTTCATCACAATCAGTCTCGTATACACTATTTTTTTATTATATATTCAGTGTAACTGATAATAGATGCTGCAAGTGATTTATTTGGTTCATACCTTGTACAATATTTAAAGCCAAGAGACAAAAAATGTTTCTCATTTGGTAGAAATTCTACTTTTGTAAGATAATTTTCGATATTACCTACCTGAATTTTTCTTGCTTATTTTGAATGTTTTCTTTATTTCATTATCTTTCACTTGGTTAAATTGTTGTTTATACTTTTATTATTTCTCATTAAAAAAAGATGCATTTGACTGAATAACCTGAGAAACCTATATCATTTTAACCTATATAATTATTTAAATTATACTTGTCGATAAATATAAATAATACGTTAAGAAATATATAATTTAACATCCTCATATAAAAACACTTGTCTCTAATATAATATCCTACTAAGCTATAAAAATCGAAGTTTTTATAATGGGACGGGATGGGGCATTATTAAATTAGGATGAGCGAGAGGGTGAGATATATCTGCCTCTTTCTGTTACTGGCTATTGAAGTCGCTTCTGATTGGCTAAGAGGCATCCCCTCCACTGCATCTTTTCAGTCTTTCCCAGGATTTCAACAAGTCAAGAACTCTTCTCGGAAGTAGTTGTACTTTAAGGATTTGTAATTATTATTGATTTTGTTAAAAGTTATTATTAATATTTCAATTATTTATATACTATTGATAAATAATATTAATGTATTCGATATAATTGATTAATGAATTTCATCAAGATATTTTAATTAGTCATTTCAAAACATCTATTTTTTTTTTACGATTTACATATTTAATTACGTTATTAATTTTTTATAAATACATAAAATGGATTTTAAAACATTTGATTTATTTTTCTACCAATTAAAGTTTATATTAACTACATGTCTATGTATGTTTTTCATTTTGAATTAGCTATTTGAAGGAAAAAGTAAAGAATTATAAATTATTTATAATATATTATGATTTCAAACAGCTAAGACAGGATAGCCAACAGTTCCATCACAATTTCTGGATTGGCAACTGCACATTAAATGTAAATGTATTTTAATTGTGTATTTTACAATGATGTACAATTTTTGCTGATTTTTTATTTGCAAAATTATTGAAATTAGTTGAAATTCACTTTTTCAGTTATTTGTGATTTTGCAATTACTTCAATGAGATACTGACGTCCCTTAGGCCTAAGGACCAAGTCCGCCATTTTGAATTAGAACTACATAAAGAGATGAACTGTCGAATTTTTTTCACAGGTAATTAAACATAATTATTTATTCAAATTTCACTTATAATACGACTCATTTCGAATTATCATGAACAGTTTTTCGTTTCACTAATACACAAGATTCTCGAATCTTATTGTAAAATACATATCGATGAACTTTTATTACACAATAAGTCATCATATAACTTCTTTACATATATATTATAATTTCTATAATCTTTCATCACTAAATAGCGTATTATTGTCTAGGTCTAAATTTCTGTAAAGGTACTTGATTTATTTAGATTATAAAAAGCAGGCCTAGTTTGATTTTTTAAGTATTTCTGAAATAAAAAAGTATTGACATTATTATTCACAGTTTTGATGTTTATGAACACTATTAATTATTAATACATAATACATTAATTTTTGTTTTTTTATGGGTTCAAAATTCAAATAATAAGATTCTTGGAGTGCAAAGATTATGAACTTATACCAGTGATTATACCCCTTTGATTTCCATCTGCCATTTTGGATTTTAAAACAATCTCTATACAAATTATCATGCCCATGTTTAATTTTAGGATAACTTTTTGATTATTGTAAACATTGTTAAGCATACCTAAATTCATTGGTTAATAGTTATTAGCTTTATTTTTATTTTTGTAAACATTATACTTAAATCCTTTCTGATCCTTATTGCTTAAATTAATAAACATAAATGGCCTCATTTATCTTATTGGGGTGATAATTGAAATTATTTAAGAATTATGCTGTAAAAAAACAAATCAAAATAATTTGACTTAGTGTTCCTCTCAGCGATTTGATAAGTTTCTAAACTGAATACTAATTCTCTAAAACTAATAGGAGAGGGAAATAAAATGGAATGCCTTAAAAAAGTTTATGCTGTTTCAGATACTGTTTAGTTGTTTCATTTTTCAGGCCTTCTGAAGACCTCGAGGCTCTTATCTGCTCTTCCTATCCAGACCGAGTTCCCATAGTGTGGAGAAAAGTATCATCATCATATTCTGACCTCTTCAACCGCCTATGCTGTGTATGGAGAAATACTGTACATCCATCTCCAGCTCTCCTGGACATCGACTTACTTTGTGGATTCAGCCAGCCTGATATCCTTCTGCACCTCTTCTTTCCAGGTCCTCCTTTTCCCTGCACTTTGGCTCGGTAAGAAAAGTATTTAACTAATATTTAAGATTTATTTAGTTATTATTTATTGATTAATTTTTATAACAATTATGTTTTCATGCTGCTTTTTTTTTATATATGTTCTAATTTCCAGAACCTTCCTTCACTAAATTCTGATTATAGTAGGTATTAATTTAATATATTTATTATTTGTTTAATGAGTTGACAATTATTTGCTTCATTATTATGATTATTATTATGTTATGAGAGTTATAATTATAAGATTAAAGATTCAGCTTTTTGTTTTTCTAATCAGTATTATAGAATTTAAAATACTAATTAATTGTCATCATTTATAGTTTAAAAATTAAAATTAATTAGTTAGATTTCAATAAGAATTTTAGAGTTTAAAATGAAACAAACTAAATTAATTGTTATCAGCTCAAATAGCTCCTTAAAACTAAATGTGGAGAACAATGACAGGGATAGCTTCTGAAATATTAATCCTGTTTTAGTTACTAGTTGGAGTTGAATGAAGAATTGACCAGTTCAGAAGAATCATGAAATCTAGAAGGCCTCCGTATTTTCTGCTTTCGACAATGCTGCTTCTTCTTGAATGGCTCATTTCTTCAACTTCAATCTTCATAATCAGGTTTATTCTTTTTATTATTTGAAGATTAATATTTTGTCCCATTTTTTTGGTAGAACAATTAATCGCTCCCTTAGCATCAGCCCGAAATCGTATTTTTTCATCATAATCATTCTAGCAGTTTAGGTCTTTCAAACATCTTGGATACCAGGGAAATACAAGTCTGAGTTGGACAGAAAATTTGTCCCTCATGCTGTCCAACTTTTTCCAGTTTCCTTTTTGTATTTAGGATGGTCATAATTCAAAGTAGTATTAACAGTTTTTTTTATTTAGGTTAGTATTTGTTACATCCTTATTTAAATAATACATATTGAAGTAAAGGTATTGAAAATAATGTAAATGCAGGGGTATGTAAACACTTCCTATATTCTTATAGAACTGTAAGAACAATCATTGGTAGGTTACAATCCTATGATAAGGAATCAATTGTCATATGCTATATGTGCATAGTCCCTACATAATAGTATTGGATGGGTTATAGTTGTGTCTTCTTTCTTCTCAGCCTGGTTTGTTTCATGTTTTAGCCCCTACGGTTATGTCAAATAGGTCCATATAAATGATCTTTAGATTGATTTTTTTGTTTAATGTTGTCATTCTAGGTGTTAGGATTTTCTACGATATTAAGTAAAAGGGTTATCCTAGGTCTATTTTTTTTATTTTCGGAGGGATGTGGAAACCCTAGGAATTTCAGTCATCTTAATACAAGGGTAATACTAGTCTGAGTTGGCCGGTAATTAACTCTCGTTCTTTCCAACTTTGTCTGGTATTCCTCTTGTATCTGAGATGGTAAGTTTTTCTAATAGTGCTGTTTGTTTCTTTGGTTTGGTTAACATATATAGGCTGTAATTTTATTATCTATTTCCCCATAAGGTTTAGTGTTTTTATATAGTAATCCTTATAGTCAAGTCGAATAGGCCCTTATTATTCGATTGCGTAGGAAGGTAGCGGTACCATTTCTAATTTTTTAGAATATATTCAGGCCGGGTCCCTCTTTTTTGCATCAGCGGTTGCTCTATTCCATAGTCTGATTCTAAAATAGTAGTCATTGAATTCCCTAGAGTTAAGTCGAATAGGCCCTTATTCTTCGATTGCATAGGGAGGAAGCGGTACCATTTCTAATTTGTTTAGAATATATTCAGGCCGGGTCACTCTTTTTTCTATTAGAACTTTCTCCATTCCATAGTCTGGTTCTAAAATAGTAGTCATTCAAGACGTTAGGATTTTCTACGATATTAAGTACAAGGGTAATATTCGGTCTATTTTTTTTTATTTTCGAAGGGATGTGGTAACCCCCCTTTTTCATCATTTTCAGTCATCTCAATACAAGGGTAATACTAGTCTCAGTTGGCCAGAAATTAACTCTCATTCTGTCCATCTTTGTCTAGTATTCCTCTTGTATCTGAGATGATCAGTATTTCAAGTAGTCCTGTTTGTTTCTTTGGTTTGGTTAACATATATGGGCTATAATTTTATTATCAATTTCTCCATTAGGTGTAGTGTTTTCATGTTGCAATCCTAGGAGTCAAGTCGAATAGGACCTTATTGTTTAATTGCGTAGGTAGGTAACAGTACCATTCCTAATTTTTTAGAATATAGTCACCCCTGGTACACTTTTTTCTATTAGCAGTTGCTCCAATTCATAGGCTGATTCTAAAATAGTAGTCATTCAAGACGTTAGGATTTTCTACGATATTAAGTACAAGGGTAATATTCGGTCTATTTTTTTTTATTTTCGAAGGGATGTGGTAACCCTAGGATTTCCAGTCATCTTAATACAAGGGTAATACTAGTCTGAATTGGGCAGTAATTACCTCTCATTCTGTCCAACTTGTCTCGTATTCCTCTTGTATCTGAGATGATCAGTATTTCAAGTAGTCCTGTTTGTTTCTTTGGTTTGGTTAACATATATGGGCTATAATTTTATTATCTATTTCTCCATTAGGTGTAGTGTTTTCATGTTGCAATCCTAAGAGTCAAGTCGAATAGGACCTTATTCTTTAATTGCGTAGGTAGGTAGCGGTACCATTCCTAATATTTTAGAATATATTCAGGCCGGGTCCCTCTTTTTTGCATCAGCAGTTGCTCTATTCCATAGTCTGGTACTAAAATTGTAGTCATTCTGGGTGTTAAGATTTTCTACGATATTAAGTACAAGGGTAATATTCGGTCTATTTTTTTTTATTTTCCAAGGGATGTGGTAACCCTAGGATTTCCAATCATCTTAATACAAGGGTAATACTAGTCTGAATTGGGCAGTAATTACCTCTCATTCTGTCCAACTTGTCTCGTATTCCTCTTGTATCTGAGATGATCAGTATTTCAAGTAGTCCTGTTTGTTTCTTTGGTTTGGTTAACATATATGGGGTATAATTTTATTATCTATTTCTCCATTAGGTGTAGTGTTTTCATGTTGCAATCCTGAGAGTCAAGTCAAATAGGACCTTATTCTTTAATTGCGTAGGTAGGTAGCGGTACCATTTCTAATTTTTTAGAATATAGTCAGCCCTGGTTACTCTTTTTTCTATTAGCAGTTGCTCCGATCCATAGGCTGATTCTAAAATAGTAGTCATCCTAGGTGTTAGGATTTTCTACGATATTATGTACAAGGTTAATATGAGGTCTATTTTTTTTATTTTCGGAGGGATGTGGTAACCCTAGGATTTCCAGTCATCTTAATACAAGGGTAATACTAGTCTGAGTTGGCCAGTAATTACCCCTCATTCTGTCCAACTTGTCTCGTATTCCTCTTGTATCTGAGATGATCAGTTTTTCTAATAGTGCTGTTTGTTTCTTTGGTTTGGTTAACATATATGGGCAATAATTTTATTATCTATTTCTCCATTAGGTGTAGTGTTTTCATGTTCTAATCCTTAGAGTCAAGTCGAATAGGACCTTATTCTTTAATTGCATAGGTAGGTAGCGGTACCATTCCTAATATTTTAGAATATAATCAGGCCGGGTCCCTCTTTTTTGCATCAGCAGTTTCTCTATTCCATAGTCTGATTCTAAAATAGTAGTCATTGAATTCCCTAGAGTTAAGTCGAATAGGCCCTTATTCTTCGATTGCGTAGGGAGGAAGCGGTACCATTTCTAATTTGTTTAGAATATATTCAGGCCGGGTCACTCTTTTTTCTATTAGAAGTTTCTCCATTCCATAGTCTGGTTCTAAAATAGTAGTCATTCAAGACGTTAGGATTTTCTACGATATTAAGTACAAGGGTAATTTTCGGTCTATTTTTTTTTATTTTCAAAGGGATGTGGTAACCCTAGGATTTCCAGTCATCTTAATACAAGGGTAATACTAGTCTGAGTTGGCCAGTAATTACCCCTCATTCTGTCCAACTTGTCTCGTACTCCTCTTGTATCTGAGATGATCAGTATTTCAAGTTGTCCTGTTTGTTTCTTTGGTTTGTTTAACATATATGGGCTATAATTTTATTATCTATTTCTCCATTAGGTGTAGTGTTTTCATGTTGCAATCCTGAGAGTCAAGTCAAATAGGACCTTATTCTTTAATTGCGTAGGTAGGTAGCGGTACCATTTCTAATTTTTTAGAATATAGTCAGGCCGGGTCCCTCTTTTTTGCATCAGCAGTTGCTCTATTCCATAGTCTGATTCTAAAATAGTAGTCATTCTGGGTGTTAAGATTTTCTACGATATTAAGTACAAGGGTAATATTAGGTCTTTTTTTTTATTTTCGGAGGGATGTGGTAACCCTAGGATTTCCAGTCATCTTAATACAAGGGTAATACTAGTCTGAGTTGGCCCGTAATTACCTCTCATTCTGTCCAACTTGTCTAGTATTCCTCTTGTATCTGAGATGATCAGTTTTTCTAATAGTGCTGTTTGTTTCTTTGGTTTGGTTAACATATATGGGCTGTAATTTTATTATCTATTTCTCCATAAGGTTTAGTGTTTTTATATAGTAATCCTTATAGTCAAGTCGAATAGGCCCTTATTATTCGATTGCGTAGGAAGGTAGCGGTACCATTTCTAATTTTTTAGAATATAGTCAGCCCTGGTTACTCTTTTTTCTATTAGCAGTTGCTCCAATCCATAGGCTGATTCTAAAATAGTAGTCATCCTAGGTGTTAGGATTTTCTACGATATTATGTACAAGGTTAATATGAGGTCTATTCTTTTTATTTTCGGAGGGATGTGGTAACCCTAGGATTTCCAGTCATCTTAATACAAGGGTAATACTAGTCTGAGTTGGCCCGTAATTACCTCTCATTCTGTCAAACTTGTCTAGTATTCCTCTTGTATCTGAGATGATCAGTTTTTCTAATAGTGCTGTTTGTTTATTTGGTTTGGTTAACATATATGGGCAATAATTTTATTATCTATTTCTCCATTAGGTGTAGTATTTTCATGTTCTAATCCTTAGAGTCAAGTCGAATAGGACCTTATTCTTTAATTGCGTAGGTAGGTAGCGGTACCATTCCTAATATTTTAGAATATATTCAGGCCGGGTCCCTCTTTTTTGCATCAGCAGTTGCTCTATTCCATAGTCTGATTCTAAAATTGTAGTCACTGAATTCCCTAGAGTTAAGTCGAATAGGCCCTTATTCTTCAATTGCGTAGGAAGGAAGCGGTACCATTTCTAATTTGTTTAGAATATATTCAGGCCGGGTCACTCTTTTTTCTATTAGAAGTTTCTCCATTCCATAGTCTGGTTCTAAAATAGTAGTCATTCAAGACGTTAGGATTTTCTACGATATTAAGTAAAAGGCTAATCCTAGGTCTATTTTTTTTTTTTTTCGGAGGGATGTGGTAACCCCCCTTTTTCATCATTTTCAGTCATCTCAATACAAGGGTAATACTAGTCTCAGTTGGCCAAAAATTAACTCTCATTCTGTCCACCTTTGTCTAGTATTCCTCTTGTATCTGAGGTGATCAGTTTTTCTAATAGTGCTGTTTGTTTCTTTGGTTTGGTTAACATATATGGGCTTTAATTTTATTATCTATTTCTCCATTAGGTGTAGTGTTTTCATGTTGCAATCCTAAGAGTCAAGTCGAATAGGACCTTATTGTTTAATTGCGTAGGTAGGTAGCGGTACCATTCCCAATATTTTAGAATATATTCTGGCCGGGTCCAGCTTTTTCGCATTAGCAGTTCCCCTATTCCATAGCCTGGTACTAAAATAGTAGTCATTCTGGGTGTTAGGATTTTCTACGATATTAAGTACAAGGGTAATATGAGGTCTATTTTTTTTATTTTCGGAGGGATATGGTAACCCTAGGATTTCCAGTCATCTTAATACAAGGGTAATACTAGTCTGAGTTGGCCAGTAATTAACTCTGATTCTGTCCATCTTTGTCTAGTATTCCTCTTGTATCTGAGATGATCAGTTTTTCTAATAGTGCTGTTTGTTTCTTTGGTTTGGTTAACATATATGGGCAATAATTTTATCATCTATTTCTCCATTAGGTGTAGTGTTTTCATGTTCTAATCCTTAGAGTCAAGTCAAAGAGGACCTTATTCTTTAATTGCATAGGTAGGTAGCAGTACCATTCCTAATATTTTAGAATATATTCAGGCCGGGTCCCGCTTTTTTGCATTAGCAGTTCCCCTATTCCATAGTCTGGTACTAAAATAGTAGTCATTCTGGGTGTTAAGATTTTCTACGATATTAAATACAAGGGTAATATTAGGTCTTTTTTTTTATTTTCGAAGGGATGGGGTAACCTTAGGATTTCCAGTCATCTTAATACAAGGGTAATACTAGTCTGAGATGGGCAGTAATTACCTCTCATTCTGTCCAACTTGTCTCGTATTCCTCTTGTATCCGAGATGGTAAGTTTTTCTAATAGTGCTGTTTGTTTCTTTGGTTTGGTTAACATATATGGGCTGTAATTTTATTATCTATTTCTCCATAAGGTTTAGTGTTTTTATATAGTAATCCTTATAGTCAAGTCGAATAGGCCCTTATTATTCGATTGCGTAGGAAGGTAGCGGTACCATTTCTAATTTTTTAGAATATAGTCAGCCCTGGTTACTCTTTTTTTTATTAGCAGTTGCTCCGATCCATAGGCTGATTCTAAAATAGTAGTCATCCTAGGTGTTAGGATTTTCTACGATATTATGTACAAGGTTAATATGAGGTCTATTTTTTTTTATTTTCGGAGGGATGTGGTAATCCTAGGATTTCCAGTCATCTTAATACAAGGGTAATACTAGTCTGAGTTGGCCAGTAATTACCTCTCATTCTGTCCAACTTGTCTAGTATTCCTCTTGTATCTGAGATGATCAGTTTTTCTGATAATGCTGTTTGTTTCTTTGGTTTGGTTAACATATATGGGCAATAATTTTATTATCTATTTCTCCATTAGGTGTAGTGTTTTCATGTTCTAATCCTTAGAGTCAAGTCGAATAGGACCTTATTCTTTAATTGCATAGGTAGGTAGCGGTACCATTCCTAATATTTTAGAATATATTCAGGCCGGGTCCCTCTTTTTTGCATCAGCAGTTGCTCTATTCCATAGTCTGATTCTAAAATAGTAGTCATTGAATTCCCTAGAGTTAAGTCGAATAGGCCCTTATTCTTCCATTGCGTAGGGAGGAAGCGGTACCATTTCTAATTTGTTTAGAATATATTCAGGCCGGGTCACTCTTTTTTCTATTAGAAGTTTCTCCATTCTATAGTCTGGTTCTAAAATAGTAGTCATTCAAGACGTTAGGATTTTCTACGATATTAAGTACAAGGGTAATATTCGGTCTATTTTTTTTTATTTTCGAAGGGATGTGGTAACCCTAGGATTTCCAGTCATCTTAATACAAGGGTAATACTAGTCTGAATTGGGCAGTAATTACCTCTCATTCTGTCAAACTTGTCTCGTATTCCTCTTGTATCTGAGATGATCAGTATTTCAAGTAGTCCTGTTTGTTTCTTTGGTTTGGTTAACATATATGGGCTATAATTTTATTATCTATTTCTCCATTAGGTGTAGTGTTTTCATGTTGCAATCCTGAGAGTCAAGTCAAATAGGACCTTATTCTTTAATTGCGTAGGTAGGTAGCGGTACCATTCCTAATATTTTAGAATATATTCAGGCCGGGTCCCGCTTTTTTGCATTAGCAGTTCCCCTATTCCATAGTCTGGTACTAAAATAGTAGTCATTCTGGGTGTTAAGATTTTCTACGATATTAAGTACAAGGGTAATATTAGGTCTTTTTTTTTCTTTTCGAAGGGATCGGGTAACCCTAGGATTTCCAGTCATCTTAATACAAGGGTAATACTAGTCTGAGTTGGGCAGTAATTACCTCTCATTCTGTCCAACTTGTCTCGTATTCCTCTTGTATCCGAGATGGTCAGTATTTCAAATAGTGCTGTTTGTTTCTTTGGTTTGGTTAACATATATAGGCTGTAATTTTATTATCTATTTCTCCATAAGGTTTAGTGTTTTTATATAGTAATCCTTAGAGTCAAGTCAAATAGGCCCTTATTATTCAATTGCGTAGGAACGTAGTGGTATCATTTCTAATTTTTTAGAATATAGTCAGCCCTGGTTACTCTTTTTTCTATTAGCAGTTGCTCCGATCCATAGGCTGTTTCTAAAATAGTAGTCATCCTAGGTGTTAGGATTTTCTACGATATTAAGTAAAAGGGTAATCCTAGGTCTATTTTTTTTATTTTCGGAGGGATGTGGAAACCCTAGGAATTTCAGTCATCTTAATACAAGGGTAATACTAGTCTGAGTTGGCCGGTAATTAACTCTCGTTCTTTCCAACTTTGTCTGGTATTCCTCTTGTATCTGAGATGGTAAGTTTTTCTAATAGTGCTGTTTGTTTCTTTGGTTTGGTTAACATATATAGGCTGTAATTTTATTATCTATTTCTCCATAAGGTTTAGTGTTTTTATATAGTAATCCTTATAGTCAAGTCGAAAAAGCCCTTATTATTCGATTGCGTAGGAAGGTAGCGGTACCAATTCTAATTTTTTAGAATATAGTCAGCCCTGGTTACTCTTTTTTCTATTAGCAGTTGCTCCATAGGCTGATTCTAAAATAGTAGTCATCCTAGGTGTTAGGATTTTCTACGATATTATGTACAAGGGTAATATGAGGTCTATTTTTTTTATTTTCGAAGGGATGGGGTAACCCTAGGATTTCAAGTCATCTCAATACAAGGGTAATACTAGTCTCATTTGGCCAGAAATTAACTCTCATTCTGTCCACCTTTGTCTAGTATTTATCTTGTATCTGAGATGATCAGTTTTTCTAATAGTGCTGTTTGTTTCTTTGGTTTGGTTAACATATATGGGCAATAATTTTATTATCTATTTCTCCATCAGGTGTAGTGTTTTCTTGTTGTAATCCTTAGAGTCAAGTCGAATAGGACCTTATTCTTTAATTGCGTAGGTAGGTAGCGGTACCATTCCTAATATTTTAGAATATATTCAGGCCGGGTCCCTCTTTTTTGCATCAGCAGTTGCTCTATTCCATAGTCTGATTCTAAAATAGTAGTCATTGAATTCCCTAGAGTTAAGTCGAATAGGCCCTTATTCTTCAATTGCGTAGGGAGGAAGCGGTACCATTTCTAATTTGTTTAGAATATATTCAGGCCGGGTCACTCTTTTTTCTATTAGAAGTTTCTCCATTCCATAGTCTGGTTCTAAAATAGTAGTCATTCAAGACGTTAGGATTTTCTACGATATCAAGTACAAGGGTAATATTCGGTCTATTTTTTTTTATTTTCGAAGGGATGAGGTAACCCTAGGATTTCCTGTCATCTTAATACAAGGGTAATACTAGTCTGAATTGGGCAGTAATTACCTCTCATTCTGTCCAACTTGTCTCGTATTCCTCTTGTATCTGAGATGATCAGTATTTCAAGTAGTCCTGTTTGTTTCTTTGGTTTGGTTAACATATATGGGCTATAATTTTATTATCTATTTCTCCATTAGGTGTAGTGTTTTCATGTTGCAATCCTAAGAGTCAAGTCGAATAGGACCTTATTCTTTAATTGCGTAGGTAGGTAGCGGTACCATTCCTAATATTTTAGAATATATTTAGGCCGGGTCCCTCTTTTTTGCATCAGCAGTTGCTCTATTCCATAGTCTGATTCTAAAATAGTAGTCATTGAATTCCCTAGAGTTAAGTCGAATAGGCCCTTATTCTTCCATTGCGTAGGGAGGAAGCGGTACCATTTCTAATTTGTTTAGAATATATTCAGGCCGGGTCACTCTTTTTTCTATTAGAAGTTTCTCCATTCCATAGTCTGGTTCTAAAATAGTAGTAATTCAAGACGTTAGGATTTTCTACGATATCATGTACAAGGGTAATATCCGGTCTATTTTTTTTTATTTTCGAAGGGATGTGGTAACCCCCCTTTTTCATCATTTTCTGTCATCTCAATACAAGGGTAATACTAGTCTCAGTTGGCCAGAAAGTAACTCTCATTCTGTCCATCTTTGTCTAGTATTCCTCTTGTATCTGAGATGATCAGTATTTCAAGTATTCCTGTTTGTTTCTTTGGTTTGGTTAACATATATGGGCTATAATTTTATTATCTATTTCTCCATTAGGTGTAGTGTTTTTATATAGTAATCCTTAGAGTCAAGTCAAATAGGCCCTTATTATTCAATTGCGTAGGAAGGTAGTGGTATCATTTCTAATTTTTTAGAATATAGTCAGCCCTGGTTACTCTTTTTTCTATTAGCAGTTGCTCCGATCCATAGGCTGATTCTAAAATAGTAGTCATCCTAGGTGTTAGGATTTTCTACGATATTATGTACAAGGTTAATATGGGGTCTATTTTTTTTATTTTCGGAGGGATGTGGTAATCCTAGGATTTCCAGTCATCTTAATACAAGGGTAATACTAGTCTGAGTTGGCCAGTAATTACCTCTCATTCTGTCCAACTTGTCTAGTATTCCTCTTGTATCTGAGATGATTAGTTTTTCTAATAGTGCTGTTTGTTTCTTTGGTTTGGTTAACATATATGGGCTGTAATTTTATTATCTATTTCTCCATAAGGTTTAGTGTTTTTATATAGTAATCCTTATAGTCAAGTCGAATAGGCCCTTATTATTCGATTGCGTAGGAAGGTAGCGGTACCATTTCTAATTTGTTTAGAATATATTCAGGCCGGGTCACTCTTTTTTCTATTAGAAGTTTCTCCATTCCATAGTCTGGATCTAAAATAGTAGTCATTCAAGACGTTAGGATTTTCTACGATATTAAGTACAAGGGTAATATTCGGTCTATTTTTTTTTATTTTCGAAGGGATGTGGTAACCCTAGGATTTCCAGTCATCTTAATACAAGGGTAATACTAGTCTGAATTGGGCAGTAATTACCTCTCATTCTGTCCAACTTGTCTCGTATTCCTCTTGTATCTGAGATGATCAGTATTTCAAGTAGTCCTGTTTGTTTCTTTGGTTTGGTTAACATATATGGGCTATAATTTTATTATCTATTTCTCCATTAGGTGTAGTGTTTTCATGTTGCAATCCTGAGAGTCAAGTCGAATAGGACCTTATTGTTTAATTGCGTAGGTAGGTAGCGGTACCATTCCTAATATTTTAGAATATATTCTGGCCGGGTCCCGCTTTTTTGCATTAGCAGTTCTCCTATTCCATAGCCTGGTACTATAATAGTAGTCATTCTGGGTGTTAAGATTTTCTACGATATTATGTACAAGGGTAATATTAGGTCTTTTTTTTTATTTTCGAAGGGATGGGGTAACCTTAGGATTTCCAGTCATCTTAATACAAGGGTAATACTAGTCTGAGTTGGGCAGTAATTACCTCTCATTCTGTCCAACTTGTCTCGTATTCCTCTTGTATCCGAGATGGTCAGTATTTCAAATAGTGCTGTTTGTTTCTTTGGTTTGGTTAACATATATAGGGTGTAATTTTATTATCTATTTCTCCATATGGTTTAGTGTTTTTATATAGTAATCCTTAGAGTCAAGTCATATAGGCCCTTATTATTCAATTGCGTAGGAAGGTAGTGGTATCATTTCTAATTTTTTAGAATATAGTCAGCCCTGGTTACTCTTTTTTCTATTAGCAGTTGCTCCGATCCATAGGCTGATTCTAAAATAGTAGTCATCCTAGGTGTTAGGATTTTCTACGATATTATGTACAAGGTTAATATGGGGTCTATTTTTTTTATTTTCGGAGGGATGTGGTAATCCTAGGATTTCCAGTCATCTTAATACAAGGGTAATACTAGTCTGAGTTGGCCAGTAATTACCTCTCATTCTGTCCAACTTGTCTAGTATTCCTCTTGTATCTGAGATGATTAGTTTTTCTAATAGTGCTGTTTGTTTCTTTGGTTTGGTTAACATATATGGGCTGTAATTTTATTATCTATTTCTCCATAAGGTTTAGTGTTTTTATATAGTAATCCTTATAGTCAAGTCGAATAGGCCCTTATTATTCGATTGCGTAGGAAGGTAGCGGTACCATTTCTAATTTTTTAGAATATAGTCAGCCCTGGTTACTCTTTTTTCTATTAGCAGTTGCTCCGATCCATAGGCTGATTCTAAAATAGTAGTCATCCTAGGTGTTAGGATTTTCTACGATATTATGTACAAGGTTAATATGAGGTCTATTTTTTTTATTTTCGGAGGGATGTGGTAACCCTAGGATTTCCAGTCATCTTAATACAAGGGTAATACTAGTCTGAGTTGGCCCGTAATTACCTCTCATTCTGTCCAACTTGTCTAGTATTCCTCTTGTATCTGAGATGATCAATTTTTCTAATAGTGCTGTTTGTTTATTTGGTTTGGTTAACATATATGGGCAATAATTTTATTATCTATTTCTCCATTAGGTGTAGTATTTTCATGTTCTAATCCTTAGAGTCAAGTCGAATAGGACCTTATTCTTTAATTGCGTAGGTAGGTAGCGGTACCATTCCTAATATTTTAGAATATATTCAGGCCGGGTCCCTCTTTTTTGCATCAGCAGTTGCTCTATTCCATAGTCTGATTCTAAAATAGTAGTCACTGAATTCCCTAGAGTTAAGTCGAATAGGCCCTTATTCTTCAATTGCGTAGGAAGGAAGCGGTACCATTTCTAATTTGTTTAGAATATATTCAGGCCGGGTCACTCTTTTTTCTATTAGAAGTTTCTCCATTCCATAGTCTGGTTCTAAAATAGTAGTCATTCAAGACGTTAGGATTTTCTACGATATTAAGTATAAGGCTAATCCTAGGTCTATTTTTTTTTTTTTCGGAGGGATGTGGTAACCCCCCTTTTTCATCATTTTCAGTCATCTCAATACAAGGGTAATACTAGTCTCAGTTGGCCAGAAATTAACTCTCATTCTGTCCACCTTTGTCTAGTATTCCTCTTGTATCTGAGATGATCAGTATTTCAAGTATTCCTTTTTGTTTCTTTGGTTTGGTTAACATATATGGGCAATAATTTTATTATCTATTTCTCCATTAGGTGTAGTGTTTTCATGTTCTAATCCTTAGAGTCAAGTCGAATAGGACCTTATTCTTTAATTGCATAGGTAGGTAGCAGTACCATTCCTAATATTTTAGAATATATTCAGGCCGGGTCCCGCTTTTTTGCATTAGCAGTTCCCCTATTCCATAGTCTGATACTAAAATAGTAGTCATTCTGGGTGTTAAGATTTTCTACGATATTAAATACAAGGGTAATATTAGGTCTTTTTTTTTATTTTCGAAGGGATGGGGTAACCTTAGGATTTCCAGTCATCTTAATACAAGGGTAATACTAGTCTGAGATGGGCAGTAATTACCTCTCATTCTGTCCAACTTGTCTCGTATTCCTCTTGTATCCGAGATGGTAAGTTTTTCTAATAGTGCTGTTTGTTTCTTTGGTTTGGTTAACATATATGGGCTGTAATTTTATTATCTATTTCTCCATAAGGTTTAGTGTTTTTATATAGTAATCCTTATAGTCAAGTCGAATAGGCCCTTATTATTCGATTGCGTAGGAAGGTAGCGGTACCATTTCTAATTTTTTAGAATATAGTCAGCCCTGGTTACTCTTTTTTTTATTAGCAGTTGCTCCGATCCATAGGCTGATTCTAAAATAGTAGTCATCCTAGGTGTTAGGATTTTCTACGATATTATGTACAAGGTTAATATGAGGTCTATTTTTTTTTATTTTCGGAGGGATGTGGTAATCCTAGGATTTCCAGTCATCTTAATACAAGGGTAATACTAGTCTGAGTTGGCCAGTAATTACCTCTCATTCTGTCCAACTTGTCTAGTATTCCTCTTGTATCTGAGATGATCAGTTTTTCTGATAATGCTGTTTGTTTCTTTGGTTTGGTTAACATATATGGGCAATAATTTTATTATCTATTTCTCCATTAGGTGTAGTGTTTTCATGTTCTAATCCTAAGAGTCAAGTCGAATAGGACCTTATTCTTTAATTGCATAGGTAGGTAGCGGTACCATTCCTAATATTTTAGAATATATTCAGGCCGGGTCCCTCTTTTTTGCATCAGCAGTTGCTCTATTCCATAGTCTGATTCTAAAATAGTAGTCATTGAATTCCCTAGAGTTAAGTCGAATAGGCCCTTATTCTTCCATTGCGTAGGGAGGAAGCGGTACCATTTCTAATTTGTTTAGAATATATTCAGGCCGGGTCACTCTTTTTTCTATTAGAAGTTTCTCCATTCTATAGTCTGGTTCTAAAATAGTAGTCATTCAAGACGTTAGGATTTTCTACGATATTAAGTACAAGGGTAATATTCGGTCTATTTTTTTTTATTTTCGAAGGGATGTGGTAACCCTAGGATTTCCAGTCATCTTAATACAAGGGTAATACTAGTCTGAATTGGGCAGTAATTACCTCTCATTCTGTCAAACTTGTCTCGTATTCCTCTTGTATCTGAGATGATCAGTATTTCAAGTAGTCCTGTTTGTTTCTTTGGTTTGGTTAACATATATGGGCTATAATTTTATTATCTATTTCTCCATTAGGTGTAGTGTTTTCATGTTGCAATCCTGAGAGTCAAGTCAAATAGGACCTTATTCTTTAATTGCGTAGGTAGGTAGCGGTACCATTCCTAATATTTTAGAATATATTCAGGCCGGGTCCCGCTTTTTTGCATTAGCAGTTCCCCTATTCCATAGTCTGGTACTAAAATAGTAGTCATTCTGGGTGTTAAGATTTTCTACGATATTAAGTACAAGGGTAATATTAGGTCTTTTTTTTTCTTTTCGAAGGGATCGGGTAACCCTAGGATTTCCAGTCATCTTAATACAAGGGTAATACTAGTCTGAGTTGGGCAGTAATTACCTCTCATTCTGTCCAACTTGTCTCGTATTCCTCTTGTATCCGAGATGGTCAGTATTTCAAATAGTGCTGTTTGTTTCTTTGGTTTGGTTAACATATATAGGCTGTAATTTTATTATCTATTTCTCCATAAGGTTTAGTGTTTTTATATAGTAATCCTTAGAGTCAAGTCAAATAGGCCCTTATTATTCAATTGCGTAGGAACGTAGTGGTATCATTTCTAATTTTTTAGAATATAGTCAGCCCTGGTTACTCTTTTTTCTATTAGCAGTTGCTCCGATCCATAGGCTGTTTCTAAAATAGTAGTCATCCTAGGTGTTAGGATTTTCTACGATATCAAGTACAAGGGTAATATTCGGTCTATTTTTTTTTATTTTCGAAGGGATGAGGTAACCCTAGGATTTCCTGTCATCTTAATACAAGGGTAATACTAGTCTGAATTGGGCAGTAATTACCTCTCATTCTGTCCAACTTGTCTCGTATTCCTCTTGTATCTGAGATGATCAGTATTTCAAGTAGTCCGGTTTGTTTCTTTGGTTTGGTTAACATATATGGGCTATAATTTTATTATCTATTTCTCCATTAGGTGTAGTGTTTTCATGTTGCAATCCTAAGAGTCAAGTCGAATAGGACCTTATTCTTTAATTGCGTAGGTAGGTAGCGGTACCATTCCTAATATTTTAGAATATATTTAGGCCGGGTCCCTCTTTTTTGCATCAGCAGTTGCTCTATTCCATAGTCTGATTCTAAAATAGTAGTCATTGAATTCCCTAGAGTTAAGTCGAATAGGCCCTTATTCTTCCATTGCGTAGGGAGGAAGCGGTACCATTTCTAATTTGTTTAGAATATATTCAGGCCGGGTCACTCTTTTTTCTATTAGAAGTTTCTCCATTCCATAGTCTGGTTCTAAAATAGTAGTAATTCAAGACGTTAGGATTTTCTACGATATCATGTACAAGGGTAATATTCGGTCTATTTTTTTTTATTTTCGAAGGGATGTGGTAACCCCCCTTTTTCATCATTTTCTGTCATCTCAATACAAGGGTAATACTAGTCTCAGTTGGCCAGAAATTAACTCTCATTCTGTCCATCTTTGTCTAGTATTCCTCTTGTATCTGAGATGATCAGTATTTCAAGTATTCCTGTTTGTTTCTTTGGTTTGGTTAACATATATGGGCTATAATTTTATTATCTATTTCTCCATTAGGTGTAGTGTTTTCATGTTGCAATCCTAAGAGTCAAGTCGAATAGGACCTTATTGTTTAATTGCGTAGGTAAGTAGCGGTACCATTCCTAATATTTTAGAATATATTCTGGCCGGGTCCCCCTTTTTTGCATTAGCAGTTCCCCTATTCCATAGTCTGGTACTAAAATAGTAGTCATTCTGGGTGTTAAGATTTTCTACGATATTATGTACAAGGGTAATATGAGGTCTATTTTTTTTATTTTCGGAGGGATGTGGTAACCCTAGGATTTCCAGTCATCTTAATAAAAGGGTAATACTAGTCTGAGTTGGCCAGTAATTAACTCTGATTCTGTCCATCTTTGTCTAGTATTCCTCTTGTATCTGAGATGATCAGTATTTCAAGTATTATTTTTTGTTTCTTTGGTTTGGTTAACATATATAGGCTGTAATTTTATTATCTATTTCTCCATAAGGTTTAGTGTTTTTATATAGTAATCCTTAGAGTCAAGT
Organism: Arma custos; assembly: GCA_037127475.1. Taxonomy (NCBI): domain Eukaryota; kingdom Metazoa; phylum Arthropoda; class Insecta; order Hemiptera; family Pentatomidae; genus Arma; species Arma custos. Next base: position 245,030 of record JBBAGI010000112.1, read on the forward strand.
CGAATAGGCCCTTATTCTTCAATTGCGTAGGAAGGAAGCGGTACCATTTCTAATTTGTTTAGAATATATTCAGGCCGGGTCACTCTTTTTTCTATTAGAAGTTTCTCCATTCCATAGTCTGGATCTAAAATAGTAGTCATCCTAGGTGTTAGGATTTTCTACGATATTATGTACAAGGGTAATATTCGGTCTATTTTTTTTTATTTTCGAAGGGATGTGGTAACCCTAGGATTTCCAGTCATCTTAATACAAGGGTAATACTAGTCTGAATTGGGCAGTAATTACCTCTGATTCTGTCCAACTTGTCTCGTATTCCTCTTGTATCTGAGATGATCAGTATTTCAAGTAGTCCTGTTTGTTTCTTTGGTTTGGTTAACATATATGGGCTATAATTTTATTATCTATTTCTCCATTAGGTGTAGTGTTTTCATGTTGCAATCCTGAGAGTCAAGTCGAATAGGACCTTATTGTTTAATTGCGTAGGTAGGTAGCGGTACCATTCCTAATATTTTAGAATATATTCTGGCCGGGTCCCGCTTTTTTGCATTAGCAGTTCCCCTATTCCATAGCCTGGTACTATAATAGTAGTCATTCTGGGTGTTAAGATTTTCTACGATATTATGTACAAGGGTAATATTAGGTCTTTTTTTTTATTTTCGAAGGGATGGGGTAACCTTAGGATTTCCAGTCAACTTAATACAAGGGTAATACTAGTCTGAGTTGGGCAGTAATTACCTCTCATTCTGTCCAACTTGTCTAGTATTCCTCTTGTATCTGAGATGATTAGTTTTTCTAATAGTGCTGTTTGTTTCTTTGGTTTGGTTAACATATATGGGCTGTAATTTTATTATCTATTTCTCCATAAGGTTTAGTGTTTTTATATAGTAATCCTTATAGTCAAGTCGAATAGGCCCTTATTATTCGATTGCGTAGGAAGGTAGCGGTACCATTTCTAATTTTTTAGAATATAGTCAGCCCTGGTTACTCTTTTTTCTATTAGCAGTTGCTCCGATCCATAGGCTGATTCTAAAATAGTAGTCATCCTAGGTGTTAGGATTTTCTACGATATTATGTACAAGGTTAATATGAGGTCTATTTTTTTTATTTTCGGAGGGATGTGGTAACCCTAGGATTTCCAGTCATCTTAATACAAGGGTAATACTAGTCTGAGTTGGCCCGTAATTACCTCTCATTCTGTCCAACTTGTCTAGTATTCCTCTTGTATCTGAGATGATCAGTTTTTCTAATAGTGCTGTTTGTTTATTTGGTTTGGTTAACATATATGGGCAATAATTTTATTATCTATTTCTCCATTAGGTGTAGTATTTTCATGTTCTAATCCTTAGAGTCAAGTCGAATAGGACCTTATTCTTTAATTGCGTAGGTAGGTAGCGGTACCATTCCTAATATTTTAGAATATATTCAGGCCGGGTCCCTCTTTTTTGCATCAGCAGTTGCTCTATTCCATAGTCTGATTCTAAAATAGTAGTCATTGAATTCCCTAGAGTTAAGTCGAATAGGCCCTTATTCTTCCATTGCGTAGGGAGGAAGCGGTACCATTTCTAATTTGTTTAGAATATATTCAGGCCGGGTCACTCTTTTTTCTATTAGAAGTTTCTCCATTCTATAGTCTGGTTCTAAAATAGTAGTCATTCAAGACGTTAGGATTTTCTACGATATTAAGTACAAGGGTAATATTCGGTCTATTTTTTTTTATTTTCGAAGGGATGTGGTAACCCTAGGATTTCAGTCATCTTAATACAAGGGTAATACTAGTCTGAATTGGGCAGTAATTACCTCTCATTCTGTTAAACTTGTCTCGTATTCCTCTTGTATCTGAGATGATCAGTATTTCAAGTAGTCCTGTTTGTTTCTTTGGTTTGGTTAACATATATGGGCTATAATTTTATTATCTATTTCTCCATTAGGTGTAGTGTTTTCATGTTGCAATCCTGAGAGTCAAGTCAAATAGGACCTTATTCTTTAATTGCGTAGGTAGGTAGCGGTACCATTCCTAATATTTTAGAATATATTCAGGCCGGGTCCCTCTTTTTTGCATCAGCAGTTGCTCTATTCCATAGTCTGATTCTAAAATAGTAGTCATTCTGGGTGTTAAGATTTTCTACGATATTAAGTACAAGGGTAATATTAGGTCTTTTTTTTTATTTTCGAAGGGATGTGGTAACCCTAGGATTTCCAGTTATCTTAATACAAGGGTAATACTAGTCTGAATTGGGCAGTAATTACCTCTTATTCTGTCCAACTTGTCTCGTATTCCTCTTGTATCTGAGATGATCAGTATTTCAAGTAGTCCTGTTTGTTTCTTTGGTTTGGTTAACATATATGGGCTATAATTTTATTATCTATTTCTCCATAAGGTTTAGTGTTTTTATATTGTAATCCTTAGAGTCAAGTCAAATAGGCCCTTATTATTCAATTGCGTAGGAAGGTAGTAGTATCATTTCTAATTTTTTAGAATATAGTCAGCCCTGGTTACTCATTTTTCTATTAGCAGTTGCTCCGATCCATAGGCTAATTCTAAAATAGTAGTCATCCTAGGTGTTAGGATTTTCTACGATATTAAGTAAAAGGCTAATCCTAGGTCTATTTTTTTTATTTTCGGAGGGATGTGGAAACCCTAGGAATTTCATTCATCTTAATACAAGGGTAATACTAGTCTGAGTTGGTCGGTAATTAATTCTCGTTCTTTCCAACTTTGTCTGGTATTCCTCTTGTATCTGAGATGGTAAGTTTTTCTAATAGTGCTGTTTGTTTCTTTGGTTTGGTTAACATATATGGGCTGTAATTTTATTATCTATTTCTCCATAAGGTTTAGTGTTTTTATATAGTAATCCTTATAGTCAAGTCGAATAGGCCCTTATTATTCGATTGCGTAGGAAGGTAGCGGTACCATTTCTAATTTTTTAGAATATAGTCAGCCCTGGTTACTCTTTTTTCTATTAGCAGTTGCTCCGATCCATAGGCTGATTTTAAAATAGTAGTCATCCTAGGTGTTAGGATTTTCTACGATATTATGTACAAGGTTAATATGAGGTCTATTTTTTTTATTTTCGGAGGGATGTGGTAACCCTAGGATTTCCAGTCATCTTAATACAAGGGTAATACTAGTCTGAGTTGGCCCGTAATTACCTCTCATTCTGTCCAACTTGTCTAGTATTCCTCTTGTATCTGAGATGATCAGTTTTTCTAATAGTGCTGTTTGTTTATTTGGTTTGGTTAACATATATGGGCAATAATTTTATTATCTATTTCTCCATTAGGTGTAGTATTTTCATGTTCTAATCCTTAGAGTCAAGTCGAATAGGACCTTATTCTTTAATTGCGTAGGTAGGTAGCGGTACCATTCCTAATATTTTAGAATATATTCAGGCCGGGTCCCTCTTTTTTGCATCAGCAGTTGCTCTATTCCATAGTCTGATTCTAAAATAGTAGTCACTGAATTCCCTAGAGTTAAGTCGAATAGGCCCTTATTCTTCAATTGCGTAGGAAGGAAGCGGTACCATTTCTAATTTGTTTAGAATATATTCAGGCCGGGTCACTCTTTTTTCTATTAGAAGTTTCTCCATTCCATAGTCTGGTTCTAAAATAGTAGTCATTCAAGACGTTAGGATTTTCTACGATATTAAGTATAAGGCTAATCCTAGGTCTATTTTTTTTTTTTTCGGAGGGATGTGGTAACCCCCCTTTTTCATCATTTTCAGTCATCTCAATACAAGGGTAATACTAGTCTCAGTTGGCCAGAAATTAACTCTCATTCTGTCCACCTTTGTCTAGTATTCCTCTTGTATCTGAGATGATCAGTATTTCAAGTATTCCTTTTTGTTTCTTTGGTTTGGTTAACATATATGGGCAAAATTTTATTATCTATTTCTCCATTAGGTGTAGTGTTTTCATGTTCTAATCCTTAGAGTCAAGTCGAATAGGACCTTATTCTTTAATTGCATAGGTAGGTAGCAGTACCATTCCTAATATTTTAGAATATATTCAGGCCGGGTCCCGCTTTTTTGCATTAGCAGTTCCCCTATTCCATAGTCTGGTACTAAAATAGTAGTCATTCTGGGTGTTAAGATTTTCTACGATATTAAATACAAGGGTAATATTAGGTCTTTTTTTTTATTTTCGAAGGGATGGGGTAACCTTAGGATTTCCAGTCATCTTAATACAAGGGTAATACTAGTCTGAGTTGGCCCGTAATTACCTCTCATTCTGTCCAACTTGTCTAGTATTCCTCTTGTATCTGAGATGATCAGTTTTTCTAATAGTGCTGTTTGTTTATTTGGTTTGGTTAACATATATGGGCAATAATTTTATTATCTATTTCTCCATTAGGTGTAGTATTTTCATGTTCTAATCCTTAGAGTCAAGTCGAATAGGACCTTATTCTTTAATTGCGTAGGTAGGTAGCGGTACCATTCCTAATATTTTAGAATATATTCAGGCCGGGTCCCTCTTTTTTGCATCAGCAGTTGCTCTATTCCATAGTCTGATTCTAAAATAGTAGTCATGGAATTCCCTAGAGTTAAGTCAAATAGGCCCTTATTATTCAATTGCGTAGGAAGGTAGTAGTATCATTTCTAATTTTTTAGAATATAGTCAGCCCTGGTTACTCATTTTTCTATTAGCAGTTGCTCCGATCCATAGGCTAATTCTAAAATAGTAGTCATCCTAGGTGTGAGGATTTTCTACGATATTAAGTAAAAGGCTAATCCTAGGTCTATTTTTTTTATTTTCGGAGGGATGTGGAAACCCTAGGAATTTCAGTCATCTTAATACAAGGGTAATACTAGTCTGAGTTGGTCGGTAATTAATTCTCGTTCTTTCCAACTTTGTCTGGTATTCCTCTTGTATCTGAGATGGTAAGTTTTTCTAATAGTGCTGTTTGTTTCTTTGGTTTGGTTAACATATATGGGCTGTAATTTTATTATCTATTTCTCCATAAGGTTTAGTGTTTTTATATAGTAATCCTTATAGTCAAGTCGAATAGGCCCTTATTATTCGATTGCGTAGGAAGGTAGCGGTACCATTTCTAATTTTTTAGAATATAGTCAGCCCTGGTTACTCTTTTTTCTATTAGCAGTTGCTCCGATCCATAGGCTGATTCTAAAATAGTAGTCATCCTAGGTGTTAGGATTTTCTACGATATTATGTACAAGGTTAATATGAGGTCTATTTTTTTTATTTTCGGAGGGATGTGGTAACCCTAGGATTTCCAGTCATCTTAATACAAGGGTAATACTAGTCTGAGTTGGCCCGTAATTACCTCTCATTCTGTCCAACTTGTCTAGTATTCCTCTTGTATCTGAGATGATCAGTTTTTCTAATAGTGCTGTTTGTTTATTTGGTTTGGTTAACATATATGGGCAATAATTTTATTATCTATTTCTCCATTAGGTGTAGTATTTTCATGTTCTAATCCTTAGAGTCAAGTCGAATAGGACCTTATTCTTTAATTGCGTAGGTAGGTAGCGGTACCATTCCTAATATTTTAGAATATATTCAGGCCGGGTCCCTCTTTTTTGCATCAGCAGTTGCTCTATTCCATAGTCTGATTCTAAAATAGTAGTCATGGAATTCCCTAGAGTTAAGTCGAATAGGCCCTTATTCTTCGATTGCGTAGGGAGGAAGCGGTACCATTTCTAATTTGTTTAGAATATATTCAGGCCGGGTCACTCTTTTTTCTATTAGAAGTTTCTCCATTCCATAGTCTGGTTTTAAAATAGTAGTCATTCAAGACGTTAGGATTTTCTACGATATTAAGTACAAGGGTAATATTCGGTCTATATTTTTTTATTTTCGAAGGGATGTGGTAACCCTAGGATTTCCAGTCATCTTAATACAAGGGTAATACTAGTCTGAATTGGGCAGTAATTACCTCTCATTCTGTCCAACTTGTCTCGTATTCCTCTTGTATCTGAGATGATCAGTATTTCAAGTAGTCCTGTTTGTTTCTTTGGTTTGGTTAACATATATGGGCTATAATTTTATTATCTATTTCTCCATTAGGTGTAGTGTTTTCATGTTGCAATCCTGAGAGTCAAGTCGAATAGGACCTTATTGTTTAATTGCGTAGGTAGGTAGCGGTACCATTCCTAATATTTTAGAATATATTCTGGCCGGGTCCCGCTTTTTTGCATTAGCAGTTCCCCTATTCCATAGCCTGGTACTATAATAGTAGTCATTCTGGGTGTTAAGATTTTCTAGGATATTATGTACAAGGGTAATATGAAGTCTATTATTTTTATTTTCGGAGGGATGTGGTAACCCTAGGATTTCCAGTCATCTTAATACAAGGGTAATACTAGTCTGAGTTGGCCAGTAATTAACTCTGATTCTGTCCATCTTTGTCTAGTATTCCTCTTGTATCTGAGATGATCAGTATTTCTAATAGTGCTGTTTGTTTCTTTGGTTTGGTTAACATATATGGGCAATAATTTTATTATCTATTTCTCCATTAGGTGTAGTGTTTTCATGTTCTAATCCTTAGAGTCAAGTCGAATAGGCCCTTATTCTTCCATTGCGTAGGGAGGAAGCTGTACCATTTCTAATTTGTTTAGAATATATTCAGGCCGGGTCACTCTTTTTTCTATTAGAAGTTTCTCCATTCTATAGTCTGGTTCTAAAATAGTAGTCATTCAAGACGTTAGGATTTTCTACGATATTAAGTACAAGGGTAATATTCGGTCTATTTTTTTTTATTTTCGAAGGGATGTGGTAACCCTAGGATTTCCAGTCATCTTAATACAAGGGTAATACTAGTCTGAATTGGGCAGTAATTACCTCTCATTCTGTTAAACTTGTCTCGTATTCCTCTTGTATCTGAGATGATCAGTATTTCAAGTAGTCCTGTTTGTTTCTTTGGTTTGGTTAACATATATGGGCTATAATTTTATTATCTATTTCTCCATTAGGTGTAGTGTTTTCATGTTGCAATCCTGAGAGTCAAGTCAAATAGGACCTTATTCTTTAATTGCGTAGGTAGGTAGCGGTACCATTCCTAATATTTTAGAATATATTCAGGCCGGGTCCCTCTTTTTTGCATCAGCAGTTGCTCTATTCCATAGTCTGATTCTAAAATAGTAGTCATTCTGGGTGTTAAGATTTTCTACGATATTAAGTACAAGGGTAATATTAGGTCTTTTTTTTTATTTTCGAAGGGATGTGGTAACCCTAGGATTTCCAGTTATCTTAATACAAGGGTAATACTAGTCTGAATTGGGCAGTAATTACCTCTTATTCTGTCCAACTTGTCTCGTATTCCTCTTGTATCTGAGATGATCAGTATTTCAAGTAGTCCTGTTTGTTTCTTTGGTTTGGTTAACATATATGGGCTATAATTTTATTATCTATTTCTCCATAAGGTTTAGTGTTTTTATATAGTAATCCTTAGAGTCAAGTCAAATAGGCCCTTATTATTCAATTGCGTAGGAAGGTAGTAGTATCATTTCTAATTTTTTAGAATATAGTCAGCCCTGGTTACTCATTTTTCTATTAGCAGTTGCTCCGATCCATAGGCTAATTCTAAAATAGTAGTCATCCTAGGTGTGAGGATTTTCTACGATATTAAGTAAAAGGCTAATCCTAGGTCTATTTTTTTTATTTTCGGAGGGATGTGGAAACCCTAGGAATTTCAGTCATCTTAATACAAGGGTAATACTAGTCTGAGTTGGTCGGTAATTAATTCTCGTTCTTTCCAACTTTGTCTGGTATTCCTCTTGTATCTGAGATGGTAAGTTTTTCTAATAGTGCTGTTTGTTTCTTTGGTTTGGTTAACATATATGGGCTGTAATTTTATTATCTATTTCTCCATAAGGTTTAGTGTTTTTATATAGTAATCCTTATAGTCAAGTCGAATAGGCCCTTATTATTCGATTGCGTAGGAAGGTAGCGGTACCATTTCTAATTTTTTAGAATATAGTCAGCCCTGGTTACTCTTTTTTCTATTAGCAGTTGCTCCGATCCATAGGCTGATTCTAAAATAGTAGTCATCCTAGGTGTTAGGATTTTCTACGATATTATGTACAAGGTTAATATGAGGTCTATTTTTTTTATTTTCGGAGGGATGTGGTAACCCTAGGATTTCCAGTCATCTTAATACAAGGGTAATACTAGTCTGAGTTGGCCCGTAATTACCTCTCATTCTGTCCAACTTGTCTAGTATTCCTCTTGTATCTGAGATGATCAGTTTTTCTAATAGTGCTGTTTGTTTATTTGGTTTGGTTAACATATATGGGCAATAATTTTATTATCTATTTCTCCATTAGGTGTAGTATTTTCATGTTCTAATCCTTAGAGTCAAGTCGAATAGGACCTTATTCTTTAATTGCGTAGGTAGGTAGCGGTACCATTCCTAATATTTTAGAATATATTCAGGCCGGGTCCCTCTTTTTTGCATCAGCAGTTGCTCTATTCCATAGTCTGATTCTAAAATAGTAGTCACTGAATTCCCTAGAGTTAAGTCGAATAGGCCCTTATTCTTCAATTGCGTAGGAAGGAAGCGGTACCATTTCTAATTTGTTTAGAATATATTCAGGCCGGGTCACTCTTTTTTCTATTAGAAGTTTCTCCATTCCATAGTCTGGTTCTAAAATAGTAGTCATTCAAGACGTTAGGATTTTCTACGATATTAAGTATAAGGCTAATCCTAGGTCTATTTTTTTTTTTTTCGGAGGGATGTGGTAACCCCCCTTTTTCATCATTTTCAGTCATCTCAATACAAGGGTAATACTAGTCTCAGTTGGCCAGAAATTAACTCTCATTCTGTCCACCTTTGTCTAGTATTCCTCTTGTATCTGAGATGATCAGTATTTCAAGTATTCCTTTTTGTTTCTTTGGTTTGGTTAACATATATGGGCAATAATTTTATTATCTATTTCTCCATTAGGTGTAGTGTTTTCATGTTCTAATCCTTAGAGTCAAGTCGAATAGGACCTTATTCTTTAATTGCATAGGTAGGTAGCAGTACCATTCCTAATATTTTAGAATATATTCAGGCCGGGTCCCGCTTTTTTGCATTAGCAGTTCCCCTATTCCATAGTCTGGTACTAAAATAGTAGTCATTCTGGGTGTTAAGATTTTCTACGATATTAAATACAAGGGTAATATTAGGTCTTTTTTTTTATTTTCGAAGGGATGGGGTAACCTTAGGATTTCCAGTCATCTTAATACAAGGGTAATACTAGTCTGAGTTGGCCCGTAATTACCTCTCATTCTGTCCAACTTGTCTAGTATTCCTCTTGTATCTGAGATGATCAGTTTTTCTAATAGTGCTGTTTGTTTATTTGGTTTGGTTAACATATATGGGCAATAATTTTATTATCTATTTCTCCATTAGGTGTAGTATTTTCATGTTCTAATCCTTAGAGTCAAGTCGAATAGGACCTTATTCTTTAATTGCGTAGGTAGGTAGCGGTACCATTCCTAATATTTTAGAATATATTCAGGCCAGGTCCCTCTTTTTTGCATCAGCAGTTGCTCTATTCCATAGTCTGATTCTAAAATAGTAGTCATGGAATTCCCTAGAGTTAAGTCGAATAGGCCCTTATTCTTCGATTGCGTAGGGAGGAAGCGGTACCATTTCTAATTTGTTTAGAATATATTCAGGCCGGGTCACTCTTTTTTCTATTAGAAGTTTCTCCATTCCATAGTCTGGTTTTAAAATAGTAGTCATTCAAGACGTTAGGATTTTCTACGATATTAAGTACAAGGGTAATATTCGGTCTATTTTTTTTTATTTTCGAAGGGATGTGGTAACCCTAGGATTTCCAGTCATCTTAATACAAGGGTAATACTAGTCTGAATTGGGCAGTAATTACCTCTCATTCTGTCCAACTTGTCTCGTATTCCTCTTGTATCTGAGATGATCAGTATTTCAAGTAGTCCTGTTTGTTTCTTTGGTTTGGTTAACATATATGGGCTATAATTTTATTATCTATTTCTCCATTAGGTGTAGTGTTTTCATGTTGCAATCCTGAGAGTCAAGTCGAATAGGACCTTATTGTTTAATTGCGTAGGTAGGTAGCGGTACCATTCCTAATATTTTAGAATATATTCTGGCCGGGTCCCGCTTTTTTGCATTAGCAGTTCCCCTATTCCATAGCCTGGTACTATAATAGTAGTCATTCTGGGTGTTAAGATTTTCTACGATATTATGTACAAGGGTAATATGAAGTCTATTATTTTTATTTTCGGAGGGATGTGGTAACCCTAGGATTTCCAGTCATCTTAATACAAGGGTAATACTAGTCTGAGTTGGCCAGTAATTAACTCTGATTCTGTCCATCTTTGTCTAGTATTCCTCTTGTATCTGAGATGATCAGTATTTCTAATAGTGCTGTTTGTTTCTTTGGTTTGGTTAACATATATGGGCAATAATTTTATTATTTATTTCTCCATTAGGTGTAGTGTTTTCATGTTCTAATCCTTAGAGTCAAGTCGAATAGGACCTTATTCTTTAATTGCATAGGTAGGTAGCAGTACCATTCCTAATATTTTAGAATATATTCAGGCCGGATCCCGCTTTTTTGCATTAGCAGTTCCCCTATTCCATAGTCTGGTACTAAAATAGTAGTCATTCTGGGTGTTAAGATTTTCTACGATATTAAATACAAGGGTAATATTAGGTCTTTTTTTTTATTTTCGAAGGGATGGGGTAACCTTAGGATTTCCAGTCATCTTAATACAAGGGTAATACTAGTCTGAGTTGGGCAGTAATTACCTCTCATTCTGTCCAACTTGTCTCGTATTCCTCTTGTATCCGAAATGGTCAGTATTTCAAATAGTGCTGTTTGTTTCTTTGGTTTGGTTAACATATATAGGGTGTAATTTTATTATCTATTTCTCCATTAGGTGTAGTGTTTTCATGTTGCAATCCTGAGAGTCAAGTCGAATAGGACCTTATTGTTTAATTGAGTAGGTAGGTAGCGGTACCATTCCTAATATTTTAGAATATATTCAGGCCGGGTCCCTCTTTTTTGCATCAGCAGTTGGTCTATTCCATAGTCTGATTCTAAAATAGTAGTCACTGAATTCCCTAGAGTTAAGTCGAATAGGCCCTTATTCTTCAATTGCGTAGGAAGGAAGCGGTACCATTTCTAATTTGTTTAGAATATATTCAGGCCGGGTCACTCTTTTTTCTATTAGAAGTTTCTCCATTCCATAGTCTGGTTCTAAAATAGTAGTCATTCAAGACGTTAGGATTTTCTACGATATTAAGTATAAGGCTAATCCTAGGTCTATTTTTTTTTTTTTCGGAGGGATGTGGTAACCCCCCTTTTTCATCATTTTCAGTCATCTCAATACAAGGGTAATACTAGTCTCAGTTGGCCAGAAATTAACTCTCATTCTGTCCACCTTTGTCTAGTATTCCTCTTGTATCTGAGATGATCAGTATTTCAAGTATTCCTTTTTGTTTCTTTGGTTTGGTTAACATATATGGGCAATAATTTTATTATCTATTTCTCCATTAGGTGTAGTGTTTTCATGTTCCAATCCTTAGAGTCAAGTCGAATAGGACCTTATTCTTTAATTGCATAGGTAGGTAGCAGTACCATTCCTAATATTTTAGAATATATTCAGGCCGGGTCCCGCTTTTTTGCATTAGCAGTTCCCCTATTCCATAGTCTGGTACTAAAATAGTAGTCATTCTGGGTGTTAAGATTTTCTACGATATTAAATACAAGGGTAATATTAGGTCTTTTTTTTTATTTTCGAAGGGATGGGGTAACCTTAGGATTTCCAGTCATCTTAATACAAGGGTAATACTAGTCTGAGTTGGGCAGTAATTACCTCTCATTCTGTCCAACTTGTCTCGTATTCCTCTTGTATCCGAGATGGTCAGTATTTCAAATAGTGCTGTTTGTTTCTTTGGTTTGGTTAACATATATAGGGTGTAATTTTATTATCTATTTCTCCATAAGGTTTAGTGTTTTTATATAGTAATCCTTAGAGTCAAGTCAAATAGGCCCTTATTATTCAATTGCGTAGGAAGGTAGTGGTATCATTCTAATTTTTTAGAATATAGTCAGCCCTGGTTACTCTTTTTTCTATTAGCAGTTGCTCCGATCCATAGGCTGATTCTAAAATAGTAGTCATCCTAGGTGTTAGGATTTTCTACGATATTATGTACAAGGTTAATATGGGGTCTATTTTTTTTATTTTCGGAGGGATGTGGTAATCCTAGGATTTCCAGTCATCTTAATACAAGGGTAATACTAGTCTGAGTTGGCCAGTAATTACCTCTCATTCTGTCCAACTTGTCTAGTATTCCTCTTGTATCTGAGATGATCAGTTTTTCTAATAATGCTGTTTGTTTCTTTGGTTTGGTTAACATATATGGGCAATAATTTTATTATCTATTTCTCCATTAGGTGTAGTGTTTTCATGTTCTAATCCTTAGAGTCAAGTCGAATAGGACCTTATTCTTTAATTGCATAGGTAGGTAGCGGTACCATTCCTAATATTTTAGAATATATTCAGGCCGGGTCCCTCTTTTTTGCATCAGCAGTTGCTCTATTCCATAGTCTGATTCTAAAATAGTAGTCATTGAATTCCCTAGAGTTAAGTCGAATAGGCCCTTATTCTTCCATTGCGTAGGGAGGAAGCGGTACCATTTCTAATTTGTTTAGAATATATTCAGGCCGGGTCACTCTTTTTTCTATTAGAAGTTTCTCCATTCCATAGTCTGATTCTAAAATAGTAGTCATTCTGGGTGTTAAGATTTTCTACGATATTAAGTACAAGGGTAATATTAGGTCTTTTTTTTTATTTTCGAAGGGATGTGGTAACCCTAGGATTTCCAGTTATCTTAATACAAGGGTAATACTAGTCTGAATTGGGCAGTAATTACCTCTTATTCTGTCCAACTTGTCTCGTATTCCTCTTGTATCTGAGATGATCAGTATTTCAAGTAGTCCTGTTTGTTTCTTTGGTTTGGTTAACATATATGGGCTATAATTTTATTATCTATTTCTCCATAAGGTTTAGTGTTTTTATATAGTAATCCTTAGAGTCAAGTCAAATAGGCCCTTATTATTCAATTGCGTAGGAAGGTAGTAGTATCATTTCTAATTTTTTAGAATATAGTCAGCCCTGGTTACTCATTTTTCTATTAGCAGTTGCTCCGATCCATAGGCTAATTCTAAAATAGTAGTCATCCTAGGTGTTAGGATTTTCTACGATATTAAGTAAAAGGCTAATCCTAGGTCTATTTTTTTTATTTTCGGAGGGATGTGGAAACCCTAGGAATTTCAGTCATCTTAATACAAGGGTAATACTAGTCTGAGTTGGTCGGTAATTAATTCTCGTTCTTTCCAACTTTGTCTGGTATTCCTCTTGTATCTGAGATGGTAAGTTTTTCTAATAGTGCTGTTTGTTTCTTTGGTTTGGTTAACATATATGGGCTGTAATTTTATTATCTATTTCTCCATAAGGTTTAGTGTTTTTATATAGTAATCCTTATAGTCAAGTCGAATAGGACCTTATTCTTTAATTGCATAGGTAGGTAGCGGTACCATTCCTAATATTTTAGAATATATTCAGGCCGGGTCCCTCTTTTTTGCATCAGCAGTTGCTCTATTCCATAGTCTGATTCTAAAATAGTAGTCATTGAATTCCCTAGAGTTAAGTCGAATAGGCCCTTATTCTTCCATTGCGTAGGGAGGAAGCGGTACCATTTCTAATTTGTTTAGAATATATTCAGGCCGGGTCACTCTTTTTTCTATTAGAAGTTTCTCCATTCTATAGTCTGGTTCTAAAATAGTAGTCATTCAAGACGTTAGGATTTTCTACGATATTAAGTACAAGGGTAATATTCGGTCTATTTTTTTTTATTTTCGGAGGGATGTGGTAATCCTAGGATTTCCAGTCATCTTAATACAAGGGTAATACTAGTCTGAGTTGGCCAGTAATTACCTCTCATTCTGTCCAACTTGTCTAGTATTCCTCTTGTATCTGAGATGATCAGTTTTTCTAATAATGCTGTTTGTTTCTTTGGTTTGGTTAACATATATGGGCAATAATTTTATTATCTATTTCTCCATTAGGTGTAGTGTTTTCATGTTCTAATCCTTAGAGTCAAGTCGAATAGGACCTTATTCTTTAATTGCATAGGTAGGTAGCGGTACCATTCCTAATATTTTAGAATATATTCAGGCCGGGTCCCTCTTTTTTGCATCAGCAGTTGCTCTATTCCATAGTCTGATTCTAAAATAGTAGTCATTGAATTCCCTAGAGTTAAGTCGAATAGGCCCTTATTCTTCCATTGCGTAGGGAGGAAGCGGTACCATTTCTAATTTGTTTAGAATATATTCAGGCCGGGTCACTCTTTTTTCTATTAGAAGTTTCTCCATTCTATAGTCTGGTTCTAAAATAGTAGTCATTCAAGACGTTAGGATTTTCTACGATATTAAGTACAAGGGTAATATTCGGTCTATTTTTTTTTATTTTCGAAGGGATGTGGTAACCCTAGGATTTCCAGTCATCTTAATACAAGGGTAATACTAGTCTGAATTGGGCAGTAATTACCTCTCATTCTGTCAAACTTGTCTCGTATTCCTCTTGTATCTGAGATGATCAGTATTTCAAGTAGTCCTGTTTGTTTCTTTGGTTTGGTTAACATATATGGGCTATAATTTTATTATCTATTTCTCCATTAGGTGTAGTGTTTTCATGTTGCAATCCTGAGAGTCAAGTCAAATAGGACCTTATTCTTTAATTGCGTAGGTAGGTAGCGGTACCATTCCTAATATTTTAGAATATATTCAGGCCGGGTCCCTCTTTTTTGCATCAGCAGTTGCTCTATTCCATAGTCTGATTCTAAAATAGTAGTCATTCTGGGTGTTAAGATTTTCTACGATATTAAGTACAAGGGTAATATTAGGTCTTTTTTTTTATTTTCGAAGGGATGTGGTAACCCTAGGATTTCCAGTTATCTTAATACAAGGGTAATACTAGTCTGAATTGGGCAGTAATTACCTCTTATTCTGTCCAACTTGTCTCGTATTCCTCTTGTATCTGAGATGATCAGTATTTCAAGTAGTCCTGTTTGTTTCTTTGGTTTGGTTAACATATATGGGCTATAATTTTATTATCTATTTCTCCATAAGGTTTAGTGTTTTTATATAGTAATCCTTAGAGTCAAGTCAAATAGGCCCTTATTATTCAATTGCGTAGGAAGGTAGTAGTATCATTTCTAATTTTTTAGAATATAGTCAGCCCTGGTTACTCATTTTTCTATTAGCAGTTGCTCCGATCCATAGGCTAATTCTAAAATAGTAGTCATCCTAGGTGTTAGGATTTTCTACGATATTAAGTAAAAGGCTAATCCTAGGTCTATTTTTTTTATTTTCGGAGGGATGTGGAAACCCTAGGAATTTCAGTCATCTTAATACAAGGGTAATACTAGTCTGAGTTGGTCGGTAATTAATTCTCGTTCTTTCCAACTTTGTCTGGTATTCCTCTTGTATCTGAGATGGTAAGTTTTTCTAATAGTGCTGTTTGTTTCTTTGGTTTGGTTAACATATATGGGCTGTAATTTTATTATCTATTTCTCCATAAGGTTTAGTGTTTTTATATAGTAATCCTTATAGTCAAGTCGAATAGGCCCTTATTATTCGATTGCGTAGGAAGGTAGCGGTACCATTTCTAATTTTTTAGAATATAGTCAGCCCTGGTTACTCTTTTTTCTATTAGCAGTTGCTCCGATCCATAGGCTGATTCTAAAATAGTAGTCATCCTAGGTGTTAGGATTTTCTACGATATTATGTACAAGGTTAATATGAGGTCTATTTTTTTTATTTTCGGAGGGATGTGGTAACCCTAGGATTTCCAGTCATCTTAATACAAGGGTAATACTAGTCTGAGTTGGCCCGTAATTCCCTCTCATTCTGTCCAACTTGTCTAGTATTCCTCTTGTATCTGAGATGATCAGTTTTTCTAATAGTGCTGTTTGTTTATTTGGTTTGGTTAACATATATGGACAATAATTTTATTATCTATTTCTCCATTAGGTGTAGTATTTTCATGTTCTAATCCTTAGAGTCAAGTCGAATAGGACCTTATTCTTTAATTGCGTAGGTAGGTAGCGGTACCATTCCTAATATTTTAGAATATATTCAGGCCGGGTCCCTCTTTTTTGCATCAGCAGTTGCTCTATTCCATAGTCTGATTCTAAAATAGTAGTCACTGAATTCCCTAGAGTTAAGTCGAATAGGCCCTTATTCTTCAATTGCGTAGGAAGGAAGCGGTACCATTTCTAATTTGTTTAGAATATATTCAGGCCGGGGCACTCTTTTTTCTATTAGAAGTTTCTCCATTCCATAGTCTGGTTCTAAAATAGTAGTCATTCAAGACGTTAGGATTTTCTACGATATTAAGTATAAGGCTAATCCTAGGTCTATTTTTTTTATTTTCGGAGGGATGTGGTAACCCTAGGATTTCCAGTCATCTTAATACAAGGGTAATACTAGTCTGAGTTGGCCCGTAATTACCTCTCATTCTGTCCACCTTTGTCTAGTATTCCTCTTGTATCTGAGATGATCAGTATTTCAAGTATTATTTTTTGTTTCTTTGGTTTGGTTAACATATATGGGCTATAATTTTATTATCTATTTCTCCATTAGGTGTAGTGTTTTCATGTTGCAATCCTAAGAGTCAAGTCGAATAGGACCTTATTGTTTAATTGCGTAGGTAGGTAGCGGTACCATTCCCAATATTTTAGAATATATTCAGGCCGGGTCCCGCTTTTTTGCATTAGCAGTTCCCCTATTCCATAGTCTGGTACTATAATAGTAGTCATTCTGGGTGTTAAGATTTTCTACGATATTAAATACAAGGGTAATATTAGGTCTTTTTTTTTATTTTCGAAGGGATGGGGTAACCTTAGGATTTCCAGTCATCTTAATACAAGGGTAATACTAGTCTGAGTTGGGCAGTAATTACCTCTCATTCTGTCCAACTTGTCTCGTATTCCTCTTGTATCCGAGATGGTCAGTATTTCAAATAGTGCTGTTTGTTTCTTTGGTTTGGTTAACATATATGGGCTGTAATTTTATTATCTATTTCTCCATAAGGTTTAGTGTTTTTATATAGTAATCCTTATAGTCAAGTCGAATAGGCCCTTATTATTCGATTGCGTCGGAAGGTAGCGGTACCATTTCTAATTTTTTAGAATATAGTCAGCCCTGGTTACTCTTTTTTCTATTAGCAGTTGCTCCGATCCATAGGCTGATTCTAAAATAGTAGTCATCCTAGGTGTTAGGATTTTCTACGATATTATGTACAAGGTTAATATGAGGTCTATTTTTTTTATTTTCGGAGGGATGTGGTAACCCTAGGATTTCCAGTCATCTTAATACAAGGGTAATACTAGTCTGAGTTGGCCCGTAATTACCTCTCATTCTGTCCAACTTGTCTAGTATTCCTCTTGTATCTGAGATGATCAGTTTTTCTAATAGTGCTGTTTGTTTATTTGGTTTGGTTAACATATATGGACAATAATTTTATTATCTATTTCTCCATTAGGTGTAGTATTTTCATGTTCTAATCCTTAGAGTCAAGTCGAATAGGACCTTATTCTTTAATTGCGTAGGTAGGTAGCGGTACCATTCCTAATATTTTAGAATATATTCAGGCCGGGTCCCTCTTTTTTGCATCAGCAGTTGCTCTATTCCATAGTCTGATTCTAAAATAGTAGTCACTGAATTCCCTAGAGTTAAGTCGAATAGGCCCTTATTCTTCAATTGCGTAGGAAGGAAGCGGTACCATTTCTAATTTGTTTAGAATATATTCAGGCCGGGTCACTCTTTTTTCTATTAGAAGTTTCTCCATTCCATAGTCTGGTTCTAAAATAGTAGTCATTCAAGACGTTAGGATTTTCTACGATATTAAGTATAAGGCTAATCCTAGGTCTATTTTTTTTATTTTCGGAGGGATGTGGTAACCCTAGGATTTCCAGTCATCTTAATACAAGGGTAATACTAGTCTGAGTTGGCCCGTAATTACCTCTCATTCTGTCCAACTTGTCTAGTATTCCTCTTGTATCTGAGATGATCAGTATTTCAAGTATTATTTTTTGTTTCTTTGGTTTGGTTAACATATATGGGCTATAATTTTATTATCTATTTCTCCATTAGGTGTAGTGTTTTCATGTTGCAATCCTAAGAGTCAAGTCGAATAGGACCTTATTGTTTAATTGCGTAGGTAGGTAGCGGTACCATTCCCAATATTTTAGAATATATTCAGGCCGGGTCCCGCTTTTTTGCATTAGCAGTTCCCCTATTCCATAGTCTGGTACTAAAATAGTAGTCATTCTGGGTGTTAAGATTTTCTACGATATTAAATACAAGGGTAATATTAGTCTGAGTTGGGCAGTAATTACCTCTCATTCTGTCCAACTTGTCTCGTATTCCTCTTGTATCCGAGATGGTCAGTATTTCAAATAGTGCTGTTTGTTTCTTCGGTTTGGTTAACATATATAGGGTGTAATTTCATTATCTATTTCTCCATAAGGTTTAGTGTTTTTATATAGTAATCCTTAGAGTCAAGTCAAATAGGCCCTTATTATTCATTTGCGTAGGAAGGTAGTGGTATCATTTCTAATTTTTTAGAATATAGCCAGCCCTGGTTACTCTTTTTTCTATTAGCAGTTGCTCCGATCCATAGGCTGATTCTAAAATAGTAGTCATCCTAGGTGTTAGGATTTTCTACGATATTAAGTAAAAGGCTAATCCTAAGTCTATTTTTTTTTTTTTCGGAGGGATGTGGAAACCCTAGGAATTTCAGTCATCTTAATACAAGGGTAATACTAGTCTGAGTTGGCCGGTAATTAACTCTCGTTCTTTCCAACTTTGTCTGGTATTCCTCTTGTATCTGAGATGATTAGTTTTTCTAATAGTGCTGTTTGTTTCTTTGGTTTGGTTAACATATATGGGCAATAATTTTATTATCTATTTCTACATTAGGTGTAGTGTTTTCATGTTCTAATCCTTAGAGTCAAGTCGAATAGGACCTTATTCTTTAATTGCATAGGTAGGTAGCGGTACCATTCCTAATATTTTAGAATATATTCAGGCCGGGTCCCTCTTTTTTGCATCAGCAGTTGCTCTATTCCATAGTCTGATTCTAAAATAGTAGTCATTGAATTCCCTAGAGTTAAGTCGAATAGGCCCTTATTCTTCGATTGCGTATGGAGGAAGCGGTACCATTTCTAATTTGTTTAGAATATATTCAGGCCGGGTCACTCTTTTTTCTATTAGAAGTTTCTCCATTCCATAGTCTGGTTCTAAAATAGTAGTCATTCAAGACGTTAGGATTTTCTACGATATTAAGTACAAGGGTAATATTCGGTCTATTTTTTTTTATTTTCGAAGGGATGTGGTAACCCTAGGATTTCCAGTCATCTTAATACAAGGGTAATACTAGTCTGAATTGGGCAGTAATTACCTCTCATTCTGTCCAACTTGTCTCGTATTCCTCTTGTATCTGAGATGATCAGTTTTTCTAATAGTGCTGTTTGTTTCTTTGGTTTGGTTAACATATATGGGCAATAATTTTATTATCTATTTCTCCATTAGGTGTAGTGTTTTCATGTTCTAATCCTTAGAGTCAAGTCGAATAGGACCTTATTCTTTAATTGCATAGGTAGGTAGCGGTACCATTCCTAATATTTTAGAATATATTCAGGCCGGGTCCCTCTTTTTTGCATCAGCAGTTGCTCTATTCCATAGTCTGATTCTAAAATAGTAGTCATTGAATTCCCTAGAGTTAAGTCGAATAGGCCCTTATTCTTCGATTGCGTATGGAGGAAGCGGTACCATTTCTAATTTGTTTAGAATATATTCAGGCCGGGTCACTCTTTTTTCTATTAGAAGTTTCTCCATTCCATAGTCTGGTTCTAAAATAGTAGTCATTCAAGGCGTTAGGATTTTCTACGATATTAAGTACAAGGGTAATATTCGGTCTATTTTTTTTTATTTTCGAAGGGATGTGGTAACCCTAGGATTTCCAGTCATCTTAATACAAGGGTAATACTAGTCTGAATTGGGCAGTAATTACCTCTCATTCTGTCCAACTTGTCTCGTATTCCTCTTGTATCTGAGATGATCAGTATTTCAAGTAGTCCTGTTTGTTTCTTTGGTTTGGTTAACATATATGGGCTATAATTTTATTATCTATTTCTCCATTAGGTGTAGTGTTTTCATGTTGCAATCCTGAGAGTCAAGTCGAATAGGACCTTATTGTTTAATTGCGTAGGTAGGTAGCGGTACCATTCCTAATATTTTAGAATATATTCTGGCCGGGTCCCGCTTTTTTGCATTAGCAGTTCCCCTATTCCATAGCCTGGTACTATAACAGTAGTCATTCTGGGTGTTAAGATTTTCTACGATATTATGTACAAGGGTAATATGAGGTCTATTATTTTTATTTTCGGAGGGATGTGGTAACCCTAGGATTTCCAGTCATCTTAATACAAGGGTAATACTAGTCTGATTTGGCCAGTAATTAACTCTGATTCTGTCCATCTTTGTCTAGTATTCCTCTTGTATCTGAGATGATCAGTTTTTCTAATAGTGCTGTTTGTTTCTTTGGTTTGGTTAACATATATGGGCAATAATTTTATTATCTATTTCTCCATTAGGTGTAGTGTTTTCATGTTCTAATCCTTAGAGTCAAGTCGAATTGGACCTTATTCTTTAATTGCATAGGTAGGTAGCAGTACCATTCCTAATATTTTAGAAAATATTCAGGCCGGGTCCCGCTTTTTTGCATTAGCAGTTCCCCTATTCCATAGTCTGGTACTAAAATAGTAGTCATTCTGGGTGTTAAGATTTTCTACGATATTAAATACAAGGGTAATATTAGGTCTTTTTTTTTATTTTCGAAGGGATGGGGTAACCTTAGGATTTCCAGTCATCTTAATACAAGGGTAATACTTGTCTGAGTTGGCCGGTAATTAACTCTCGTTCTTTCCAACTTTGTCTGGTATTCCTCTTGTATCTGAGATGATCAGTTTTTCTAATAGTGCTGTTTGTTTCTTTGGTTTGGTTAACATATATGGGCTGTAATTTTATTATCTATTTCTCCATAAGGTTTAGTGTTTTTATATAGTAATCCTTATAGTCAAGTCGAATAGGCCCTTATTATTCGATTGCGTAGGAAGGTAGAGGTACCATTTCTAATTTTTTAGAATATAGTCAGCCCTGGTTACTCTTTTTTCTATTAGCAGTTGCTCCGATCCATAGGCTGATTCTAAAATAGTAGTCATCCTAGGTGTTAGGATTTTCTACGATATTATGTACAAGGTTAATATGAGGTCAATTTTTTTTATTTTCGGAGGGATGTGGTAACCCTAGGATTTCCAGTCATCTTAATACAAGGGTAATACTAGTCTGAGTTGGCCAGTAATTACCTCTCATTCTGTCCAACTTGTCTAGTATTCCTCTTGTATCTGAGATGATCAGTTTTTCTAATAATGCTGTTTGTTTCTTTGGTTTGGTTAACATATATGGGCAATAATTTTATTATCTATTTCTCCATTAGGTGTAGTGTTTTCATGTTCTAATCCTTAGAGTCAAGTCGAATAGGACCTTATTCTTTAATTGCATAGGTAGGTAGCGGTACCATTCCTAATATTTTAGAATATATTCAGGCCGGGTCCCGCTTTTTTGCATTAGCAGTTGCTCTATTCCATAGTCTGATTCTAAAATAGTAGTCATTGAATTCCCTAGAGTTAAGTCGAATAGGCCCTTATTCTTCAATTGCGTAGGGAGGAAGCGGTACCATTTCTAATTTGTTTAGAATATATTCAGGCCGGGTCACTCTTTTTTCTATTAGAAGTTTCTCCATTCCATAGTCCGGTTCTAAAATAGTAGTCATTCAAGACGTTAGGATTTCCTACGATATTAAGTACAAGGGTAATATTCGGTCTATTTTTTTTTATTTTCGAAGGGATGTGGTAACCCCCCTTTTTCATCATTTTCAGTCATCTCAATACAAGGGTAATACTAGTATCAGTTGGCCAGAAATTAACTCTCATTCTGTCCATCTTTGTCTAGTATTCCTCTTGTATCTGAGATGATCAGTATTTCAAGTATTCCTGTTTGTTTCTTTGGTTTGGTTAACATATATGGGCTATAATTTTATTATCTATTTCTCCATTAGGTGTAGTGTTTTCATGTTGCAATCCTAAGAGTCAAGTCGAATAGGACCTTATTGTTTAATTGTGTAGGTAGGTAGTGGTACCATTCCTAATATTTTAGAATATATTCTGGCCGGGTCCCGCTTTTTTGCATTAGCAGTTCCCCTATTCCATAGTCTGGTACTAAAATAGTAGTCATTCTGGGTGTTAAGATTTTCTACGATATTAAGTACAAGGGTAATATGAGGTCTATTTTTTTTATTTTCGGAGGGATGTGGTAACCCTAGGATTTCCAGTCATCTTAATACAAGGGTAATACTAGTCTGAGTTGGCCAGTAATTAACTCTGATTCTGTCCATCTTTGTCTAGTATTCCTCTTGTATCTGAGATGATCAGTTTTTCTAATAGTGCTGTTTGTTTCTTTGGTTTGGTTAACATATATGGGCAATAATTTTATTATCTATTTCTCCATTAGGTGTAGTGTTTTCATGTTCTAATCCTTAGAGTCAAGTGGAATAGGAGCTTATTCTTTAATTGCATAGGTAGGTAGCGGTACCATTCCTAATATTTTAGAATATATTCAGGCCGGGTCCCGCTTTTTTGCATTAGCAGTTCCCCTATTCCATAGCCTGGTACTAAAATAGTAGTCATTCTGGGTGTTAAGATTTTCTACGATATTAAGTACAAGGGTAATATTAGGTCTTTTTTTTTATTTTCTAAGGGATCGGGTAACCCTAGAATTTCCAGTCATCCTAATACAAGGGTAATACTAGTCTGAGTTGGGCAGTAATTACCTCTCATTCTGTCCAACTTGTCTCGTATTCCTCTTGTATCCGAGATGGTCAGTATTTCTAATAGTGCTGTTTGTTTCTTTGGTTTGGTTAACATATATAGGCTGTAATTTTATTATCTATTTCTCCATTAGGTGTATTGTTTTCATGTTGTAATCCTTAGAGTCAAGTCGAATAGGACCTTATTCTTCAATTGCGTAGGGAGGAAGCGGTACCATTTCTAATTTGTTTACAATATATTCAGGCCGGGTCACTCTTTTTTCTATTAGAAGTTTCTCCATTCCATAGTCTGGTTCTAAAATAGTAGTCATTCAAGACGTTAGGATTTTCTACGATATTAAGTACAAGGGTAATATTCGGTCTATTTTTTTTTATTTTCGATGGGATGTGGTAACCCCCCTTTTTCATCATTTTCAGTCATCTTAATACAAGGGTAATACTAGTCTGAGTTGGCCAGTAATTAACTCTGATTCTGTCCATCTTTGTCTAGTATTCCTCTTGTATCTGAGATGATCAGTTTTTCTAATAGTGCTGTTTGTTTCTTTGGTTTGGTTAACATATATGGGCAATAATTTTATTATCTATTTCTCCATTAGGTGTATTGTTTTCATGTTGTAATCCTTAGAGTCAAGTCGAATAGGACCTTATTCTTCAATTGCGTAGGGAGGAAGCGGTACCATTTCTAATTTGTTTACAATATATTCAGGCCGGGTCACTCTTTTTTCTATTAGAAGTTTCTCCATTCCATAGTCTGGTTCTAAAATAGTAGTCATTCAAGACGTTAGGATTTTCTACGATATTAAGTACAAGGGTAATATTCGGTCTATTTTTTTTTATTTTCGATGGGATGTGGTAACCCCCCTTTTTCATCATTTTCAGTCATCTTAATACAAGGGTAATACTAGTCTGAGTTGGCCAGTAATTAACTCTGATTCTGTCCATCTTTGTCTAGTATTCCTCTTGTATCTGAGATGATCAGTTTTTCTAATAGTGCTGTTTGTTTCTTTGGTTTGGTTAACATATATGGGCAATAATTTTATTATCTATTTCTCCATTAGGTGTAGTGTTTTCATGTTCTAATCCTTAGAGTCAAGTCGAATAGGACCTTATTCTTTAATTGCATAGGTAGGTAGCAGTACCATTCCTAATATTTTAGAAAATATTCAGGCCGGGTCTCGCTTTTTTGCATTAGCAGTTCCCCTATTCCATAGTCTGGTACTAAAATAGTAGTCATTCTGGGTGTTAAGATTTTCTACGATATTAAATACAAGGGTAATATTAGGTCTTTTTTTTTATTTTCGAAGGGATGGGGTAACCTTAGGATTTCCAGTCATCTTAATACAAGGGTAATACTAGTCTGAGTTGGCCAGTAATTAACTCTGATTCTGTCCATCTTTGTCTAGTATTCCTCTTGTATCTGAGATGATCAGTTTTTCTAATAGTGCTGTTTGTTTCTTTGGTTTGGTTAACATATATGGGCAATAATTTTATTATCTATTTCTCCATTAGGTGTAGTGTTTTCATGTTCTAATCCTTAGAGTCAAGTGGAATAGGAGCTTATTCTTTAATTGCATAGGTAGGTAGCGGTACCATTCCTAATATTTTAGAATATATTCAGGCCGGGTCCCGCTTTTTTGCATTAGCAGTTCCCCTATTCCATAGCCTGGTACTAAAATAGTAGTCATTCTGGGTGTTAAGATTTTCTACGATATTAAGTACAAGGGTAATATTAGGTCTTTTTTTTTATTTTCGAAGGGATCGGGTAACCCTAGAATTTCCAGTCATCCTAATACAAGGGTAATACTAGTCTGAGTTGGCCAGTAATTACCTCTCATTCTGTCCAACTTGTCTCGTATTCCTCTTGTATCCGAGATGGTCAGTATTTCTAATAGTGCTGTTTGTTTCTTTGGTTTGGTTAACATATATAGGCTGTAATTTTATTATCTATTTCTCCATTAGGTGTATTGTTTTCATGTTGTAATCCATAGAGTCAAGTCGAATAGGACCTTATTCTTCAATTGCGTAGGGAGGAAGCGGTACCATTTCTAATTTGTTTAGAATATATTCAGGCCGGGTCACTCTTTTTTCTATTAGAAGTTTCTCCATTCCATAGTCTGGTTCTAAAATAGTAGTCATTCAAGACGTTAGGATTTTCTACGATATTAAGTACAAGGGTAATATTCGGTCTATTTTTTTTTATTTTCGATGGGATGTGGTAACCCCCCTTTTTCATCATTTTCAGTCATCTTAATACAAGGGTAATACTAGTCTGAGTTGGCCAGTAATTAACTCTGATTCTGTCCATCTTTGTCTAGTATTCCTCTTGTATCTGAGATGATCAGTTTTTCTAATAGTGCTGTTTGTTTCTTTGGTTTGGTTAACATATATGGGCAATAATTTTATTATCTATTTCTCCATTAGGTGTAGTGTTTTCATGTTCTAATCCTTAGAGTCAAGTCGAATAGGACCTTATTCTTTAATTGCATAGGTAGGTAGCAGTACCATTCCTAATATTTTAGAAAATATTCAGGCCGGGTCTCGCTTTTTTGCATTAGCAGTTCCCCTATTCCATAGTCTGGTACTAAAATAGTAGTCATTCTGGGTGTTAAGATTTTCTACGATATTAAATACAAGGGTAATATTAGGTCTTTTTTTTTATTTTCGAAGGGATGGGGTAACCTTAGGATTTCCAGTCATCTTAATACAAGGGTAATACTAGTCTGAGTTGGCCAGTAATTAACTCTGATTCTGTCCATCTTTGTCTAGTATTCCTCTTGTATCTGAGATGATCAGTTTTTCTAATAGTGCTGTTTGTTTCTTTGGTTTGGTTAACATATATGGGCAATAATTTTATTATCTATTTCTCCATTAGGTGTAGTGTTTTCATGTTCTAATCCTTAGAGTCAAGTGGAATAGGAGCTTATTCTTTAATTGCATAGGTAGGTAGCGGTACCATTCCTAATATTTTAGAATATATTCAGGCCGGGTCCCGCTTTTTTGCATTAGCAGTTCCCCTATTCCATAGCCTGGTACTAAAATAGTAGTCATTCTGGGTGTTAAGATTTTCTACGATATTAAGTACAAGGGTAATATTAGGTCTTTTTTTTTATTTTCGAAGGGATCGGGTAACCCTAGAATTTCCAGTCATCCTAATACAAGGGTAATACTAGTCTGAGTTGGCCAGTAATTACCTCTCATTCTGTCCAACTTGTCTCGTATTCCTCTTGTATCCGAGATGGTCAGTATTTCTAATAGTGCTGTTTGTTTCTTTGGTTTGGTTAACATATATAGGCTGTAATTTTATTATCTATTTCTCCATTAGGTGTATTGTTTTCATGTTGTAATCCATAGAGTCAAGTCGAATAGGACCTTATTCTTCAATTGCGTAGGGAGGAAGCGGTACCATTTCTAATTTGTTTAGAATATATTCAGGCCGGGTCACTCTTTTTTCTATTAGAAGTTTCTCCATTCCATAGTCTGGTTCTAAAATAGTAGTCATTCAAGACGTTAGGATTTTCTACGATATTAAGTACAAGGGTAATATTCGGTCTATTTTTTTTTATTTTCGATGGGATGTGGTAACCCCCCTTTTTCATCATTTTCAGTCATCTTAATACAAGGGTAATACTAGTCTGAGTTGGCCAGTAATTAACTCTGATTCTGTCCATCTTTGTCTAGTATTCCTCTTGTATCTGAGATGATCAGTTTTTCTAATAGTGCTGTTTGTTTCTTTGGTTTGGTTAACATATATGGGCAATAATTTTATTATCTATTTCTCCATTAGGTGTAGTGTTTTCATGTTCTAATCCTTAGAGTCAAGTCGAATAGGACCTTATTCTTTAATTGCATAGGTAGGTAGCAGTACCATTCCTAATATTTTAGAAAATATTCAGGCCGGGTCTCGCTTTTTTGCATTAGCAGTTCCCCTATTCCATAGTCTGGTACTAAAATAGTAGTCATTCTGGGTGTTAAGATTTTCTACGATATTAAATACAAGGGTAATATTAGGTCTTTTTTTTTATTTTCGAAGGGATGGGGTAACCTTAGGATTTCCAGTCATCTTAATACAAGGGTAATACTAGTCTGAATTGGGCAGTAATTACCTCTCATTCTGTCCAACTTGTCTCGTATTCCTCTTGTATCCGAGATGGTCAGTATTTCAAATAGTGCTGTTTGTTTCTTTGGTTTGGTTAACATATATAGGGTGTAATTTTATTATCTATTTCTCCATAAGGTTTAGTGTTTTTATATAGTAATCCTTAGAGTCAAGTCAAATAGGCCCTTATTATTCAATTGCATAGGAAGGTAGTGGTATCATTTCTAATTTTTTAGAATATAGTCAGCCCTGGTTACTCTTTTTTCTATTAGCAGTTGCTCCGATCCATAGGCTGATTCTAAAATAGTAGTCATCCTAGGTGTTAGGATTTTCTACGATATTAAGTAAAAGGCTAATCCTAGGTCTATTTTTTTTTTTTTTCGGAGGGATGTGGAAACCCTAGGAATTTCAGTCATCTTAATACAAGGGTAATACTTGTCTGAGTTGGCCGGTAATTAACTCTCGTTCTTTCCAACTTTGTCTGGTATTCCTCTTGTATCTGAGATGATCAGTTTTTCTAATAGTGCTGTTTGTTTCTTTGGTTTGGTTAACATATATGGGCTGTAATTTTATTATCTATTTCTCCATAAGGTTTAGTGTTTTTATATAGTAATCCTTATAGTCAAGTCGAATAGGCCCTTATTATTCGATTGCGTAGGAAGGTAGAGGTACCATTTCTAATTTTTTAGAATATAGTCAGCCCTGGTTACTCTTTTTTCTATTAGCAGTTGCTCCGATCCATAGGCTGATTCTAAAATAGTAGTCATCCTAGGTGTTAGGATTTTCTACGATATTATGTACAAGGTTAATATGAGGTCTATTTTTTTTTATTTTCGGAGGGATGTGGTAACCCTAGGATTTCCAGTCATCTTAATACAAGGGTAATACTAGTCTGAGTTGGCCAGTAATTACCTCTCATTCTGTCCAACTTGTCTAGTATTCCTCTTGTATCTGAGATGATCAGTTTTTCTAATAATGCTGTTTGTTTCTTTGGTTTGGTTAACATATATGGGCAATAATTTTATTATCTATTTCTCCATTAGGTGTAGTGTTTTCATGTTCTAATCCTTAGAGTCAAGTCGAATAGGACCTTATTCTTTAATTGCATAGGTAGGTAGCGGTACCATTCCTAATATTTTAGAATATATTCAGGCCGGGTCCCGCTTTTTTGCATTAGCAGTTGCTCTATTCCATAGTCTGATTCTAAAATAGTAGTCATTGAATTCCCTAGAGTTAAGTCGAATAGGCCCTTATTCTTCAATTGCGTAGGGAGGAAGCGGTACCATTTCTAATTTGTTTAGAATATATTCAGGCCGGGTCACTCTTTTTTCTATTAGAAGTTTCTCCATTCCATAGTCTGGTTCTAAAATAGTAGTCATTCAAGACGTTAGGATTTTCTACGATATTAAGTACAAGGGTAATATTCGGTCTATTTTTTTTTATTTTCGAAGGGATGTGGTAACCCCCCTTTTTCATCATTTTCAGTCATCTCAATACAAGGTTAATACTAGTATCAGTTGGCCAGAAATTAACTCTCATTCTGTCCATCTTTGTCTAGTATTCCTCTTGTATCTGAGATGATCAGTATTTCAAGTATTCCTGTTTGTTTCTTTGGTTTGGTTAACATATATGGGCTATAATTTTATTATCTATTTCTCCATTAGGTGTAGTGTTTTCATGTTGCAATCCTAAGAGTCAAGTCGAATAGGACCTTATTGTTTAATTGTGTAGGTAGGTAGTGGTACCATTCCTAATATTTTAGAATATATTCTGGCCGGGTCCCGCTTTTTTGCATTAGCAGTTCCCCTATTCCATAGTCTGGTACTAAAATAGTAGTCATTCTGGGTGTTAAGATTTTCTACGATATTAAGTACAAGGGTAATATGATGTCTATTTTTTTTATTTTCGGAGGGATGTGGTAACCCTAGGATTTCCAGTCATCTTAATACAAGGGTAATACTAGTCTGAGTTGGCCAGTAATTAACTCTGATTCTGTCCATCTTTGTCTAGTATTCCTCTTATATCTGAGATGATCAGTTTTTCTAATAGTGCTGTTTGTTTCTTTGGTTTGGTTAACATATATGGGCAATAATTTTATTATCTATTTCTCCATTAGGTGTAGTGTTTTCATGTTCTAATCCTTAGAGTCAAGTCGAATAGGAGCTTATTCTTTAATTGCATAGGTAGGTAGCGGTACCATTCCTAATATTTTAGAATATATTCAGGCCGGGTCCCGCTTTTTTGCATTAGCAGTTCCCCTATTCCATAGCCTGGTACTAAAATAGTAGTCATTCTGGGTGTTAAGATTTTCTACGATATTAAGTACAAGGGTAATATTAGGTCTTTTTTTTTATTTTCTAAGGGATCGGGTAACCCTAGAATTTCCAGTCATCCTAATACAAGGGTAATACTAGTCTGAGTTGGACAGTAATTACCTCTCATTCTGTCCAACTTGTCTCGTATTCCTCTTGTATCCGAGATGGTCAGTATTTCTAATAGTGCTGTTTGTTTCTTTGGTTTGGTTAACATATATAGGCTGTAATTTTATTATCTATTTCTCCATTAGGTGTATTGTTTTCATGTTGTAATCCTTAGAGTCAAGTCGCATAGGACCTTATTCTTCAATTGCGTAGGGAGGAAGCGGTACCATTTCTAATTTGTGTACAATATATTCAGGCCGGGTCACTCTTTTTTCTATTAGAAGTTTCTCCATTCCATAGTCTGGTTCTAAAATAGTAATCATTCAAGACGTTAGGATTTTCTACGATATTAAGTACAAGGGTAATATTCGGTCTATTTTTTTTTATTTTCGATGGGATGTGGTAACCCCCCTTTTTCATCATTTTCAGTCATCTCAATACAAGTGTAATACTAGTCTCAGTTGGCCAGAAATTAACTCTCGTTCTTTCCAACTTTGTCTGGTATTCCTCTTGTATCTGAGATGATCAGTTTTTCTAATAGTGCTGTTTGTTTCTTTGGTTCGGTTAACATATATGGGCAATAATTTTATTATCTATTTCTCCATTAGGTGTAGTGTTTTCATGTTCTAATCCTTAGAGTCAAGTCGAATAGAACCTTATTCTTTAATTGCATAGGTAGGTAGCGGTACTATTCCTAATATTTTAGAATACATTCAGGCCGGGTCTCTCTTTTTAGCAAAAGCAGTTGCTCTTTTCCACAGTCTGATTCAAAAATAGTAGTCATTGAATTCCCTAGAGTTAAGTCGAATAGGCCCTTATTCTTCGATTGCGTAGGGAGGAAGCGGTACCATTTCTAATTTGTTTAGAATATATTCAGGCCGGGTCACTCTTTTTTCTATTAGAAGTTTCTCCATTCCATAGTCTGGTTCTAAAATAGTAGTCATTAAAGACGTTAGGATTTTCTACGATATTAAGTACAAGGGTAATATTCGGTCTATTTTTTTTTATTTTCGATGGGATGTGGTAACGCCCCTTTTTCATCATTTTCAGTCATCTCAATACAAGTGTAATACTAGTCTCAGTTGGCCAGAAATTAACTCTCATTCGTTCCACCTTTGTCTAGTATTCATCTTGTATCTGAGATGATCAGTTTTTCTAATAGTGCTGTTTGTTTCTTTGGTTTGGTTAACATATATGGGCAATAATTTTATTATCTATTTCTCCATCAGGTGTAGTGTTTTCTTGTTGTAATCCTTAGAGTCAAGTCGAATAGGACCTTATTCTTTAATTGCGTATTTAGGTAGCGGTACCATTCCTAATATTTTAGAATATATTCAGGCCGGGT
Organism: Arma custos; assembly: GCA_037127475.1. NCBI lineage: Eukaryota > Metazoa > Arthropoda > Insecta > Hemiptera > Pentatomidae > Arma > Arma custos. The sequence goes on from JBBAGI010000112.1 coordinate 275,835, forward strand.
CCCTCTTTTTTGCATCAGCAGTTGCTCTATTCCATAGTCTGATTCTAAAATAGTAGTCATTGAATTCCCTAGAGTTAAGTCGAATAGGCCCTTATTCTTCGATTGCGTAGGGAGGATGCGGTACCATTTCTAATTTGTTTAGAATATATTCAGGCCGGGTCACTCTTTTTTCTATTAGAAGTTTCTCCATTCCATAGCCTGGTACTATAATAGTAGTCATTCTGGGTGTTAAGATTTTCTACGATATTATGTACAAGGGTAATATGAGGTCTATTATTTTTATTTTCGGAGGGATGTGGTAACCCTAGGATTTCCAGTCATCTTAATACAAGGGTAATACTAGTCTGAGTTGGCCAGTAATTAACTCTGATTCTGTCCATCTTTGTCTAGTATTCCTCTTGTATCTGAGATGATCAGTTTTTCTAATAGTGCTGTTTGTTTCTTTGGTTTGGTTAACATATATGGGCAATAATTTTATTATCTATTTCTCCATTAGGTGTAGTGTTTTCATGTTCTAATCCTTAGAGTCAAGTCGAATAGGACCTTATTCTTTAATTGCATATGTAGGTAGCAGTACCATTCCTAATATTTTAGAATATATTCAGGCCGGGTCCCGCTTTTTTGCATTAGCAGTTCCCCTATTCCATAGTCTGGTACTAAAATAGTAGTCATTCTGGGTGTTAAGATTTTCTACGATATTAAATACAAGGGTAATATTAGGTCTTTTTTTTTATTTTCGAAGGGATGGGGTAACCTTAGGATTTCTAGTCATCTTAATACAAGGGTAATACTAGTCTGAGTTGGGCAGTAATTACCTCTCATTCTGTCCAACTTGTCTCGTATTCCTCTTGTATCCGAGATGGTCAGTATTTCAAATAGTGCTGTTTGTTTCTTTGGTTTGGTTAACATATATAGGGTGTAATTTTATTATCTATTTCTCCATAAGGTTTAGTGTTTTTATATAGTAATCCTTAGAGTCAAGTCAAATAGGCCCTTATTATTCAATTGCATAGGAAGGTAGTGGTATCATTTCTAATTTTTTAGAATATAGTCAGCCCTGGTTACTCTTTTTTCTATTAGCAGTTGCTCCGATCCATAGGCTGATTCTAAAATAGTAGTCATCCTAGGTGTTAGGATTTTCTACGATATTAAGTAAAAGGCTAATCCTAGGTCTTTTTTTTTTTTTTTTCGGAGGGATGTGGAAACCCTAGGAATTTCAGTCATCTTAATACAAGGGTAATACTAGTCTCAGTTGGCCAGAAATTAACTCTCATTCTGTCCACCTTTGTCTAGTATTTATCTTGTACCTGAGATGATCAGTTTTTCTAATAGTGCTGTTTGTTTATTTGGTTTGGTTAACATATATAGGCTGTAATTTTATTATCTATTTCTCCATTAGGTGTAGTGTTTTCTTGTTGTAATCCATAGAGTTAAGTCGAATAGGACCTTATTCTTTAATTGCGTAGGTAGGTAGCGGAACCATTCCTAATATTTTAGAATATATTCAGGCCAGGTCCCTCTTTTTTGCATCAGCAGTTGCTCTATTCCATAGTCTGATTCTAAAATAGTAGTCATTGAATTCCCTAGAGTTAAGTCGAATAGGCCCTTATTCTTCAATTGCGTAGGGAGGAAGCGGTACCATTTCTAATTTGTTTAGAATATATTCAGGCCGGGTCACTCTTTTTTCTATTAGAAGTTTCTCCATTCCATAGTCTGGTTCTAAAATAGTAGTCATTCAAGACGTTAGGATTTTCTACAATATTAAGTACAAGGGTAATATTCGGTCTATTTTTTTTTATTTTCGAAGGGATGTGGTAACCCCCCTTTTTCATCATTTTCCGTCATCTCAATACAAGGGTAATACTAGTCTCAGTTGGCCAGAAATTAACTCTCATTCTGTCCATCTTTGTCTAGTGTTCCTCTTGTATCTGAGATGATCAGTATTTCAAGTATTCCTGTTTGTTTCTTTGGTTTGGTTAACATATATGGGCTATAATTTTAATATCTATTTCTCCATTAGATGTAGTGTTTTCATGTTGCAATCCTAAGAGTCAAGTCGAATAGGACCTTATTGTTTAATTGCGTAGGTAGGTAGCGGTACCATTCCTAATATTTTAGAATATATTCTGGCTGGGTCCCGCTTTTTTGCTTTAGCAGTTCCCCTATTCCATAGTGTGGTACTAAAATAGTAGTCATTCTGAGTGTTAAGATTTTCTACGATATTATGTACAAGGGTAATATGAGGTCTATTTTTTTTATTTTCGGAGGGATGTGGTAACCCTAGGATTTCCAGTCATCTTAATACAAGGGTAATACTAGTCTGAGTTGGCCAGTAATTAACTCTGATTCTGTCCATCTTTGTCTAGTATTCCTCTTGTATCTGAGATGATCAGTTTTTCTAATAGTGCTGTTTGTTTCTTTGGTTTGGTTAACATATATGGGCAATAATTTTATTATCTATTTCTCCTTTAGGTGTAGTGTTTTCATGTTCTAATCCTTAGAGTCAAGTCGAATAGGACCTTATTCTTTAATTGCATAGGTAGGTAGCGGTACTATTCCTAATATTTTAGAATATATTCAGGCCGGATCTCTCTTTTTAGCAAAAGCAGTTGCTCTATTCCACAGTCTGATTCTAAAATAGTAGTCATTGAATTCCCTAGAGTTAAGTCGAATAGGCCCTTATTCTTCGATTGCGTAGGGAGGCATCGGTACCATTTCTAATTTGTTTAGAATATATTCAGGCCGGGTCACTCTTTTTTCTATTAGAAAAAACATTTTAGACCATTCCATAGTCTGGTTCTAAAATAGTAGTCATTCAAGACGTTAGGATTTTCTACGATATTAAGTAAAAGGGTAATCCTAGGTCTATTTTTTTTATTTTCGGAGGGATGTGGAAACCCTAGGAATTTCAGTCATCTTAATACAAGGGTAATACTAGTCTGAGTTGGCCAGTAATTACCTCTCATTCTGTCCAACTTGTCTAGTATTCCTCTTGTATATGAGATGATCAGTTTTTCTAATAGTGCTGTTTGTTTCTTTGGTTTGGTTAACATATATGGGCTATAATTTTCTTATCTATTTCTCCATTAGGTGTAGTGTTTTCATGTTGCAATCCTAAGAGTCAAGTCGAATAGGACCTTATTGTTTAATTAGGTAGGTAGGTAGTGGTACCATTCCTAATATTTTAGAATATATTCTGGCCGGGTCCCGCTTTTTTGCATTAGCAGTTCCCCTATTCCATAGTCTGGTACTAAAATAGTAGTCATTCTGGGTGTTAAGATTTTCTACGATATTAAGTACAAGGGTAATATGAGGTCTATTTTTTTTATTTTCGGAGGGATGTGGTAACCCTAGGATTTCCAGTCATCTTAATACAAGGGTAATACTAGTCTGAGTTGGCCAGTAATTAACTCTGATTCTGTCCATCTTTGTCTAGTATTCCTCTTGTATCTGAGATGATCAGTTTTTCTAATAGTGCTGTTTGTTTCTTTGGTTTGGTTAACATATATGGGCAATAATTTTATTATTATTTCTCCATTATGTGTAGTGTTTTCATGTTCTAATCCTTAGAGTCAAGTCGAATAGGAGCTTATTCTTTAATTCCATAGGTAGGTAGCGGTACCATTTCTAATATTTTAGAATATATTCAGGCCGGGTCCCGCTTTTTTGCATTAGCAGTTCCCCTATTCCATAGTCTGGTACTAAAATAGTAGTCATTCTGGGTGTTAAGATTTTCTACGATATTAAGTACAAGGGTAATATTAGGTCTTTTTTTTTATTTTCGAAGGGATCGGGTAACCCTAGGATTTCCAGTCATCTTAATACAAGGGTAATACTAGTCTGAGTTGGACAGTAATTACCTCTCATTCTGTCCAACTTGTCTCGTATTCCTCTTGTATCCGAGATGGTCAGTATTTCTAATAGTGCTGTTTGTTTCTTTGGTTTGGTTAACATATATAGGCTGTAATTTTATTATCTATTTCTCCTTAAGGTTTAGTGTTTTTATATAGTAATCCTTATAGTCAAGTCGAAAAAGCCCTTATTATTCGATTGCGTAGGAAGGTAGCGGTACCATTTCTAATTTTTTAGAATATAGTCAGCCCTGGTTACTCTTTTTTCTATTAGCAGTTGCTCCAATCCATAGGCTGATTCTAAAATAGTAGTCATCCTAGGTGTTAGGATTTTCTACGATATTATGTACAAGGGTAATATGAGGTCTATTTTTTTTATTTTCGAAGGGATGGGGTAACCCTAGGATTTCAAGTCATCTCAATACAAGGGTAATACTAGTCTCAGTTGGCCAGAAATTAACTCTCATTCTGTCCACCTTTGTCTAGTAGTTTCTTTGGTTTGGTTAACATATATAGGTTGTAATTTTATTATCTATTTCTCCATTAGGTGTAGTGTTTTCTTGTTGTAATCCTTAGAGTTAAGTCGAATAAGCCCTTATTCTTCAATTGCATAGGTAGGTAGCCGTACCATTCCTAATATTTTAGAATATATTCAGACCGGGTCCCGCTTTTTTGCATTAGCAGTTCCCCTATTCCATAGTCTGGTACTAAAATAGTAGTCATTCTGGGTGTTAAGATTTTCTACGATATTAAATACAAGGGTAATATTAGGTCTTTTTTTTTATTTTCGAAGGGATGGGGTAACCTTAGGATTTCCAGTCATCTTAATACAAGGGTAATACTAGTCTGAGTTGGGCAGTAATTACCTCTCATTCTGTCCAACTTGTCTCGTATTCCTCTTGTATCCGAGATGGTCAGTATTTCAAATAGTGCTGTTTGTTTCTTTGGTTTGGTTAACATATATAGGGTGTAATTTTATTATCAATTTCTCCATAAGGTTTAGTGTTTTTATATAGTAATCCTTAGAGTCAAGTCAAATAGGCCCTTATTATTCAATTGCATAGGAAGGTAGTGGTATCATTTCTAATTTTTTAGAATATAATCAGCCCTGGTTACTCTTTTTTCTATTAGCAGTTGCTCCGATCCATAGGCTGATTCTAAAATAGTAGTCATCCTAGGTGTTAGGATTCTCTACGATATTAAGTAAAATGCTAATCCTAGGTCTATCTTTTTTTTTTTTCGGAGGGATGTGGAAACCCTAGGAATTTCAGTCATCTTAATACAAGGGTAATACTAGTCTGAGTTGGCCAGTAATTACCTCTCATTCTGTCCAACTTGTCTAGTATTCCTCTTGTATCTGAGATGATCAGTTTTTCTAATAATGCTGTTTGTTTCTTTGGTTTGGTTAACATATATGGGCTATAATTTTATTATCTATTTCTCCATTAGGTGTAGTGTTTTCATGTTGCAATCCTAAGAGTCAAGTCGAATAGGACCTTATTGTTTAATTGTGTAGGTAGGTAGTGGTACCATTCCTAATATTTTAGAATATATTCTGGCCGGGTCCCGCTTTTTTGCATTAGCAGTTCCCCTATTCCATAGCCTGGTACTAAAATAGTAGTCATTCTGGGTGTTAAGATTTTCTACGATATTAAGTACAAGGGTAATATTAGGTCTTTTTTTTTATTTTCTAAGGGATCGGGTAACCCTAGAATTTCCAGTCATCCTAATACAAGGGTAATACTAGTCTGAGTTGGGCAGTAATTACCTCTCATTCTGTCCAACTTGTCTCGTATTCCTCTTGTATCCGAGATGGTCAGTCTTTCTAATAGTGCTGTTTGTTTCTTTGGTTTGGTTAACATATATAGGCTGTAATTTTATTATCTATTTCTCCATTAGGTGAAGTGTTTTCTTGTTGTAATCCTTAGAGTCAAGTCGAATAGGCCCTTATTCTTCAATTTCGTAGGGAGGAAGCGGTACCATTTCTAATTTGTTTAGAATATATTCAGGCCGGGTCACTCTTTTTTCTATTAGAAGTTTCTCCGTTCCATAGTCTGGTTCTAAAATAGTAGTCATTCAAGACGTTAGGATTTTCTACGATATTAAGTAAAAGGCTAATCCTAGGTCTATTTTTTTTTATTTTCGAAGGGATGTGGTAACCCCCCTTTTTCATCATTTTCAGTCATCTCAATACAAGGGTAATACTAGTCTCAGTTGGCCAGAAATTAACTCTCATTCTGTCCATCTTTGTCTAGTATTCCTCTTGTATCTGAGATGATCAGTATTTCAAGTATTCCTGTTTGTTTCTTTGGTTTGGTTAACATATATGGGCTATAATTTTATTATCTATTTCTCCATTAGGTGTAGTGTTTTCATGTTGCAATCCTAAGAGTCAAGTCGAATAGGACCTTATTGTTTAATTGTGTAGGTAGGTAGTGGTACCATTCCTAATATTTTAGAATATATTCTGGCCGGGTCCCGCTTTTTTGCATTAGCAGTTCCCCTATTCCATAGTCTGGTACTAAAATAGTAGTCATTCTGGGTGTTAAGATTTTCTACGATATTAAGTACAAGGGTAATATGAGGTCTATTTTTTTTATTTTCGGAGGGATGTGGTAACCCTAGGATTTCCAGTCATCTTAATACAAGGGTAATACTAGTCTGAGTTGGCCAGTAATTAACTCTAATTCTGTCCATCTTTGTCTAGTATTCCTCTTGTATCTGAGATGATCAGTTTTTCTAATAGTGCTGTTTGTTTCTTTGGTTTGGTTAACATATATGGGCAATAATTTTATTATCTATTTCTCCATTAGGTGTAGTGTTTTCATGTTCTAATCCTTAGAGTCAAGTCGAATAGGAGCTTATTCTTTAATTGCATAGGTAGGTAGCGGTACCATTCCTAATATTTTAGAATATATTCAGGCCGGGTCCCGCTTTTTTGCATTAGCAGTTCCCCTATTCCATAGTCTGGTACTAAAATAGTAGTCATTCTGGGTGTTAAGATTTTCTACGATATTAAGTACAAGGGTAATATTAGGTCTTTTTTTTTATTTTCGAAGGGATCGGGTAACCCTAGGATTTCCAGTCATCTTAATACAAGGGTAATACTAGTCTGAGTTGGGCAGTAATTACCTCTCATTCTGTCCAACTTGTCTCGTATTCCTCTTGTATCCGAGATGATCAGTATTTCAAGTATTCCTGTTTGTTTCTTTGGTTTGGTTAACATATATGGGCTGTAATTTTATTATCTATTTCTCCATCAGGTAAAGTGTTTTCTTGTTGTAATCCTTAGAGTCAAGTCGAATAGGCCCTTATTCTTCAATTGCGTAGGGAGGAAGCGGTACCATTTCTAATTTGTTTAGAATATATTCAGGCCGGGTCACTCTTTTTTCTATTAGAAGTTTCTCCGTTCCATAGTCTGGTTCTAAAATAGTAGTCATTCAAGACGTTAGGATTTTCTACGATATTAAGTAAAAGGCTAATCCTAGGTCTATTTTTTTTTATTTTCGAAGGGATGTGGTAACCCCCCTTTTTCATCATTTTCAGTCATCTCAATACAAGGGTAATACTAGTCTCAGTTGGCCAGAAATTAACTCTCATTCTGTCCATCTTTGTCTAGTATTCCTCTTGTATCTGAGATGATCAGTATTTCAAGTATTCCTGTTTGTTTCTTTGGTTTGGTTAACATATATGGGCTATAATTTTATTATCTATTTCTCCATTAGGTGTAGTGTTTTCATGTTGCAATCCTAAGAGTCAAGTCGAATAGGACCTTATTGTTTAATTGTGTAGGTAGGTAGTGGTACCATTCCTAATATTTTAGAATATATTCTGGCCGGGTCCCGCTTTTTTGCATTAGCAGTTCCCCTATTCCATAGTCTGGTACTAAAATAGTAGTCATTCTGGGTGTTAAGATTTTCTACGATATTAAGTACAAGGGTAATATGAGGTCTATTTTTTTTATTTTCGGAGGGATGTGGTAACCCTAGGATTTCCAGTCATCTTAGGGTAATACTAGTCTGAGTTGGCCAGTAATTAACTCTAATTCTGTCCATCTTTGTCTAGTATTCCTCTTGTATCTGAGATGATCAGTTTTTCTAATAGTGCTGTTTGTTTCTTTGGTTTGGTTAACATATATGGGCAATAATTTTATTATCTATTTCTCCATTAGGTGTAGGGTTTTCATGTTCTAATCCTTAGAGTCAAGTCGAATAGGAGCTTATTCTTTAATTGCATAGGTAGGTAGCGGTACCATTCCTAATATTTTAGAATATATTCAGGCCGGGTCCCGCTTTTTTGCATTAGCAGTTCCCCTATTCCATAGTCTGGTACTAAAATAGTAGTCATTCTGGGTGTTAAGATTTTCTACGATATTAAGTACAAGGGTAATATTAGGTCTTTTTTTTTATTTTCGAAGGGATCGGGTAACCCTAGGATTTCCAGTCATCTTAATACAAGGGTAATACTAGTCTGAGTTGGGCAGTAATTACCTCTCATTCTGTCCAACTTGTCTCGTATTCCTCTTGTATCCGAGATGGCCAGTATTTCTAATAGTGCTGTTTGTTTCTTTGGTTTGGTTAACATATATAGGCTGTAATTTTATTATCTATTTCTCCATCAGGTGAAGTGTTTTCTTGTTGTAATCCTTAGAGTCAAGTCGAATAGCACCTTATTCTTTAATTGCGTAGGTAGGTAGCGGTACCATTCCTAATATTTTAGAATATATTCAGGCTGGGTCCCTCTTTTTTGCATCAGCAGTTGCTCTATTCTATAGTCTGATTCTAAAATAGTAGTCATTGAATTCCCTAGAGTTAAGTCGAATAGGCCCTTATTCTTCAATTGCGTAGGGAGGAAGCGGTACCATTTCTAATTTGTTTAGAATATATTCAGGCTGGATCACTCTTTTTTCTATTAGAAGTTTCTCCATTCCATAGTCTGGTTCTAAAATAGTAGTCATTCAAGACGTTAGGATTTTCTACGATATTAAGTACAAGGGTAATATTCGGTCTATTTTTTTTTATTTTCGATGGGATGTGGTAACCCCCCTTTTTCATCATTTTCAGTCATCTCAATACAAGTGTAATACTAGTCTCAGTTGGCCAGAAATTAACTCTCATTCTGTCCACCTTTGTCTAGTATTCATCTTGTATCTGAGATGATCAGTTTTTCTAATAGTGCTGTTTGTTTCTTTGGTTTGGTTAACATATATGGGCAATAATTTTATTATCTATTTCTTCATCAGGTGTAGTGTTTTCTTGTTGTAATCCTTAGAGTTAAGTCGAATAGGACCTTATTCTTTAATTGCGTAGGTAGGTAGCGGTACCATTCCTAATATTTTAGAATACATTCAGGCCAGGTCCCTCTTTTTTGCATCAGCAGTTGCTCTATTCCATATTCTGATTCTAAAATAGTAGTCATTGAATTCCCTAGAGTTAAGTCGAATAGGCCCTTATTCTTCAATTGCGTAGGGAGGAAGCGGTACCATTTCTAATTTGTTTAGAATATATTCAGGCCGGGTCACTCTTTTTTCTATTAGAAGTTTCTCCATTCCATAGTCTGGTTCTAAAATAGTAGTCATTCAAGACGTTAGGATTTTCTACGATATTAAGTAAAAGGCTAATCCTAGGTCTATTTTTTTTATTTTCGAAGGGATCGGGTAACCCTAGGATTTCCAGTCATCTTAATACAAGGGTAATACTAGTCTCAGTTGGCCAGAAATTAACTCTCATTCTGTCCACCTTTGTCTAGTATTCATCTTGTATCTGAGATGATCAGTTTTTCTAATAGTGCTGTTTGTTTCTTTGGTTTGGTTAACATATATGGGCAATAATTTTATTATCTATTTCTTCATCAGGTGTAGTGTTTTCTTGTTGTAATCCTTAGAGTTAAGTCGAATAGGACCTTATTCTTTAATTGCGTAGGTAGGTAGCGGTACCATTCCTAATATTTTAGAATATATTCAGGCCAGGTCCCTCTTTTTTGCATCAGCAGTTGCTCTATTCCATATTCTGATTCTAAAATAGTAGTCATTGAATTCCCTAGAGTTAAGTCGAATATGCCCTTATTCTTCAATTGCGTAGGGAGGAAGCGGTACCATTTCTAATTTGTTTAGAATATATTCAGGCCGGGTCACTCTTTTTTCTATTAGAAGTTTCTCCATTCCATAGTCTGGTTCTAAAATAGTAGTCATTCAAGACGTTAGGATTTTCTACGATATTAAGTAAAAGGCTAATCCTAGGTCTATTTTTTTTATTTTCGAAGGGATCGGGTAACCCTAGGATTTCCAGTCATCTTAATACAAGGGTAATACTAGTCTCAGTTGGCCAGAAATTAACTCTCATTCTGTCCACCTTTGTCTAGTATTCATCTTGTATCTGAGATGATCAGTTTTTCTAATAGTGCTGTTTGTTTCTTTGGTTTGGTTAACATATATGGGCAATAATTTTATTATCTATTTCTTCATCAGGTGTAGTGTTTTCTTGTTGTAATCCTTAGAGTTAAGTCGAATAGGACCTTATTCTTTAATTGCGTAGGTAGGTAGCGGTACCATTCCTAATATTTTAGAATATATTCAGGCCAGGTCCCTCTTTTTTGCATCAGCAGTTGCTCTATTCCATATTCTGATTCTAAAATAGTAGTCATTGAATTCCCTAGAGTTAAGTCGAATATGCCCTTATTCTTCAATTGCGTAGGGAGGAAGCGGTACCATTTCTAATTTGTTTAGAATATATTCAGGCCGGGTCACTCTTTTTTCTATTAGAAGTTTCTCCATTCCATAGTCTGGTTTCAAAATATTTGCATCAGCAGTTGCTCTACTCCATAGTCTGGTACTAAAATAGTAGTCATTCTGGGTGTTAAGATTTTCTACGATATTAAGTACAAGGGTAATATTAGGTCTTTTTTTTTATTTTCGAAGGGATGGGGTAACCCTAGGATTTCCAGTCATCTTAATACAAGGGTAATACTAGTCTGAGTTGGGCAGTAATCACCTCTCATTCTGTCCAACTTGTCTCGTATTCCTCTTGTATCCGAGATGGTCAGTATTTCAAATAGTGCTGTTTGTTTCTTTGGTTTGGTTAACATATATAGGCTGTAATTTTATTATCTATTTCTCCATAAGGTTTAGTGTTTTTATATAGTAATCCTTAGAGTCAAGTCAAATAGGCCCTTATTATTCAATTGCGTAGGAAGGTAGCGGTACCATTTCTAATTTTTTAGAATATAGTCAGCCCTGGATACTCTTTTTTCTATTAGCAGTTGCTCCGATCCATAGGCTGATTCTAAAATACTAGTCATCCTAGCTGTTAGGATTTTCTACGATATTAATTAAAAGGCTAATCCTAGGTCTATTTTTTTTATTTTCGGAGGGATGTGGAAACTCTAGGAATTTCAGTCATCTTAATACAAGGGTAATACTAGTCTGAGTTGGCCGGTAATTAACTCTCGTTCTTTCCAACTTTGTCTGGTATTCCTCTTGTATCTGAGATGGTAAGTTTTTCTAATAGTGCTGTTTGTTTCTTTGGTTTGGTTAACATATATAGGCTGTAATTTTATTATCTATTTCTCCATAAGGTTTAGTGTTTTTATATAGTAATCCTTATAGTCAAGTCGAAAAGGCCTTTATTATTCGATTGCGTAGGAAGGTAGCGGTACCATTTCTAATTTCTTAGAATATAGTCAGCCCTGGATACTCTTTTTTCTATTAGCAGTTGCTGCGATCCATAGGCTGATTCTAAAGTAGTAGTCATCCTAGCTGTTAGGATTTTCTACGATATTAAGTAAAAGGCTAATCCTAGGTCTATTTTTTTTATTTTCGGAGGGATGTGGAAACCCTAGGAATTTCAGTCATCTTAATACAAGGGTAATACTAGTCTGAGTTGGCCGGTAATTAACTCTCGTTCTTTCCAACTTTGTCTGGTATTCCTCTTGTATCTGAGATGATAAGTTTTTCTAATAGTGCTGTTTGTTTCTTTGGTTTGGTTAACATATATAGGCTGTAATTTTATTATCTATTTCTCCATAAGGTTTAGTGTTTTTATATAGTAATCCTTAGAGTCAAGTCAAATAGGCCCTTATTATTCAATTGCGTAGGAAGGTAGCGGTACCATTTCTAATTTTTTAGAATATAGTCAGCCCTGGATACTCTTTTTTCTATTAGCAGTTGCTCCGATCCATAGGCTGATTCTAAAATAGTAGTCATCCTAGCTGTTAGGATTTTCTACGATATTAATTAAAAGGCTAATCCTAGGTCTATTTTTTTTATTTTCGGAGGGATGTGGAAACCCTAGGAATTTCAGTCATCTTAATACAAGGGTAATACTAGTCTGAGTTGGCCGGTAATTAACTCTCGTTCTTTCCAACTTTGTCTGGTATTCCTCTTGTATCTGAGATGGTAAGTTTTTCTAATAGTGCTGTTTGTTTCTTTGGTTTGGTTAACATATATAGGCTGTAATTTTATTATCTATTTCTCCATAAGGTTTAGTGTTTTTATATAGTAATCCTTATAGTCAAGTCGAAAAGGCCTTTATTATTCGATTGCGTAGGAAGGTAGCGGTACCATTTCTAATTTCTTAGAATATAGTCAGCCCTGGATACTCTTTTTTCTATTAGCAGTTGCTCCGATCCATAGGCTGATTCTAAAATAGTAGTCATCCTAGCTGTTAGGATTTTCTACAATATTAAGTAAAAGGCTAATCCTAGGTCTATTTTTTTTATTTTCGGAGGGATGTGGAAACCCTAGGAATTTCAGTCATCTTAATACAAGGGTAATACTAGTCTGAGTTGGCCGGTAATTAACTCTCGTTCTTTCCAACTTTGTCTGGTATTCCTCTTGTATCTGAGATGGTAAGTTTTTCTAATAGTGCTGTTTGTTTCTTTGGTTTGGTTAACATATATAGGCTGTAATTTTATTATCTATTTCTCCATAAGGTTTAGTGTTTTTATATAGTAATCCTTATAGTCAAGTCGAAAAGGCCTTTATTATTCGATTGCGTAGGAAGGTAGCGGTACCATTTCTAATTTCTTAGAATATAGTCAGCCCTGGATACTCTTTTTTCTATTAGCAGTTGCTCCGATCCATAGGCTGATTCTAAAATAGTAGTCATCCTAGCTGTTAGGATTTTCTACGATATTAAGTAAAAGGCTAATCCTAGGTCTATTTTTTTTATTTTCGGAGGGATGTGGAAACCCTAGGAATTTCAGTCATCTTAATACAAGGGTAATACTAGTCTGAGTTGGCCGGTAATTAACTCTCGTTCTTTCCAACTTTGTCTGGTATTCCTCTTGTATCTGAGATGGTAAGTTTTTCTAATAGTGCTGTTTGTTTCTTTGGTTTGGTTAACATATATAGGCTGTAATTTTATTATCTATTTCTCCATAAGGTTTAGTGTTTTTATATAGTAATCCTTATAGTCAAGTCGAAAAGGCCTTTATTATTCGATTGCGTAGGAAGGTAGCGGTACCATTTCTAATTATTTAGAATATAGTCAGCCCTGGATACTCTTTTTTTTATTAGCAGTTGCTCCAATCCATAGGCTGATTCTAAAATAGTAGTCATTGAATTCCCTAGAGTTAAGTCGAATAGGCCCTTATTCTTCAATTGCGTAGGGAGGAAGCGGTACCATTTCTAATTTGTTTAGAATATATTCAGGCCAGATCACTCTTTTTTCTATTAGAAGTTTCTCCATTTCATAGTCTGGTTCTAAAATAGTAGTCATTCAAGACGTTAGGATTTTCTACGATATTAAGTACAAGGGTAATATTCGGTATATTTTTTTTTTTTTTCGATGGGATGTGGTAACCCCCCTTTTTCATCATTTTCAGTCATCTCAATACAAGTGTAATACTAGTCTCAGTTGGCCAGAAATTAACTCTCATTCTGTCCACCTTTGTCTAGTATTCATCTTGTATCTGAGATGATCAGTTTTTCTAATAGTGCTGTTTGTTTCTTTGGTTTGGTTAACATATATGGGCAATAATTTTATTATCTATTTCTTCATCAGGTGTAGTGTTTTCTTGTTGTAATCCTTAGAGTTAAGTCGAATAGGACCTTATTCTTTAATTGCGTAGGTAGGTAGCGGTACCATTCCTAATATTTTAGAATATATTCAGGCCAGGTCCCTCTTTTTTGCATCAGCAGTTGCTCTATTCCATATTCTGATTCTAAAATAGTAGTCATTGAATTCCCTAGAGTTAAGTCGAATATGCCCTTATTCTTCAATTGCGTAGGGAGGAAGCGGTACCATTTCTAATTTGTTTAGAATATATTCAGGCCGGGTCACTCTTTTTTCTATTAGAAGTTTCTCCATTCCATAGTCTGGTTTCAAAATATTTGCATCAGCAGTTGCTCTACTCCATAGTCTGGTACTAAAATAGTAGTCATTCTGGGTGTTAAGATTTTCTACGATATTAAGTACAAGGGTAATATTAGGTCTTTTTTTTTATTTTCGAAGGGATGGGGTAACCCTAGGATTTCCAGTCATCTTAATACAAGGGTAATACTAGTCTGAGTTGGGCAGTAATCACCTCTCATTCTGTCCAACTTGTCTCGTATTCCTCTTGTATCCGAGATGGTCAGTATTTCAAATAGTGCTGTTTGTTTCTTTGGTTTGGTTAACATATATAGGCTGTAATTTTATTATCTATTTCTCCATAAGGTTTAGTGTTTTTATATAGTAATCCTTAGAGTCAAGTCAAATAGGCCCTTATTATTCAATTGCGTAGGAAGGTAGCGGTACCATTTCTAATTTTTTAGAATATAGTCAGCCCTGGATACTCTTTTTTCTATTAGCAGTTGCTCCGATCCATAGGCTGATTCTAAAATAGTAGTCATCCTAGCTGTTAGGATTTTCTACGATATTAATTAAAAGGCTAATCCTAGGTCTATTTTTTTTATTTTCGGAGGGATGTGGAAACTCTAGGAATTTCAGTCATCTTAATACAAGGGTAATACTAGTCTGAGTTGGCCGGTAATTAACTCTCGTTCTTTCCAACTTTGTCTGGTATTCCTCTTGTATCTGAGATGGTAAGTTTTTCTAATAGTGCTGTTTGTTTCTTTGGTTTGGTTAACATATATAGGCTGTAATTTTATTATCTATTTCTCCATAAGGTTTAGTGTTTTTATATAGTAATCCTTATAGTCAAGTCGAAAAGGCCTTTATTATTCGATTGCGTAGGAAGGTAGCGGTACCATTTCTAATTTCTTAGAATATAGTCAGCCCTGGATACTCTTTTTTCTATTAGCAGTTGCTGCGATCCATAGGCTGATTCTAAAGTAGTAGTCATCCTAGCTGTTAGGATTTTCTACGATATTAAGTAAAAGGCTAATCCTAGGTCTATTTTTTTTATTTTCGGAGGGATGTGGAAACCCTAGGAATTTCAGTCATCTTAATACAAGGGTAATACTAGTCTGAGTTGGCCGGTAATTAACTCTCGTTCTTTCCAACTTTGTCTGGTATTCCTCTTGTATCTGAGATGATAAGTTTTTCTAATAGTGCTGTTTGTTTCTTTGGTTTGGTTAACATATATAGGCTGTAATTTTATTATCTATTTCTCCATAAGGTTTAGTGTTTTTATATAGTAATCCTTAGAGTCAAGTCAAATAGGCCCTTATTATTCAATTGCGTAGGAAGGTAGCGGTACCATTTCTAATTTTTTAGAATATAGTCAGCCCTGGATACTCTTTTTTCTATTAGCAGTTGCTCCGATCCATAGGCTGATTCTAAAATAGTAGTCATCCTAGCTGTTAGGATTTTCTACGATATTAATTAAAAGGCTAATCCTAGGTCTATTTTTTTTATTTTCGGAGGGATGTGGAAACCCTAGGAATTTCAGTCATCTTAATACAAGGGTAATACTAGTCTGAGTTGGCCGGTAATTAACTCTCGTTCTTTCCAACTTTGTCTGGTATTCCTCTTGTATCTGAGATGGTAAGTTTTTCTAATAGTGCTGTTTGTTTCTTTGGTTTGGTTAACATATATAGGCTGTAATTTTATTATCTATTTCTCCATAAGGTTTAGTGTTTTTATATAGTAATCCTTATAGTCAAGTCGAAAAGGCCTTTATTATTCGATTGCGTAGGAAGGTAGCGGTACCATTTCTAATTTCTTAGAATATAGTCAGCCCTGGATACTCTTTTTTCTATTAGCAGTTGCTCCGATCCATAGGCTGATTCTAAAATAGTAGTCATCCTAGCTGTTAGGATTTTCTACGATATTAAGTAATAGGCTAATCCTAGGTCTATTTTTTTTATTTTCGGAGGGATGTGGAAACCCTAGGAATTTCAGTCATCTTAATACAAGGGTAATACTAGTCTGAGTTGGCCGGTAATTAACTCTCGTTCTTTCCAACTTTGTCTGGTATTCCTCTTGTATCTGAGATGGTAAGTTTTTCTAATAGTGCTGTTTGTTTCTTTGGTTTGGTTAACATATATAGGCTGTAATTTTATTATCTATTTCTCCATAAGGTTTAGTGTTTTTATATAGTAATCCTTATAGTCAAGTCGAAAAGACCTTTATTATTCGATTGCGTAGGAAGGTAGCGGTACCATTTCTAATTTCTTAGAATATAGTCAGCCCTGGATACTCTTTTTTCTATTAGCAGTTGCTGCGATCCATAGGCTGATTCTAAAGTAGTAGTCATCCTAGCTGTTAGGATTTTCTACGATATTAAGTAAAAGGCTAATCCTAGGTCTATTTTTTTTATTTTCGGAGGGATGTGGAAACCCTAGGAATTTCAGTCATCTTAATACAAGGGTAATACTAGTCTGAGTTGGCCGGTAATTAACTCTCGTTCTTTCCAACTTTGTCTGGTATTCCTCTTGTATCTCAGATGATAAGTTTTTCTAATAGTGCTGTTTGTTTCTTTGGTTTGGTTAACATATATAGGCTGTAATTTTATTATCTATTTCTCCATAAGGTTTAGTGTTTTTATATAGTAATCCTTAGAGTCAAGTCAAATAGGCCCTTATTATTCAATTGCGTAGGAAGGTAGCGGTACCATTTCTAATTTTTTAGAATATAGTCAGCCCTGGATACTCTTTTTTCTATTAGCAGTTGCTCCGATCCATAGGCTGATTCTAAAATAGTAGTCATCCTAGCTGTTAGGATTTTCTACGATATTAATTAAAAGGCTAATCCTAGGTCTATTTTTTTTATTTTCGGAGGGATGTGGAAACCCTAGGAATTTCAGTCATCTTAATACAAGGGTAATACTAGTCTGAGTTGGCCGGTAATTAACTCTCGTTCTTTCCAACTTTGTCTGGTATTCCTCTTGTATCTGAGATGGTAAGTTTTTCTAATAGTGCTGTTTGTTTCTTTGGTTTGGTTAACATATATAGGCTGTAATTTTATTATCTATTTCTCCATAAGGTTTAGTGTTTTTATATAGTAATCCTTATAGTCAAGTCGAAAAGGCCTTTATTATTCGATTGCGTAGGAAGGTAGCGGTACCATTTCTAATTTCTTAGAATATAGTCAGCCCTGGATACTCTTTTTTCTATTAGCAGTTGCTCCGATCCATAGGCTGATTCTAAAATAGTAGTCATCCTAGCTGTTAGGATTTTCTACGATATTAAGTAAAAGGCTAATCCTAGGTCTATTTTTTTTATTTTCGGAGGGATGTGGAAACCCTAGGAATTTCAGTCATCTTAATACAAGGGTAATACTAGTCTGAGTTGGCCGGTAATTAACTCTCGTTCTTTCCAACTTTGTCTGGTATTCCTCTTGTATCTGAGATGGTAAGTTTTTCTAATAGTGCTGTTTGTTTCTTTGGTTTGGTTAACATATATAGGCTGTAATTTTATTATCTATTTCTCCATAAGGTTTAGTGTTTTTATATAGTAATCCTTATAGTCAAGTCGAAAAGGCCTTTATTATTCGATTGCGTAGGAAGGTAGCGGTACCATTTCTAATTTCTTAGAATATAGTCAGCCCTGGATACTCTTTTTTCTATTAGCAGTTGCTCCGATCCATAGGCTGATTCTAAAATAGTAGTCATCCTAGCTGTTAGGATTTTCTACGATATTAAGTAAAAGGCTAATCCTAGGTCTATTTTTTTTATTTTCGGAGGGATGTGGAAACCCTAGGAATTTCAGTCATCTTAATACAAGGGTAATACTAGTCTGAGTTGGCCGGTAATTAACTCTCGTTCTTTCCAACTTTGTCTGGTATTCCTCTTGTATCTGAGATGGTAAGTTTTTCTAATAGTGCTGTTTGTTTCTTTGGTTTGGTTAACATATATAGGCTGTAATTTTATTATCTATTTCTCCATAAGGTTTAGTGTTTTTATATAGTAATCCTTATAGTCAAGTCGAAAAGGCCTTTATTATTCGATTGCGTAGGAAGGTAGCGGTACCATTTCTAATTTCTTAGAATATAGTCAGCCCTGGATACTCTTTTTTCTATTAGCAGTTGCTCCGATCCATAGGCTGATTCTAAAATAGTAGTCATCCTAGCTGTTAGGATTTTCTACGATATTAAGTAAAAGGCTAATCCTAGGTCTATTTTTTTTATTTTCGGAGGGATGTGGAAACCCTAGGAATTTCAGTCATCTTAATACAAGGGTAATACTAGTCTGAGTTGGCCGGTAATTAACTCTCGTTCTTTCCAACTTTGTCTGGTATTCCTCTTGTATCTGAGATGGTAAGTTTTTCTAATAGTGCTGTTTGTTTCTTTGGTTTGGTTAACATATATAGGCTGTAATTTTATTATCTATTTCTCCATAAGGTTTAGTGTTTTTATATAGTAATCCTTATAGTCAAGTCGAAAAGGCCTTTATTATTCGATTGCGTAGGAAGGTAGCGGTACCATTTCTAATTATTTAGAATATAGTCAGCCCTGGATACTCTTTTTTTTATTAGCAGTTGCTCCAATCCATAGGCTGATTCTAAAATAGTAGTCATTGAATTCCCTAGAGTTAAGTCGAATAGGCCCTTATTCTTCAATTGCGTAGGGAGGAAGCGGTACCATTTCTAATTTGTTTAGAATATATTCAGGCCAGATCACTCTTTTTTCTATTAGAAGTTTCTCCATTTCATAGTCTGGTTCTAAAATAGTAGTCATTCAAGACGTTAGGATTTTCTACGATATTAAGTACAAGGGTAATATTCGGTATATTTTTTTTTTTTTTCGATGGGATGTGGTAACCCCCCTTTTTCATCATTTTCAGTCATCTCAATACAAGTGTAATACTAGTCTCAGTTGGCCAGAAATTAACTCTCATTCTGTCCACCTTTGTCTAGTATTCATCTTGTATCTGAGATGATCAGTTTTTCTAATAGTGCTGTTTGTTTCTTTGGTTTGGTTAACATATATGGGCAATAATTTTATTATCTATTTCTTCATCAGGTGTAGTGTTTTCTTGTTGTAATCCTTAGAGTTAAGTCGAATAGGACCTTATTCTTTAATTGCGTAGGTAGGTAGCGGTACCATTCCTAATATTTTAGAATATATTCAGGCCAGGTCCCTCTTTTTTGCATCAGCAGTTGCTCTATTCCATATTCTGATTCTAAAATAGTAGTCATTGAATTCCCTAGAGTTAAGTCGAATATGCCCTTATTCTTCAATTGCGTAGGGAGGAAGCGGTACCATTTCTAATTTGTTTAGAATATATTCAGGCCGGGTCACTCTTTTTTCTATTAGAAGTTTCTCCATTCCATAGTCTGGTTTCAAAATATTTGCATCAGCAGTTGCTCTACTCCATAGTCTGGTACTAAAATAGTAGTCATTCTGGGTGTTAAGATTTTCTACGATATTAAGTACAAGGGTAATATTAGGTCTTTTTTTTTATTTTCGAAGGGATGGGGTAACCCTAGGATTTCCAGTCATCTTAATACAAGGGTAATACTAGTCTGAGTTGGGCAGTAATCACCTCTCATTCTGTCCAACTTGTCTCGTATTCCTCTTGTATCCGAGATGGTCAGTATTTCAAATAGTGCTGTTTGTTTCTTTGGTTTGGTTAACATATATAGGCTGTAATTTTATTATCTATTTCTCCATAAGGTTTAGTGTTTTTATATAGTAATCCTTAGAGTCAAGTCAAATAGGCCCTTATTATTCAATTGCGTAGGAAGGTAGCGGTACCATTTCTAATTTTTTAGAATATAGTCAGCCCTGGATACTCTTTTTTCTATTAGCAGTTGCTCCGATCCATAGGCTGATTCTAAAATAGTAGTCATCCTAGCTGTTAGGATTTTCTACGATATTAATTAAAAGGCTAATCCTAGGTCTATTTTTTTTATTTTCGGAGGGATGTGGAAACTCTAGGAATTTCAGTCATCTTAATACAAGGGTAATACTAGTCTGAGTTGGCCGGTAATTAACTCTCGTTCTTTCCAACTTTGTCTGGTATTCCTCTTGTATCTGAGATGGTAAGTTTTTCTAATAGTGCTGTTTGTTTCTTTGGTTTGGTTAACATATATAGGCTGTAATTTTATTATCTATTTCTCCATAAGGTTTAGTGTTTTTATATAGTAATCCTTATAGTCAAGTCGAAAAGGCCTTTATTATTCGATTGCGTAGGAAGGTAGCGGTACCATTTCTAATTTCTTAGAATATAGTCAGCCCTGGATACTCTTTTTTCTATTAGCAGTTGCTGCGATCCATAGGCTGATTCTAAAGTAGTAGTCATCCTAGCTGTTAGGATTTTCTACGATATTAAGTAAAAGGCTAATCCTAGGTCTATTTTTTTTATTTTCGGAGGGATGTGGAAACCCTAGGAATTTCAGTCATCTTAATACAAGGGTAATACTAGTCTGAGTTGGCCGGTAATTAACTCTCGTTCTTTCCAACTTTGTCTGGTATTCCTCTTGTATCTGAGATGATAAGTTTTTCTAATAGTGCTGTTTGTTTCTTTGGTTTGGTTAACATATATAGGCTGTAATTTTATTATCTATTTCTCCATAAGGTTTAGTGTTTTTATATAGTAATCCTTAGAGTCAAGTCAAATAGGCCCTTATTATTCAATTGCGTAGGAAGGTAGCGGTACCATTTCTAATTTTTTAGAATATAGTCAGCCCTGGATACTCTTTTTTCTATTAGCAGTTGCTCCGATCCATAGGCTGATTCTAAAATAGTAGTCATCCTAGCTGTTAGGATTTTCTACGATATTAATTAAAAGGCTAATCCTAGGTCTATTTTTTTTATTTTCGGAGGGATGTGGAAACCCTAGGAATTTCAGTCATCTTAATACAAGGGTAATACTAGTCTGAGTTGGCCGGTAATTAACTCTCGTTCTTTCCAACTTTGTCTGGTATTCCTCTTGTATCTGAGATGGTAAGTTTTTCTAATAGTGCTGTTTGTTTCTTTGGTTTGGTTAACATATATAGGCTGTAATTTTATTATCTATTTCTCCATAAGGTTTAGTGTTTTTATATAGTAATCCTTATAGTCAAGTCGAAAAGGCCTTTATTATTCGATTGCGTAGGAAGGTAGCGGTACCATTTCTAATTTCTTAGAATATAGTCAGCCCTGGATACTCTTTTTTCTATTAGCAGTTGCTCCGATCCATAGGCTGATTCTAAAATAGTAGTCATCCTAGCTGTTAGGATTTT
Source organism: Arma custos (assembly GCA_037127475.1). Taxonomy (NCBI): domain Eukaryota; kingdom Metazoa; phylum Arthropoda; class Insecta; order Hemiptera; family Pentatomidae; genus Arma; species Arma custos. The sequence goes on from JBBAGI010000112.1 coordinate 297,234, forward strand.
CTACGATATTAAGTAAAAGGCTAATCCTAGGTCTATTTTTTTTATTTTCGGAGGGATGTGGAAACCCTAGGAATTTCAGTCATCTTAATACAAGGGTAATACTAGTCTGAGTTGGCCGGTAATTAACTCTCGTTCTTTCCAACTTTGTCTGGTATTCCTCTTGTATCTGAGATGGTAAGTTTTTCTAATAGTGCTGTTTGTTTCTTTGGTTTGGTTAACATATATAGGCTGTAATTTTATTATCTATTTCTCCATAAGGTTTAGTGTTTTTATATAGTAATCCTTATAGTCAAGTCGAAAAGACCTTTATTATTCGATTGCGTAGGAAGGTAGCGGTACCATTTCTAATTTCTTAGAATATAGTCAGCCCTGGATACTCTTTTTTCTATTAGCAGTTGCTCCGATCCATAGGCTGATTCTAAAATAGTAGTCATCCTAGCTGTTAGGATTTTCTACGATATTAAGTAAAAGGCTAATCCTAGGTCTATTTTTTTTATTTTCGGAGGGATGTGGAAACCCTAGGAATTTCAGTCATCTTAATACAAGGGTAATACTAGTCTGAGTTGGCCGGTAATTAACTCTCGTTCTTTCCAACTTTGTCTGGTATTCCTCTTGTATCTGAGATGGTAAGTTTTTCTAATAGTGCTGTTTGTTTCTTTGGTTTGGTTAACATATATAGGCTGTAATTTTATTATCTATTTCTCCATAAGGTTTAGTGTTTTTATATAGTAATCCTTATAGTCAAGTCGAAAAGGCCTTTATTATTCGATTGCGTAGGAAGGTAGCGGTACCATTTCTAATTTCTTAGAATATAGTCAGCCCTGGATACTCTTTTTTCTATTAGCAGTTGCTCCGATCCATAGGCTGATTCTAAAATAGTAGTCATCCTAGCTGTTAGGATTTTCTACGATATTAAGTAAAAGGCTAATCCTAGGTCTATTTTTTTTATTTTCGGAGGGATGTGGAAACCCTAGGAATTTCAGTCATCTTAATACAAGGGTAATACTAGTCTGAGTTGGCCGGTAATTAACTCTCGTTCTTTCCAACTTTGTCTGGTATTCCTCTTGTATCTGAGATGGTAAGTTTTTCTAATAGTGCTGTTTGTTTCTTTGGTTTGGTTAACATATATAGGCTGTAATTTTATTATCTATTTCTCCATAAGGTTTAGTGTTTTTATATAGTAATCCTTATAGTCAAGTCGAAAAGGCCTTTATTATTCGATTGCGTAGGAAGGTAGCGGTACCATTTCTAATTATTTAGAATATAGTCAGCCCTGGATACTCTTTTTTTTATTAGCAGTTGCTCCAATCCATAGGCTGATTCTAAAATAGTAGTCATTGAATTCCCTAGAGTTAAGTCGAATAGGCCCTTATTCTTCAATTGCGTAGGGAGGAAGCGGTACCATTTCTAATTTGTTTAGAATATATTCAGGCCAGATCACTCTTTTTTCTATTAGAAGTTTCTCCATTTCATAGTCTGGTTCTAAAATAGTAGTCATTCAAGACGTTAGGATTTTCTACGATATTAAGTACAAGGGTAATATTCGGTATATTTTTTTTTTTTTTCGATGGGATGTGGTAACCCCCCTTTTTCATCATTTTCAGTCATCTCAATACAAGTGTAATACTAGTCTCAGTTGGCCAGAAATTAACTCTCATTCTGTCCACCTTTGTCTAGTATACATCTTGTATCTGAGATGATCAGTTTTTCTAATAGTGCTGTTTGTTTCTTTGGTTTGGTTAACATATATGGGCAATAATTTTATTATCTATTTCTTCATCAGGTGTAGTGTTTTCTTGTTGTAATCCTTAGAGTTAAGTCGAATAGGACCTTATTCTTTAATTGCGTAGGTAGGTAGCGGTACCATTCCTAATATTTTAGAATATATTCAGGCCAGGTCCCTCTTTTTTGCATCAGCAGTTGCTCTATTCCATAGTCTGATTCTAAAATAGTAGTCATTGAATTCCCTAGAGTTAAGTCGAATAGGCCCTTATTCTTCAATTGCGTAGGGAGGAAGCGGTACCATTTCTAATTTGTTTAGAATATATTCAGGCCGGGTCACTCTTTTTTCTATTAGAAGTTTCTCCATTCCATAGTCTGGTTTCAAAATAGTTGCATCAGCAGTTGCTCTACTCCATAGTCTGGTACTAAAATAGTAGTCATTCTGGGTGTTAAGATTTTCTACGATATTAAGTACAAGGGTAATATTAGGTCTTTTTTTTTATTTTCGAAGGGATGGGGTAACCCTAGGATTTCCAGTCATCTTAATACAAGGGTAATACTAGTCTGAGTTGGGCAGTAATCACCTCTCATTCTGTCCAACTTGTCTCGTATTCCTCTTGTATCCGAGATGGTCAGTATTTCAAATAGTGCTGTTTGTTTCTTTGGTTTGGTTAACATATATAGGCTGTAATTTTATTATCTATTTCTCCATAAGGTTTAGTGTTTTTATATAGTAATCCTTAGGGTCAAGTCAAATAGGCCCTTATTATTCAATTGCGTAGGAAGGTAGCGGTACCATTTCTAATTTTTTAGAATATAGTCAGCCCTGGATACTCTTTTTTCTATTAGCAGTTGCTCCGATCCATAGGCTGATTCTAAAATAGTAGTCATCCTAGCTGTTAGGATTTTCTACGATATTAATTAAAAGGCTAATCCTAGGTCTATTTTTTTTATTTTCGGAGGGATGTGGAAATCCTAGGAATTTCAGTCATCTTAATACAAGGGTAATACTAGTCTGAGTTGGCCGGTAATAAACTCTCGTTCTTTCCAACTTTGTCTGGTATTCCTCTTGTATCTGAGATGGTAAGTTTTTCTAATAGTGCTGTTTGTTTCTTTGGTTTGGTTAACATATATAGGCTGTAATTTTATTATCTATTTCTCCATAAGGTTTAGTGTTTTTATATAGTAATCCTTATAGTCAAGTCGAAAAGGCCTTTATTATTCGATTGCGTAGGAAGGTAGCGGTACCATTTCTAATTTCATAGAATATAGTCAGCCCTGGATACTCTTTTTTCTATTAGCAGTTGCTCCGATCCATAGGCTGATTCTAAAATAGTAGTCATCCTAGCTGTTAGGATTTTCTACGATATTAAGTAAAAGGCTAATCCTAGGTCTATTTTTTTTATTTTCGGAGGGATGTGGAAACCCTAGGAATTTCAGTCATCTTAATACAAGGGTAATACTAGTCTGAGTTGGCCGGTAATTAACTCTCGTTCTTTCCAACTTTGTCTGGTATTCCTCTTGTATCTGAGATGGTAAGTTTTTCTAATAGTGCTGTTTGTTTCTTTGGTTTGGTTAACATATATGGGCAATAATTTTATTATCTATTTCTTCATCAGGTGTAGTGTTTTCTTGTTGTAATCCTTAGAGTTAAGTCGAATAGGACCTTATTCTTTAATTGCGTAGGTAGGTAGCGGTACCATTCCTAATATTTTAGAATATATTCAGGCCAGGTCCCTCTTTTTTGCATCAGCAGTTGCTCTATTCCATATTCTGATTCTAAAATAGTAGTCATTCTGGGTGTTAAGATTTTCTACGATATTAAGTACAAGGGTAATATTTCTTTGGTTTGGTTAACATATATAGGCTGTAATTTTATTATCTATTTCTCCATAAGGTTTAGTGTTTTTATATAGTAATCCTTATAGTCAAGTCGAAAAGGCCTTTATTATTCGATTGCGTAGGAAGGTAGCGGTACCATTTCTAATTTTTTAGAATATAGTCAGCCCTGGATACTCTTTTTTTTATTAGCAGTTGCTCCAATCCATAGGCTGATTCTAAAATAGTAGTCATCCTAGGTGTTAGGATTTTCTACGATATTATGTACAAGGGTAATATGAGGTCTATTTTTTTTATTTTCGGAGGGATGTGGTAACCCTAGGATTTCAAGTCATCTTAATACAAGGGTAATACTAGTCTGAGTTGGCCAGTAATTACCTCTCATTCTGTCCACCTTTGTCTAGTATTCATCTTGTATCTGAGATGATCAGTTTTTCTAATAGTGCTGTTTGTTTCTTTGGTTTGGTTAACATATATGGGCAATAATTTTATTATCTATTTCTCCATCAGGTGAAGTGTTTTCTTGTTGTAATCCTTAGAGTCAAGTCGAATAGCACCTTATTCTTTAATTGCGTAGGTAGGTAGCGGTACCATTCCTAATATTTTAGAATATATTCAGGCCGGGTCCCTCTTTTTTGCATCAGCAGTTGCTCTATTCTATAGTCTGATTCTAAAATAGTAGTCATTGAATTCCCTAGAGTTAAGTCGAATAGGCCCTTATTCTTCAATTGCGTAGGGAGGAAGCGGTACCATTTCTAATTTGTTTAGAATATATTCAGGCCGGATCACTCTTTTTTCTACTAGAAGTTTCTCCATTCCATAGTCTGGTTCTAAAATAGTAGTCATTCAAGACGTTAGGATTTTCTACGATATTAAGTACAAGGGTAATATTCGGTCTATTTTTTTTTATTTTCGATGGGATGTGGTAACCCCCCTTTTTCATCATTTTCAGTCATCTCAATACAAGTGTAATACTAGTCTCAGTTGGCCAGAAATTAACTCTCATTCTGTCCACCTTTGTCTAGTATTCATCTTGTATCTGAGATGATCAGTATTTCAAGTATTCCTGTTTGTTTCTTTGGTTTGGTTAACATATATGGGCTATAATTTTCTTATCTATTTCTCCATTAGGTGTAGTGTTTTCATGTTGCAATCCTAAGAGTCAAGTCGAATAGGACCTTATTGTTTAATTGTGTAGGTAAGTAGCGGTACCATTCCTAATATTTTAGAATATATTCTGGCCGGGTCCCGCTTTTTTGCATTAGCAGTTCCCCTATTCCATAGTCTGGTACTAAAATAGTAGTCATTCTGGGTGTTAAGATTTTCTACGATATTAAGTACAAGGGTAATATGAGGTCTATTTTTTTTATTTTCGGAGGGATGTGGTAACCCTAGGATTTCCAGTCATCTTAATACAAGTGTAATACTAGTCTGAGTTGGCCAGTAATTAACTCTAATTCTGTCCATCTTTGTCTAGTATTCCTCTTGTATCTGAGATGATCAGTTTTTCTAATAGTGCTGTTTGTTTCTTTGGTTTGGTTAACATATATGGGCAATAATTTTATTATTATTTCTCCATTAGGTGTAGTGTTTTCATGTTCTAATCCTTAGAGTCAAGTCGAATAGGAGCTTATTCTTTAATTCCATAGGTAGGTAGCGGTACCATTCCTAATATTTTAGAATATATTCAGGCCGGGTCCCGCTTTTTTGCATTAGCAGTTCCCCTATTCCATAGTCTGGTACTAAAATAGTAGTCATTCTGGGTGTTAAGATTTTCTACGATATTAAGTACAAGGGTAATATTTCTTTGGTTTGGTTAACATATATAGGCTGTAATTTTATTATCTATTTCTCCATAATGTTTAGTGTTTTTATATAGTAATCCTTAGAGTCAAGTCAAATAGGCCCTTATTATTCAATTGCGTAGGAAGTTAGTGGTATCATTTCTAATTTTTTAGAATATAGTCAGCCCTGGTTACTCTTTTTTTTATTAGCAGTTGCTCCAATCAATAGGCTGATTCTAAAATAGTAGTCATCCTAGGTGTTAGGATTTTCTACGATATTATGTACAAGGGTAATATGAGGTCTATTTTTTTTATTTTCGGAGGGATGTGGTAACCCTAGGATTTCAAGTCATCTTAATACAAGGGTAATACTAGTCTGAGTTGGCCAGTAATTACCTCTCATTCTGTCCACCTTTGTCTAGTATTCATCTTGTATCTGAGATGATCAGTTTTTCTAATAGTGCTGTTTGTTTCTTTGGTTTGGTTAACATATATGGGCAATAATTTTATTATCTATTTCTCCATCAGGTGTAGTGTTTTCTTGTTGTAATCCTTAGAGTCAAGTCGAATAGGACCTTATTCTTTAATTGCGTAGGTAGGTAGCGGTACCATTCCTAATATTTTAGAATATATTCAGGCCGGGTCCCTCTTTTTTGCATCAGCAGTTGCTCTATTCTATAGTCTGATTCTAAAATAGTAGTCATTGTAATCCTTAGAGTAAAGTCGAATAGGCCATTATTCTTCAATTGCGTAGGGAGGTAGCGGTACCATTTCTAATTTGTTTAGAAAATATTCAGGCCGGGTCACTCTTTTTTCTATTAGAAGTTTCTCCATTCCATAGTCAGGTACTAAAATAGTAGTCATTCTGGGTGTTAGGATTTACTACGATATTAAGTACAAGGGTAATATTAGGTCTTTTTTTTTATTTTCGAAGGGATCGGGTAACCCTAGGATTTCCAGTCATCTTAATACAAGGGTAATACTAGTCTGAGTTGGGCAGTAATTACCTCTCATTCTGTCCAACTTGTCTCGTATTCCTCTTGTATCCGAGATGGTCAGTATTTCTAATAGTGCTGTTTGTTTCTTTGGTTTGGTTAACATATATAGGCTGTAATTTTATTATCTATTTCTCCATCAGGTGAAGTGTTTTCTTGTTGTAATCCTTAGAGTCAAGTCGAATAGCACCTTAATCTTTAATTGCGTAGGTAGGTAGCGGTACCATTCCTAATATTTTAGAATATATTCAGGCTGGGTCCCTCTTTTTTGCATCAGCAGTTGCTCTATTCTATAGTCTGATTCTAAAATAGTAGTCATTGAATTCCCTAGAGTTAAGTCGAATAGGCCCTTATTCTTCAATTGCGTAGGGAGGAAGCGGTACCATTTCTAATTTGTTTAGAATATATTCAGGCCGGATCACTCTTTTTTCTATTAGAAGTTTCTCCATTCCATAGTCTGGTTCTAAAATAGTAGTCATTCAAGACGTTAGGATTTTCTACGATATTAAGTACAAGGGTAATATTCGGTCTATTTTTTTTTATTTTCGATGGGATGTGGTAACCCCCCTTTTTCATCATTTTCAGTCATCTCAATACAAGTGTAATACTAGTCTCAGTTGGCCAGAAATTAACTCTCATTCTGTCCACCTTTGTCTAGTATTCATCTTGTATCTGAGATGATCAGTTTTTCTAATAGTGCTGTTTGTTTCTTTGGTTTGGTTAACATATATGGGCAATAATTTTATTATCTATTTCTTCATCAGGTGTAGTGTTTTCTTGTTGTAATCCTTAGAGTTAAGTCGAATAGGACCTTATTCTTTAATTGCGTAGGTAGGTAGCGGTACCATTCCTAATATTTTAGAATATATTCAGGCCAGGTCCCTCTTTTTTGCATCAGCAGTTGCTCTATTCCATATTCTGATTCTAAAATAGTAGTCATTGAATTCCCTAGAGTTAAGTCGAATAGGCCCTTATTCTTCAATTGCGTAGGGAGGAAGCGGTACCATTTCTAATTTGTTTAGAATATATTCAGGCCGGGTCACTCTTTTTTCTATTAGAAGTTTCTCCATTCCATAGTCTGGTTCTAAAATAGTAGTCATTCAAGACGTTAGGATTTTCTACGATATTAAGTACAAGGGTAAAATTCGGTCTATTTTTTTTTATTTTCGATGGGATGTGGTAACCCCCCTTTTTCATCATTTTCAGTCATCTCAATACAAGTGTAATACTAGTCTCAGTTGGCCAGAAATTAACTCTCATTCTGTCCAACTTGTCTCGTATTCCTCTTGTATCCGAGATGGTCAGTATTTCAAATAGTGCTGTTTGTTTCTTTGGTTTGGTTAACATATATAGGCTGTAATTTTATTATCTATTTCTCCATAAGGTTTAGTGTTTTTATATAGTAATCCTTATAGTCAAGTCGAAAAGGCCTTTATTATTCGATTGCGTAGGAAGGTAGCGGTACCATTTCTAATTTCTTAGAATATAGTCAGCCCTGGATACTCTTTTTTCTATTAGCAGTTGCTCCGATCCATAGGCTGATTCTAAAGTAGTAGTCATCCTAGCTGTTAGGATTTTCTACGATATTAAGTAAAAGGCTAATCCTAGGTCTATTTTTTTTATTTTCGGAGGGATGTGGAAACCCTAGGAATTTCAGTCATCTTAATACAAGGGTAATACTAGTCTGAGTTGGCCGGTAATTAACTCTCGTTCTTTCCAACTTTGTCTGGTATTCCTCTTGTATCTGAGATGGTAAGTTTTTCTAATAGTGCTGTTTGTTTCTTTGGTTTGGTTAACATATATAGGCTGTAATTTTATTATCTATTTCTCCATAAGGTTTAGTGTTTTTATATAGTAATCCTTATAGTCAAGTCGAAAAGGCCTTTATTATTCGATTGCGTAGGAAGGTAGCGGTACCATTTCTAAAATCTTAGAATATAGTCAGCCCTGGATACTCTTTTTTCTATTAGCAGTTGCTCCGATCCATAGGCTGATTCTAAAATAGTAGTCATCCTAGCTGTTAGGATTTTCTACGATATTAAGTAAAAGGCTAATCCTAGGTCTATTTTTTTTATTTTCGGAGGGATGTGGAAACCCTAGGAATTTCAGTCATCTTAATACAATTGTAATACTAGTCTGAGTTGGCCGGTAATTAACTCTCGTTCTATCCAACTTTGTCTGGTATTCCTCTTGTATCTGAGATGGTAAGTTTTTCTAATAGTGCTGTTTGTTTCTTTGGTTTGGTTAACATATATAGGCTGTAATTTTATTATCTATTTCTCCATAAGGTTTAGTGTTTTTATATAGTAATCCTTATAGTCAAGTCGAAAAGGCCTTTATTATTCGATTGCGTAGGAAGGTAGCGGTACCATTTCTAATTTCTTAGAATATAGTCAGCCCTGGATACTCTTTTTTCTATTAGCAGTTGCTCCGATCCATAGGCTGATTCTAAAATAGTAGTCATCCTAGCTGTTAGGATTTTCTACGATATTAAGTAAAAGGCTAATCCTAGGTCTATTTTTTTTATTTTCGGAGGGATGTGGAAACCCTAGGAATTTCAGTCATCTTAATACAAGGGTAATACTAGTCTGAGTTGGCCGGTAATTAACTCTCGTTCTATCCAACTTTGTCTGGTATTCCTCTTGTATCTGAGATGGTAAGTTTTTCTAATAGTGCTGTTTGTTTCTTTGGTTTGGTTAACATATATAGGCTGTAATTTTATTATCTATTTCTCCATAAGGTTTAGTGTTTTTATATAGTAATCCTTATAGTCAAGTCGAAAAGGCCTTTATTATTCGATTGCGTAGGAAGGTAGCGGTACCATTTCTAATTTTTTAGAATATAGTCAGCCCTGGATACTCTTTTTTTTATTAGCAGTTGCTCCATTCCATAGGCTGATTCTAAAATAGTAGTCATTGAATTCCCTAGAGTTAAGTCGAATAGGCCCTTATTCTTCAATTGCGTAGGGAGGAAGCGGTACCATTTCTAATTTGTTTAGAATATATTCAGGCCAGATCACTCTTTTTTCTATTAGAAGTTTCTCCATTTCATAGTCTGGTTCTAAAATAGTAGACATTCAAGACGTTAGGATTTTCTACGATATTAAGTACAAGGGTAATATTCGGTCTATTTTTTTTTATTTTCGATGGGATGTGGTAACCCCCCTTTTCCATCATTTTCAGTCATCTCAATACAAGTGTAATACTAGTCTCAGTTGGCCAGAAATTAACTCTCATTCTGTCCACCTTTGTCTAGTATACATCTTGTATCTGAGATGATCAGTTTTTCTAATAGTGCTGTTTGTTTCTTTGGTTTGGTTAACATATATGGTCAATAATTTTATTATCTATTTCTTCATCAGGTGTAGTGTTTTCTTGTTGTAATCCTTAGAGTTAAGTCGAATAGGACCTTATTCTTTAATTGCGTAGGTAGGTAGCGGAACCATTCCTAATATTTTAGAATATATTCAGGCCAGGTCCCTCTTTTTTGCATCAGCAGTGGCTCTATTCCATAGTCTGATTCTAAAATAGTAGTCATTGAATTCCCTAGAGTTAAGTCGAATAGGCCCTTATTCTTCAATTGCGTAGGGAGGAAGCGGTACCATTTCTAATTTGTTTAGAATATATTCAGGCCGGGTCACTCTTTTTTCTATTAGAAGTTTCTCCATTCCATAGTCTGGTTCTAAAATAGTAGCCATTCAAGACGTTAGGATTTTCTACGATATTAAGTACAAGGGTAATATTCGGTCTATTTTTTTTTATTTTCGAAGGAATGTGGTAACCCCCCTTTTTCATCATTTTCCGTCATCTCAATACAAGGGTAATACTAGTCTCAGTTGGCCAGAAATTAACTCTCATTCTGTCCATCTTTGTCTAGTATTCCTCTTGTATCTGAGATGATCAGTATTTCAAGTATTCCTGTTTGTTTCTTTGGTTTGGTTAACATAAATGGGCTATAATTTTAATATCTATTTCTCCATTAGATGTAGTGTTTTCATGTTGCAATCCTAAGAGTCAAGTCGAATAGGACCTTATTGTTTAATTGCGTAGGTAGGTAGCGGTACCATTCCTAATATTTTAGAATATATTCTGGCTGGGTCCCGCTTTTTTGCTTTAGCAGTTCCCCTATTCCATAGTGTGGTACTAAAATAGTAGTCATTCTGAGTGTTAAGATTTTCTACGATATTATGTACAAGGGTAATATGAGGTCTATTTTTTTTATTTTCGGAGGGATGTGGTAACCCTAGGATTTCCAGTCATCTTAATACAAGGGTAATACTAGTCTGAGTTGGCCAGTAATTAACTCTGATTCTGTCCATCTTTGTCTAGTATTCCTCTTGTATCTGAGATGATCAGTTTTTCTAATAGTGCTGTTTGTTTCTTTGGTTTGGTTAACATATATGGGCAATAATTTTATTATCTATTTCTCCTTTAGGTGTAGTGTTTTCATGTTCTAATCCTTAGAGTCAAGTCGAATAGGACCTTATTCTTTAATTGCATAGGTAGGTAGCGGTACTATTCCTAATATTTTAGAATATATTCAGGCCGGATCTCTCTTTTTAGCAAAAGCAGTTGCTCTATTCCACAGTCTGATTCTAAAATAGTAGTCATTGAATTCCCTAGAGTTAAGTCGAATAGGCCCTTATTCTTCGATTGCGTAGGGAGGAAGCGGTACCATTTCTAATTTGTTTAGAATATATTCAGGCCGGGTCACTCTTTTTTCTATTAGAAGTTTCTCTATTCCATAGTCTGGTTCTAAAATAGTAGTCATTCAAGACGTTAGGATTTTCTACGATATTAAGTAAAAGGGTAATCCTAGGTTTTTTTTTTTTATTTTCGGAGGGATGTGGAAACCCTAGGAATTTCAGTCATCTTAATACAAGGGTAATACTAGTCTGAGTTGGCCAGTAATTACCTCTCATTCTGTCTAACTTGTCTAGTATTCCTCTTGTATATGAGATGATCAGTTTTTCTAATAGTGCTGTTTGTTTCTTTGGTTTGGTTAACATATATGGGCTATAATTTTCTTATCTATTTCTCCATTAGGTGTAGTGTTTTCATGTTGCAATCCTAAGAGTCAAGTCGAATAGGACCTTATTGTTTAATTGTGTAGGTAGGTAGTGGTACCATTCCTAATATTTTAGAATATATTCTGGCCGGGTCCCGCTTTTTTGCATTAGCAGTTCCCCTATTCCATAGTCTGGTACTAAAATAGTAGTCATTCTGGGTGTTAAGATTTTCTACGATATTAAGTACAAGGGTAATATGAGGTCTATTTTTTTTATTTTCGGAGGGATGTGGTAACCCTAGGATTTCCAGTCATCTTAATACAAGGGTAATACTAGTCTGAGTTGGCCAGTAATTAACTCTAATTCTGTCCAACTTGTCTCGTATTCCTCTTGTATCCGAGATGGTCAGTATTTCTAATAGTGCTGTTTGTTTCTTTGGTTTGGTTAACATATATAGGCTGTAATTTTATTATCTATTTCTCCATAAGATTTAGTGTTTTTATATAGTAATCCTTATAGTCAAGTCGAAAAAGCCCTTATTATTCGATTGCGTAGGAAGGTAGCGGTACCATTTCTAATTTTTTAGAATATAGTCAGCCCTGGTTACTCTTTTTTCTATTAGCAGTTGCTCCAATCCATAGGCTGATTCTAAAATAGTAGTCATCCTAGGTGTTAGGATTTTCTACGATATTAAGTAAAAGGCTAATCCTAGGTCTATTTTTTTTATTTTCGGAGGGATGTGGAAACCCTAGGATTTCAACTCATCTTAATACAAGGGTAATACTAGTCTGAGTTGGCCAGTAATTACCTCTCATTCTGTCCACCTTTGTCTAGTATTCATCTTGTATCTGAGATGATCAGTTTTTCTAATAGTGCTGTTTGTTTCTTTGGTTTGGTTAACATATATGGGCAATAATTTTATTATCTATTTCTCCATCAGGTGTAGTGTTTTCTTGTTGTAATCCTTAGAGTCATGTCGAATAGGACCTTATTCTTTAATTGCGTAGGTAGGTAGCGGTACCATTCCTAATATTTTAGAATATATTCAGGCCGGGTCCCTCTTTTTTGCATCAGCAGTTGCTCTATTCTATAGTCTGATTCTAAAATAGTAGTCATTGTAATCCTTAGAGTAAAGTCGAATAGGCCATTATTCTTCAATTGCGTAGGGAGGTAGCGGTACCATTTCTAATTTGTTTAGAAAATATTCAGGCCGGGTCACTCTTTTTTCTATTAGAAGTTTCTCCATTCCATAGTCAGGTACTAAAATAGTAGTCATTCTGGGTGTTAGGATTTACTACGATATTAAGTACAAGGGTAATATTAGGTCTATTCTTTTATTTTTGAAGGGATGTGGTAACCCTAGGATTTTCCATCATCTCAATACAAGGGTAATATTAGTCTCAGTTGGCCAGAAATTAACTCTCATTCTGTCCAACTTGTCTAGTATTCCTCTTGTATCTAAGATGATCAGTTTTTCAAATAGTGCTGTTTGTTTCTTTTGTTTGGTTAACATATATAGGCAGTAATTTTATTATCTATATCTCCATTAGGTTTAGTGTTTTTATATTGTAATGCTTAGAGTCAAGTCGAATAGGCCCATGTTCTTCAATTTGGTCGGAAGGTAGCAGTACCATTTCTAATTTGTTTAGAATATATTCAGGCCGGGTCCCTTTTTTTTTCTATTAGAAGTTTCTCCATTCCATAGTCTTTTTCTAAAATAGTAGTAATTCTAGGTGTTAGGATTTCCTACAATATTAAATACAAGGGTAATATTAGGTCTATTTTTTTTATTTTCGGAGGGTTGTGGTTACCCTAGGATTTTCAGTCATCTTAATACAAGGGTAATACTAGTCTTAGTTTGCTGGTTATTACCTCTCATTCTGTCCAACTTGTCTAGTATTCCTCTTATATCTGAGATGGTCAGTTTTTCAAATAGTTCTGATTGTTTCTTTTGTTTGGTTAACATAAATAGGCTATAATTTAAACGACTAAAATTTTTGCCTTTGTGATCAAAATCAAAAATGATAGAAACACGCAATTTTAAGTTCAAAAAGGCTTTTATTAGGCATTTGTAATAATAGTTCTAATATCCGTCGTCAGATAGCACTTTTTTAGAATGTTGTTCAGTCATTACTCGTTTTCTCGTTGAAAAACACGATTGAGTACCAGGAGAGTAGGATCTCACAGGAGCTCACCTATTCGGTAGCGGGTCGGACAGTGCTGCCATCTGTTGGTTACTTTCATGAACTAAAAGTATTACATTGCTTGGGAGGTGCTGCGATCTGACGCCAAATACAGAAACTACTACTTTAACGTCCTCTAACGGACCAATTCCTCAATTTATCTTATTCTGTTACTTTTTTAGAATGTTGTTCAGTCATTGTATCGAATACGTCATATTTTTGATATTTCAAAGCAAAGATCGAAATTTTTTAAGTTGTTTACTCAGAAAATTAGTAATCGACAGGAAATGTCTCTTTTTCATGGAAAAGTATATTTCCAGCCAAATAGTCGTGATTTTATCAATAAACGCCGATATTCACGAAAAACGACTTAAATTTTTGCATTTGTGATCAATTATGGAATTTCTTTTATTTAATTCTTAAATTAATCAAAAATGATGGAAACACGCAATTTTAAGTTAAAAATGCTTTTATTAGGCTCGAAAACGAATATTTCTTTTTAATTGCAAAAAATTGGGTGAAGAGATAGCATTTTTAATAATAGTTTCAATATCCGTCGTCAGATAGCAGCACCTCCCAAGGGCTAAAATTTTAGTCGTTATGATCCGTCAAGAGATGGCAGCACCGTCAAGTTACTCGTTTTCTCGTTGAAAAACACGATTTAGTACCAGGAGAATAGGAGCTCACAGGAGCTCACCTATTCGGTAGCGGGTGGACAGTGCTGCCATCTGTTGGTTACTTTGATGAACTAAAAGTATTACATTGCTTGGGAGGTGCTGCGATCAGACGCCAAATACAGGAACTACTACTTTGACGTCCTCCAACGGACCGATTCGTCAATTTATCTTATTCTGTCACTTTTTTAGAATGTTGTTCAGTCATTGTATCAAATACGTCTTATTTTGATATTTAAAAGCAAAGATCGAAATTTTTTAAGTTGTTTACTCAGAAAATTAGTAATCGACAGGAAATGTCTCTTTTTCATGGAAAAGTATATTTCCAGCCTAATAGTCGTGATTGTATCAATAAACGCCGATATTACCGAAAAACGACTAAGATTTGTGCCTTTGTGATCAAATTTGGAATTTCTTGTATTTAATTCTTAAATTAATCAAAAATGATAGAAACACGCAAATGCTTTTATTAGGCTCGAAAACGAATATTTCTTTTTAATTGCAAACAATTGGGTGAAGAGATAGCATTTGTAATAATAGTTTTAATAACAATCGTCAGATAGCAGCACCCCCCAAGGGCTAAAATTTTAGTCGTTATGATCCGTCAAGAGATGGCAGCACCGTCGAGTTACTCGTTTTCTCGCTGAAAAACACGATTTAGTATCAGGAGAGTAGGAGCTCACAGGAGCTCACCTATTCGGTAGCGGGTCGGACAATGCTGCCATCTGTTGGTTACTTTCATGAACTAAAAGTATTGCATTGCTTGGGAGGTGCTGCGATCTGACGTCAAATACAGAAACTACTACTTTAACGTCCTCTAACAGACCAATTCATGCCAAATACAGAAACTACTACTTTGACGTCCTATAACGGACCAATTAGTCAATTTATCTTATTCTGTTACTTTTTTAGAATGTTGTTCAGTCATTGTATCAAATACGTCATATTTTGATATTTAAAAGCAAAGATCGAATTTTTTTAAGTTGTTTACTCAGAAAATTAGTAATCGACAGGAAATGTCTCTTTTTCATGGAAAAGTATATTTCCAGCCAAATAGTCGTGATTTTATCAATAAACGCCGATATTCACGAAAAACTACTAAAATTTTTGCCTTTGTGATCAAATATGGAATTTCTTTTATTTAATTCTTAAATTAATCAAAAATGATAGAAACACGCAATTTAAAGTTAAAAATGCTTTTATTAGGCTCGAAAACGAATATTTCTTTTTAATTGCAAAAAATTGGGTGAAGAGATAGCATTTTTAATAATAGTTTCAATATCCGTCGTCAGATAGCAGCACCTCCCAAGGGCTAAAATTTTAGTCGTTATGATCCGTCAAGAGATGGCAGCACCGTCGAGTTACTCGTTTTCTCGCTGAAAAACACGATTGAGTACCAGGAGAGTAGGAGCTCACAGGAGTTCACCTATTCGTTAGCGGGTCGGACAGTGCTGCCATCTGTTGGTTACTTTCATGAACTAAAAGTATTACATTGATGGGAGGTGCTGCGATCAGACGCCAAATACAGGAACTACTACTTTGACGTCCTCTAACGGACCAATTCATCAATTTATCTTATTCTGTTACTTTTTTAGAATGTTGTTCAGTCATTGTATCAAATACGCCATATTTTGATATTTAAAAGCAAAGATCGAAATTTTTTAAGTTGTTTACTCAGAAAATTAGTAATCGATAGGAAATGTCTGTTTTTCATGGAAAAGGATATTTCCAGCCAAATAGTCGTGATTTTACCAATAAACGCCGATATTCAAGAAAAATGACTAAAATTTTTGCCTTTGTGATCAAATATGGAATTTCTTTTATTTAATTCTTACATTAATCAAAAATGATAGAAACACGAAATTT
This sequence comes from Arma custos, assembly GCA_037127475.1. Classification (NCBI taxonomy): domain Eukaryota; kingdom Metazoa; phylum Arthropoda; class Insecta; order Hemiptera; family Pentatomidae; genus Arma; species Arma custos. The sequence goes on from JBBAGI010000112.1 coordinate 313,305, forward strand.
TAAGTTCAAAAATGCTTTTATTAGGCTTGAAAACGAATATTTCTCTTTAATTGCTAAAAATTTGGTGAAGTGATAGAATTTGTAATAATAGTTTTAATATCCGTCGTCAGATAGCAGCACCTCCCAAGGGCTAAAATTTTAGTCGTTATGATCCGTCAAGAGATGGCAGCTCCGTCCAGTTACTCGTTTTCTCGCTGAAAAACACGATTTAGTACCCGGATAGTAGGAGCTCACAGGAGCTCACCTATTCGGTAGCGGGTCGGACAGTGCTGCCATCTGTTGGTTACTTTCATGAACTAAAAGTATTACATTGCTTGGGAGGTGCTGCGATCTGACGCCAAATACAGAAACTACTACTTTAACGTCCTCTAACGGACCAATTCGTCAATTTATCTTATTCTGTTACTTTTTTAGAATGTTGTTCAGTCATTGTATTAAATACGTTATATTTTGATATTTAAAAGCAAAGATCGAAATTTTTTAAGTTGTTTACTCAGAAAATTAGTAATCGACAGGAAATGTCCCTTTTTCATGGAAAAGTATATTTCCAGCCTAATAGTCGTTATTGTATCAATAATAAAATGCCGATATTCAAGACTTAAATTTTTGCATTTGTGATCAATTATGGAATTTCTTTTATTTAATTCATAAATTAATCAAAAATGATAGAAACACGCAATTTAAAGTTAAAAATACTTTTATTAGGCTCGAAAAAGAATATTTCTTTTTAATTGCAAAAAATTGGGTGAAGAGATAGCATTTGTAATAATAGTTTCAATATCCGTCGTCAGATAGCAGCACCTCCAAATGGCTAAAATTTTAGTCGTCATGATCCGTCAAGAGATGGCAGTACCGTCAAGTTACTCGTTTTCTCGTTGAAAAAAACGATTTAGTACCAGGAGAATAGGAGCTCACAGGAGATCACCTTGTCGGTAGCGGGTCGGACAGTGCTGCCATCTGTTGGTTACTTTCATGAACTAAAAGTATTACATTGCTTGGGAGGTGCTGCGATCTGACGCCAAATACAGAAACTACTACTTTGACGTCCTCTAACGGACCAATTCGTCAATTTATCTTATTCTGTTACTTTTTTAGAATGTTGTTCAGTTATTGTATCAAATACGTCATATTTTGATATTTAAAAGCAAAGATCGAAATTTTTTAAGTTGTTTACTCAGAAAATTAGTAATCGACAGGAAATGTCTCTTTTTCATGGAAAAGTATATTTCCAGCCTAATAGTCGTTATTGTATCAATAATAAAATGCCGATATTCACGAAAAACGACTTAAATTTTTGCCGGTATAATCAATTACGGAATTTCTTTTATTTAATTCTTACGTTATTCAAAAATTATAGAAACACGCTATTTTAAGTTAACAATGCATTTATTAGGCTCGAAAACGAATATTTATTTTTAATTGCAAAAAATTGGGTGAAGAGATAGCATTTGTAATAATAGTTCTAATATCCGTCGTCAGATAGCAGTACCTCCCAAGGGCTAAAATTCGAGTCGTTATGATCCGTCAAGAGATGGCAGCACCGTCGAGTTACTCGTTTTCTCGCTGAAAAACACGATTGAGTACAAGGAGAGTAGGAGCTCACAGGAGTTCACCTATTCGTTAGCGGGTCGGACAGTGCTGCCATCTGTTGGTTACTTTCATGAACTAAAAGTATTACATTGATGGGAGGTGCTGCGATCAGACGCCAAATACAGGAACTACTACTTTGACGTCCTCTAACGGACCAATTCGTCAATTTATCTTATTCTGTTACTTTTTTAGAATGTTGTTCAGTCATTGTATCAAATACGTCATATTTTGATATTTAAAAGCAAAGATCGAAATTTTTTAAGTTGTTTACTCAGAAAATTAGTAATCGATAGGAAATGTCTGTTTTTCATGGAAAAGGATATTTCCAGCCAAATAGTCGTGATTTTACCAATAAACGCCGATATTCAAGAAAAATGACTTAAATTTTTGCCTTTGTGATCAATTATGGAGTTTCTTTTATTTAATACTTAAATTAACCAAAAATGATAGACACACGCAATTTTAAGATAAAAATGCTTTTATTAGGCTTGAAAACAAATATTTCTTTTAATTGCAAACAATTGGGTAAAGAGATAGCTTTTGTAATAATAGTTTTAATATCCGTCGTCAGATAGCAGCACCTCCCAAGGGCTAAAATTTTAGTCGTTATGATCCGTCAAGAGATGGCAGCACCGTCGAGGTACTCGTTTTCTCGCTGAAAAACACGATTTAGTATCAGGAGAGTAGGAGCTCACAGGAGCTCACCAATTCGGTAGCGGGTCGGACAGTGCTGCCATCTGTTGGTTACTTTCATGAACTAAAAGTATTACATTGCTTGGGAGGTGCTGCGATCTGACGCCAAATACAGAAACTACTACTTTAACGTCCTCTAACAGACCAATTCGTGCCAAATACAGAAACTACTACTTTGACGTCCTCCAACGGACCAATTCGTCAATTTATCTTATTCTGTTACTTTTTTAGAATGTTGTTCAGTCATTGTATCAAATACTACATATTTTGATATTTAAAAGCAAAGATCGAAATTTTTTAAGTTGTTTACTCAGAAAATTAGTAATCGACAGGAAATGTCTCTTTTTCATGGAAAAGTATATTTCCAGCCTAATAGTCGTGATTGTATCAATAAACGCCGATATTCAAGAAAATCGACTTAAATATTTGCCTTTGTGATCAATTATGGAATTTCTTTTATTTAATTCTTAAATTAATCAAAAATGATAGGAACACGCAATTTCAAGTCAAAAATGCTTTTAATTGGCTTGAAAACGAATATTTCTTTATAGTTGCAAATAATTGGATGACGAAATAGCATTTGTAATAATAGTTTATATATCCGTCGTCAGATAGCAGCACCTCCCAAGAGCTAAAATTTTAGTCGATATGATCCGTCAAGAGATGGCAGCACCGTCGTGTTCCTCGTTTTCTCGCTGAAAAACACGATTTAGTACCAGGAGAATAGGAGCTCACAGGAGCTCACCTTGTCGGTAGCGGGTCGGACAGTGCTGCCATCTGTTGGTTACATTAATGAACTAAAAGTATTACATTGCTTGTAAGGTGTTGCGATCTGACGCCAAATACAGAAACTACTACTTTGACGTCCTCTAACGGACCAATTCGTCAATTTATCTTATTCTGTTACTTTTTTAGAATGTTGTTCAGTCATTGTATCAAATACGTCATATTATGATATTTAAAAGCAAAGATCGAAATTTTTTAAGTTGTTTACTCAGAAAATTAGTAATCGATAGGAAATGTCTGTTTTTCATGGAAAAGTATATTTCCAGCCAAATAGTCGTGATTTTATCAATAAACGCCGATATTCAAGAAAAACGACTTAAATTTTTGCCTTTGTGATCAATTATGGAGTTTCTTTTATTTAATACTTAAATTAACCAAAAATGATAGACACACGCAATTTTAAGATAAAAATGCTTTTATTAGGCTTGAAAACAAATATTTCTTTTTAATTGCAAACAATTGGGTAAAGAGATAGCATTTGTAATAATAGTTTTAATATCCGTCGTCAGATAGCAGCACCTCCCAAGGGCTAAAATTTTAGTCGTTATTATCCGTCAAGAGATGGCAGCACCGTCGAGTTACTCGTTTTCTCGCTGAAAAACACGATTTAGTATCAGGAGAGTAGGAGCTCACAGGAGCTCACCAATTCGGTAGCGGGTCGGACAGTGCTGCCATCTGTTGGTTACTTTCATGAACTAAAAGTATTACATTGCTTGGGAGGTGCTGCGATCTGACGCCAAATACAGAAACTACTACTTTGACGTCCTCTAACAGACCAATTCGTGCCAAATACTGAAACTACTACTTTGACGTCCTCCAACGGACCAATTAGTCAATTTATCTTATTCTGTTACTTTTTTAGAATGTTGTTCAGTCATTGTATCAAATACTACATATTTTGATATTTAAAAGCAAAGATCGAAATTTTTTAAGTTGTTTACTCAGAAAATTAGTAATCGACAGGAAATGTCTCTTTTTCATGGAAAAGTATATTTCCAGCCTAATAGTAGTGATTGTATCAATAAACGCTGATATTCACGAAAAACGATTAAAATTTTTGCCTTTGTGATCAATTATGCAATTTCTTTTATTTAATTCTTAAATTAATCAAAAATGATAGAAACACGCAAATGCTTTTATTAGGCTCGAAAACGAATATTTCTTTTTAATTGCAAACAATTGGGTGAAGAGATAGCATTTGTAATAATAGTTTTTATATCCGTCGTCAGATAGCAGCACCTCCCAAGGGCTAAAATTTTAGTCGCTATGATCCGTCAAGAGATGGCAGCACCGTCGAGTTACTCTTTTTCTCGCTGAAAAACACGATTTAGTATCAGGAGAGTAGGAGCTCACAGGAGCTCACCTTGTCGGTAGCGGGTCGGACAGTGCTGCCATCTGTTGGTTACATTAATGAACTAAAAGTATTACATTGCTTGTAAGGTGTTGCGATCTGACGCCAAATACAGAAACTACTACTTTGACGTCCTCTAACGGACCAATTCGTCAATTTATCTTATTCTGTTACTTTTTTAGAATGTTGTTCAGTCATTGTATCAAATACTACATATTTTGATATTTAAAAGCAAAGATCGACATTTTTTAAGTTGTTTACTCAGAAAATTAGTAATCGACAGGAAATGTCTCTTTTTCATGGAAAAGTATATTTCCAGCCTAATAGTAGTGATTGTATCAATAAACGCCGATATTCACGAAAAACGATTAAAATTTTTGCCTTTGTGATCAATTATGGAATTTCTTTTATTTAATTCTTAAATTAATCAAAATGATAGAAACACGCAAATGCTTTTATTATGCTCGAAAACGAATATTTCTTTTTAATTGCAAACAATTGGGTGAAGAAATAGCATTTGTAATAATAGTTTTTATATCCGTCGTCAGATAGCAGCACCTCCCAAGGGCTAAAATTTTAGTCGCTATGATCCGTCAAGAGATGGCAGCACCGTCGAGTTACTCTTTTTCTCGCTGAAAAACACGATTTAGTATCAGGAGAGTAGGAGCTCACAGGAGCTCACCTTGTCGGTAGCGGGTCGGACAGTGCTGCCATCTGTTGGTTACATTAATGAACTAAAAGTATTACATTGCTTGTAAGGTGTTGCGATCTGACGCCAAATACAGAAACTACTACTTTGACGTCCTCTAACGGACCAATTCGTCAATTTATCTTATTCTGTTACTTTTTTAGAATGTTGTTCAGTCATTGTATCAAATACGTCATATTATGATATTTAAAAGCAAAGATCGAAATTTTTTAAGTTGTTTACTCAGAAAATTAGTAATCGATAGGAAATGTCTGTTTTTCATGGAAAAGTATATTTCCAGCCAAATAGTCGTGATTTTATCAATAAACGCCGATATTCAAGAAAAACGACTTAAATTTTTGCCTTTGTGATCAATTATGGAGTTTCTTTTATTTAATACTTAAATTAACCAAAAATGATAGACACACGCAATTTTAAGATAAAAATGCTTTTATTAGGCTTGAAAACAAATATTTCTTTTTAATTGCAAACAATTGGGTAAAGAGATAGCATTTGTAATAATAGTTTTAATATCCGTCGTCAGATAGCAGCACCTCCCAAGGGCTAAAATTTTAGTCGTTATTATCCGTCAAGAGATGGCAGCACCGTCGAGTTACTCGTTTTCTCGCTGAAAAACACGATTTAGTATCAGGAGAGTAGGAGCTCACAGGAGCTCACCAATTCGGTAGCGGGTCGGACAGTGCTGCCATCTGTTGGTTACTTTCATGAACTAAAAGTATTACATTGCTTGGGAGGTGCTGCGATCTGACGCCAAATACAGAAACTACTACTTTGACGTCCTCTAACAGACCAATTCGTGCCAAATACTGAAACTACTACTTTGACGTCCTCCAACGGACCAATTCGTCAATTTATCTTATTCTGTTACTTTTTTAGAATGTTGTTCAGTCATTGTATCAAATACTACATATTTTGATATTTAAAAGCAAAGATCGAAATTTTTTAAGTTGTTTACTCAGAAAATTAGTAATCGACAGGAAATGTCTCTTTTTCATGGAAAAGTATATTTCCAGCCTAATAGTAGTGATTGTATCAATAAACGCTGATATTCACGAAAAACGATTAAAATTTTTGCCTTTGTGATCAATTATGCAATTTCTTTTATTTAATTCTTAAATTAATCAAAAATGATAGAAACACGCAAATGCTTTTATTAGGCTCGAAAACGAATATTTCTTTTTAATTGCAAACAATTGGGTGAAGAGATAGCATTTGTAATAATAGTTTTTATATCCGTCGTCAGATAGCAGCACCTCCCAAGGGCTAAAATTTTAGTCGCTATGATCCGTCAAGAGATGGCAGCACCGTCGAGTTACTCTTTTTCTCGCTGAAAAACACGATTTAGTATCAGGAGAGTAGGAGCTCACAGGAGCTCACCTTGTCGGTAGCGGGTCGGACAGTGCTGCCATCTGTTGGTTACATTAATGAACTAAAAGTATTACATTGCTTGTAAGGTGTTGCGATCTGACGCCAAATACAGAAACTACTACTTTGACGTCCTCTAACGGACCAATTCGTCAATTTATCTTATTCTGTTACTTTTTTAGAATGTTGTTCAGTCATTGTATCAAATACTACATATTTTGATATTTAAAAGCAAAGATCGACATTTTTTAAGTTGTTTACTCAGAAAATTAGTAATCGACAGGAAATGTCTCTTTTTCATGGAAAAGTATATTTCCAGCCTAATAGTCGTGATTGTATGAATAAACGCCGATATTCCCGAAAAACGACTTAAATTTTTGCCTTTGTGTTCAATTATGGAATTTCTTTTATTTAATTCTTAAATTAATCAAAAATGATAGAAACACGCAATTTTACGTTCAAAAAGGCTTTTTTTAGGCTTGAAAACGAATATTTCTTTTTAATTGCATAAAATTGGGTAAAGTGATAGCATTTGTAATAATAGTTTTAACATCCGTCGTCAGATAGCAGCACCTCCCAAGGGCTCAAATTTTAATCGTTATGAACCGTCAAGAGATGGCAGCACCGTCGAGTTACTCGTTTTCTCGCTGAAAAATACGATTTAGTATCAGGAGAGTAGGAGCTCACAGGAGCTCACCTATTCGGTAGCGGGTCGGACAGTCCTGCCATCTGTTGGTTACTTTCATGAACTAAAAGTATTACATTGCTTGGGAGGTGCTGCGATCTGACGCCAAATAGAGAACCTACTACTTTAACGTCCTCTAACGGACCAATTCGTCAATTTATCTTATTCTGTTACTTTTTTAGAATGTTGTTCAGTCATTGTATCAAATACGTCATATTTTGATATTTAAAAGCAAAGATCGAAATTTTTTAAGTTGTTTACTCAGAAAATTAGTAATCGACAGAAAATGTCTCTTTTTCATGGAAAAGTATATTTCCAGCCTAATAGTCGTGATTGTATGAATAAACGCCGATATTCCCGAAAAACGACTTAAATTTTTGCCTTTGTGTTCAATTATGGAATTTCTTTTATTTAATTCTTAAATTTATCAAAAATGATAGAAACACGCAATTTTAAGTTCAAAAAGGCTTTTTTTAGGCTTGAAAACGAATATTTCTTTTTAATTGCATAAAATTGGGTAAAGTGATAGCATTTGTAATAATAGTTTTAATATCCGTCGTCAGATAGCAGCACCTCCCAAGGGCTAAAATTTTAATCGTTATGAACCGTCAAGAGATGGCAGCACCGTCGAATTACTTGTTTTCTCGCTGAAAAATACGATTTAGTATCAGGAGAGTAGGAGCTCACAGGAGCTCACCTATTCGGTAGCGGGTCGGACAGTGCTGCCATCTGTTGGTTACATTAATGAACTAAAAGTATTACATTGCTTGTAAGGTGTTGCGATCTGACGCCAAATACAGAAACTACTACTTTGACGTCCTCTAACGGACCAATTCGTCAATTTATCTTATTCTGTTACTTTTTTAGAATGTTGTTCAGTCATTGTATCAAATACTACATATTTTGATATTTAAAAGCAAAGATCGACATTTTTTAAGTTGTTTACTCAGAAAATTAGTAATCGACAGGAAATGTCTCTTTTTCATGGAAAAGTATATTTCCAGCCTAATAGTCGTGATTGTATGAATAAACGCCGATATTCCCGAAAAACGACTTAAATTTTTGCCTTTGTGTTCAATTATGGAATTTCTTTTATTTAATTCTTAAATTAATCAAAAATGATAGAAACACGCAATTTTACGTTCAAAAAGGCTTTTTTTAGGCTTGAAAACGAATATTTCTTTTTAATTGCATAAAATTGGGTAAAGTGATAGCATTTGTAATAATAGTTTTAACATCCGTCGTCAGATAGCAGCACCTCCCAAGGGCTCAAATTTTAATCGTTATGAACCGTCAAGAGATGGCAGCACCGTCGAGTTACTCGTTTTCTCGCTGAAAAATACGATTTAGTATCAGGAGAGTAGGAGCTCACAGGAGCTCACCTATTCGGTAGCGGGTCGGACAGTCCTGCCATCTGTTGGTTACTTTCATGAACTAAAAGTATTACATTGCTTGGGAGGTGCTGCGATCTGACGCCAAATAGAGAACCTACTACTTTAACGTCCTCTAACGGACCAATTCGTCAATTTATCTTATTCTGTTACTTTTTTAGAATGTTGTTCAGTCATTGTATCAAATACGTCATATTTTGATATTTAAAAGCAAAGATCGAAATTTTTTAAGTTGTTTACTCAGAAAATTAGTAATCGACAGGAAATGTCTCTTTTTCATGGAAAAGTATATTTCCAGCCTAATAGTCGTGATTGTATGAATAAACGCCGATATTCCCGAAAAACGACTTAAATTTTTGCCTTTGTGTTCAATTATGGAATTTCTTTTATTTAATTCTTAAATTTATCAAAAATGATAGAAACACGCAATTTTAAGTTCAAAAAGGCTTTTTTTAGGCTTGAAAACGAATATTTCTTTTTAATTGCATAAAATTGGGTAAAGTGATAGCATTTGTAATAATAGTTTTAATATCCGTCGTCAGATAGCAGCACCTCCCAAGGGCTAAAATTTTAATCGTTATGAACCGTCAAGAGATGGCAGCACCGTCGAATTACTTGTTTTCTCGCTGAAAAATACGATTTAGTATCAGGAGAGTAGGAGCTCACAGGAGCTCACCTATTCGGTAGCGGGTCGGACAGTGCTGCCATCTGTTGGTTACTTTCATGAACTAAAAGTATTACATTGCTTGGGAGGTGCTGCGATCTGACGCCAAATAGAGAACCTACTACTTTAACGTCCTCTAACGGACCAATTCGTCAATTTATCTTATTCTGTTACTTTTTTAGAATGTTGTTCAGTCATTGTATCAAATACGTCATATTTTGATATTTAAAAGCAAAGATCGAAATTTTTTAAGTTGTTTACTCAGAAAATTAGTAATCGACAGGAAATGTCTCTTTTTCATGGAAAAGTATATTTCCAGCCTAATAGTCGTGATTGTATGAATAAACGCCGATATTCCCGAAAAACGACTTAAATTTTTGCCTTTGTGTTCAATTATGGAATTTCTTTTATTTAATTCTTAAATTTATCAAAAATGATAGAAACACGCAATTTTAAGTTCAAAAAGGCTTTTTTTAGGCTTGAAAACGAATATTTCTTTTTAATTGCATAAAATTGGGTAAAGTGATAGCATTTGTAATAATAGTTTTAATATCCGTCGTCAGATAGCAGCACCTCCCAAGGGCTAAAATTTTAATCGTTATGAACCGTCAAGAGATGGCAGCACCGTCGAATTACTTGTTTTCTCGCTGAAAAATACGATTTAGTATCAGGAGAGTAGGAGCTCACAGGAGCTCACCTATTCGGTAGCGGGTCGGACAGTGCTGCCATCTGTTGGTTACTTTCATGAACTAAAAGTATTACATTGCTTGGGAGGTGCTGCGATCTGACGCCAAATAGAGAACCTACTACTTTAACGTCCTCTAACGGACCAATTCGTCAATTTATCTTATTCTGTTACTTTTTTAGAATGTTGTTCAGTCATTGTATCAAATACGTCATATTTTGATATTTAAAAGCAAAGATCGAAATTTTTTAAGTTGTTTACTCAGAAAATTAGTAATCGACAGGAAATGTCTCTTTTTCATGGAAAAGTATATTTCCAGCCTAATAGTCGTGATTGTATGAATAAACGCCGATATTCCCGAAAAACGACTTAAATGTTTGCCTTTGAGTTCAATTATGGAATTTCTTTTATTTAATTCTTAAATTAATCAAAAATGATAGAAACACGCAATTTTAAGTTCAAAAAGGCTTTTTTTAGGCTTGAAAACGAATATTTCTTTTTAATTGCATAAAATTGGGTAAAGTGATAGCATTTGTAATAATAGTTTTAATATCCGTCGTCAGATAGCAGCACCTCCCAAGGGCTAAAATTTTAATCGTTATGAACCGTCAAGAGATGGCAGCACCGTCGAATTACTCGTTTTCTCGCTGAAAAATACGATTTAGTATCAGGAGAGTAGGAGCTCACAGGAGCTCACCTATTCGGTACCGGGTCGGACAGTGCTGCCAACTGTTGGTTACTTTCATGAACTAAAAATATTACATTGCTTGGGAGGTGCTGCGATCTGACGGCAAATACAGAAACTACTACTTTGACGTCCTCCAAATGGACCAATTCGTCAATTTATCTTATTCTGTTACTTTTTTAGAATGTTGTTCAGTCATTGTATCAAATACTACATATTTTGATATTTAAAAGCAAAGATCGAAATTTTTTAAGTTGTTTACACAGAAAATTAGTAATCGACAGGAAATGTCTCTTTTTCATGGAAAAGTATATTTCCAGCCTAATAGTAGTGATTGTATCAATAAACGCCGATATTCACAATAAAACGATTAAAATTTTTGCTTTTGTGATCAATTATGGAATTTCTTTTATTTAATTCTTAAATTAATCAAAAATGATAGAAACACGCAAATGCTTTTATTATGCTCGAAAACGAATATTTCTTTTTAATTGCAAACAATTGGGTGAAGAGATAGCATTTGTAATAATAGTTTTTATATCCGTCGTCAGATAGCAGCACCTCCCAAGGGCTAAAATTTTAGTCGTTATGATCCGTCAAGAGATGGCAGCACCGTCGAGTTACTCTTTTTCTCGCTGAAAAACACGATTTAGTATCAGGAGAGTAGGAGCTCACAGGAGCTCACCTTGTCGGTAGCGGGTCGGACAGTGCTGCCATCTGTTGGTTACATTAATGAACTAAAAGTATTACATTGCTTGTAAGGTGTTGCGATCTGACGCCAAATACAGAAACTACTACTTTGACGTCCTCTAAAGGACCAATTCGTCAATTTATCTTATTCTGTTACTTTTTTAGAATGTTGTTCAGTCATTGTATCAAATACTACATATTTTGATATTTAAAAGTAAAGATCGACATTTTTTAAGCTGTTTACTCAGAAAATTAGTAATCGACAGGAAATGTCTCTTTTTCATGGAAAAGTATATTTCCAGCCTAATAGTCGTGATTGTATGAATAAACGCCGATATTCCCGAAAAACGACTTAAATTTTTGCCTTTGTGTTCAATTATGGAATTTCTTTTATTTAATTCTTAAATTAATCAAAAATGATAGAAACACGCAATTTTAAGTTCAAAAAGGCTTTTTTTAGGCTTGAAAACGAATATTTCTTTTTAATTGCATAAAATTGGGTAAAGTGATAGCATTTGTAATAATAGTTTTAATATCCGTCGTCAGATAGCAGCACCTCCCAAGGGCTAAAATTTTAATCGTTATGAACCGTCAAGAGATGGCAGCACCGTCGAATTACTCGTTTTCTCGCTGAAAAATACGATTTAGTATCAGGAGAGTAGGAGCTCACAGGAGCTCACCTATTCGGTAGCGGGTCGGACAGTGCTGCCATCTGTTGGTTACTTTCATGAACTAAAAGTATTACATTGCTTGGGAGGTGCTGCGATCTGACGCCAAATAGAGAACCTACTACTTTAACGTCCTCTAACGGACCAATTCGTCAATTTATCTTATTCTGTTACTTTTTTAGAATGTTGTTCAGTCATTGTATCAAATACGTCATATTTTGATATTTAAAAGCAAAGATCGAAATTTTTTAAGTTGTTTACTCAGAAAATTAGTAATCGACAGGAAATGTCTCTTTTTCATGGAAAAGTATATTTCCAGCCTAATAGTCGTGATTGTATGAATAAACGCCGATATTCCCGAAAAACGACTTAAATTTTTGCCTTTGTGTTCAATTATGGAATTTTTTTTATTTAATTCTTAAATTAATCAAAAATGATAGAAACACGCAATTTTAAGTTCAAAAAGGCTTTTTTTAGGCTTGAAAACGAATATTTCTTTTTAATTGCATAAAATTGGGTAAAGTGATAGCATTTGTAATAATAGTTTTAATATCCGTCGTCAGATAGCAGCACCTCCCAAGGGCTAAAATTTTAATCGTTATGAACCGTCAAGAGATGGCAGCACCGTCGAATTACTCGTTTTCTCGCTGAAAAATACGATTTAGTATCAGGAGAGTAGGAGCTCACAGGAGCTCACCTATTCGGTACCGGGTCGGACAGTGCTGCCATCTGTTGGTTACTTTCATGAACTAAAAATATTACATTGCTTGGGAGGTGCTGCGATCTGACGGCAAATACAGAAACTACTACTTTGACGTCCTCCAAATGGACCAATTCGTCAATTTATCTTATTCTGTCACTTTTTTAGAATGTTGTTCAGTCATTGTATCAAATACGTCATATTTTGATATTTAAAAGCAAAGATCGAAATTTTTTAAGTTGTTTACTCAGAAAATTAGTAATCGACAGGAAATGTCTCTTTTTCATGGAAAAGTATATTTCCAGCCTAATAGTCGTGATTGTATCAATCAACGCCGATATTACCGAAAAACGACTAAACTTTTTGCCTTTGTGATCAATTATGGAATTTCTTTTATTTAATTCTTAAATTAATCAAAAATGATAGAAACACGCAAATGCTTTTATTACGCTCGAAAACGAATATTTCTTTTTAATTGCAAACAATTGGGTGAAGAGATAGCATTTGTAATAATAGTTTATTATTACACATCCCTTTAAAATAGACCTAGCATTACCCTTGTACTTAATATCGCAGAAAATCCTAATACCTAGAGTGGCTACTATTTTAGAATCAGATTTTGGAATGGAGCCGCTATTAATAGCAAAAATAGTGACCAGGCCTGACTATATTCTAAAAAATGAGGAATGCTACCGCTACCTCCCAACCCAAATCAAGAATAAGGGCCTATTCGACTTTACCCTAAGCATCAAACAATAAAATATGAAATCCTAGTGAAAAGATGGAGTATGAAATTAAAGCCTATATATGTTACCCAAATTAAAAAAAACAATCAGCACTATTCGTAATACTGACCATCTTAGATACAAGAGGAATACTAGACAAAGTCGGACAGAAGGAGGTAAATTCTGGCCAACCCAGACTAGTATTACCCTTGTATTTAAGATGACTGAAGATCGTAGGGTTACCACATCCCTTTGAAAATAAAAAAAATTGACCAAATATTATTCTTTTCCCATAGAAAATCCTTACACATACAATGAGTACTTGTGTAGAATCAGACTTTGGAATGGAGCTGCTACTAATAGCAAAAAGTGTGACCAGGCCTGACTATATTCTAAAAAATGAGAAATGTCACCGCTAACTCCCTACGCAAGTGAAGAATAAGGGCCAAATTCGACTTTACCCTAAGCATCAAAACATTGAATATGAAATCTTATTGAAAAGATGGAGCATCAAATAACAGCCTATATATGTTACCCAAATTAAAAAAAGTAAACAGCAATATTCCTAATACTGACCTTCTTAGATACAAGAGGAATACTAGACAATGTCAGACCGAAGGAGGTAAATTCTGGTCAACTGACACTAGTAATACACTTTTATTCAAGATGACTGAAACTCCTTGCGATAACACATCCCTACGCAAATACAAAGAAGTAGACCTAGTATTAACCTTGTACTTAATATCGCAGAAAATCCTAATACCTAGAGTGACAACTCTTTTAGAATCAGACTTTGGAATGGAGCCGCTACTAATAGCAAAAAGAGTGACCAGGCCTGACTATATTCTAAAAAATGCGGAATGCTACCGCTACCTACCTACGCATTCATAAAATATGAAATCCTAGTAAAATGATGGAACATGAAGTTAAAGACTATATATGTTATCCAAATTAAAAAAAGCAAAACGCACTATTCCTAATACTGACCTTCTTAGATACAAGAGGAATACTAGACAATGTCAGACCGAAGGAGGTAAATTCTAGTCAACTGACACTAGTAATACACTTTGATTCAAGATAACTGAAACTCCTTGCGATAACACATTCCTACGCAAATACAAAGAAGTAGACCTAGTATTACCCTTGTACTTAATATCGCAGAAAATCCTAATACCTAGAGTGACAACTCTTTTAGAATCAGACTTTGGAATGGAGCTGCTACTAATAGCAAAAAGAGTGACCAGGCCTGACTATATTCTAAAAAATGCGGAATGCTACCGCTACCTACCTACGCATTCATAAAATATGAAATCCTAGTAAAATGATGGAATATGAAATTTAAGCCTACATATGTTACCCAAATTAAAAAAAACAAACAGCACTATTCGAAATACTGACCATCTTAGATACAAGGGGAATACTAGACAGGGTCGGACAGAAGAAGGTAAATTCTGGCCAACTCAGACTAGTAGTACCCTTGTATTTAAGATGACTGAAAATACTAGGGTTAACACATTCCTACGCAAATACAAAGAAGTAGACCTAGTATTACCCTTGTACTTAATATCGCAGAAAATGCTAATACCTAGAGTGACTACTCTTTTAGAATCAGACTTTGGAATGGAGCCGCTACTAATAGCAAAAAGAGGGACCAGGTCTGAATATATTCTAAAAAATGAGGAATGCTACCGCTACCTACCTACGCATTCATAAAATATGAAATCCTAGTAAAATGATGGAATATGAAATTTAAGCCTACATATGTTACCCAAATTAAAAAAAACAAACAGCACTATTCGAAATACTGACCATCTTAGATGCAAGGGGAATACTAGACAAAGTCGGACAGAAGGAGGTAAATTCTGGCCAACTCAGACTTGTATTACCCTTGTATTTAAGATGACTGAAAATACTAGGGTTAATACATCCCTACGCAAATACAAAGAAGTAGACCTACTATTACCCCTGTACTTAATATCGCGGAAAATGCTAATACCTAGAGTGACTACTCTTTTAGAATCAGACTTTGGAATGGAGCCGCTACTAATAGCAAAAAGAGGGACCAGGCCTGAATATATTCTAAAAAATGAGGAATGCTACCGCTACCTACCTACGCAATTGAAGAATAAGGGCCTATTCCACTTTACCCTAAGCATCAAAACATAAAATATGAAATCCTAGTGAAAAGATGGAGTATGAAATTAAAGGCTATATACCATATGTTACCCAAATTAGAAAAAACAATCGGCACTATTCGTAATACTGACCATCTTAGATACAAGAGGAATACTAGACAAAGTCGGACAAAAGGAGGTAAATTCTGGCCAACTCAGACTAGTAGTACCCTTGTATTTAAGATGACTGAAAATACTAGGGTTAACACATCCCTACGCAAATACAATGTAGACCTAGTATTACAATTGTACTTAATATCGCAGAAAATGCTAATACCTAGAGTGACTACTCTTTTAGAATCAGACTTTGGAATGGAGCCGCTACTAATAGCAAAAAGAGGGACCAGGTCTGAATATATTCTAAAAAATGAGGAATGCTACCGCTACCTACCTACGCATTCATAAAATATGAAATCCTAGTAAAATGATGGAATATGAAATTTAAGCCTACATATGTTACCCAAATTAAAAAAAACAAACAGCACTATTCGAAATACTGACCATCTTAGATGCAAGGGGAATACTAGACAAAGTCGGACAGAAGGAGGTAAATTCTGGCCAACTCAGACTTGTATTACCCTTGTATTTAAGATGACTGAAAATACTAGGGTTAATACATCCCTACGCAAATACAAAGAAGTAGACCTACTATTACCCCTGTACTTAATATCGCGGAAAATGCTAATACCTAGAGTGACTACTCTTTTAGAATCAGACTTTGGAATGGAGCCGCTACTAATAGCAAAAAGAGGGACCAGGCCTGAATATATTCTAAAAAATGAGGAATGCTACCGCTACCTACCTACGCAATTGAAGAATAAGGGCCTATTCCACTTTACCCTAAGCATCAAAACATAAAATATGAAATCCTAGTGAAAAGATGGAGTATGAAATTAAAGGCTATATACCATATGTTACCCAAATTAGAAAAAACAATCGGCACTATTCGTAATACTGACCATCTTAGATACAAGAGGAATACTAGACAAAGTCGGACAAAAGGAGGTAAATTCTGGCCAACTCAGACTAGTAGTACCCTTGTATTTAAGATGACTGAAAATACTAGGGTTAACACATCCCTACGCAAATACAATGTAGACCTAGTATTACAATTGTACTTAATATCGCAAAAAATCCTAATATCTAAAGTGACTACTATTTTAGAATCAGACTTTGGAATGGAGCCGCTACTAATAGCAAAAAAATTGACCAGGCCTGACTATATTCTAAAAAATGAGGAATGCTACCGCTACCTACCTACGCAATTGAAGAATAAGGGCCTATTCGACTTTACCCTAAGCATCAATACATAAAATAT
This sequence comes from Arma custos, assembly GCA_037127475.1. Taxonomy (NCBI): domain Eukaryota; kingdom Metazoa; phylum Arthropoda; class Insecta; order Hemiptera; family Pentatomidae; genus Arma; species Arma custos. Next base: position 330,184 of record JBBAGI010000112.1, read on the forward strand.
GAAATCCTAGTGAAAAGATGGAGTATGAAATTAAAGCCTATATATGTTACCCAAATTAAAAAAAACAAACCGCACTATTCGTAATACTGACCATCTTAGATACAAGAGGAATACTAGACAAAGACGGACAGAAGGAGGTAAATTCTGGCCAACTGAGACTGGTATTGCCCTTGTATTGGGATCGTTTAAAATCCTAGGGTTGCAAAATACATACACAACCAAAAAAATAGGCCTAGTATTTAGTTACCATATCCCCCCGAAAATAAATAAAAAGACCTAGTATTGCCCTTGTACTTAATATCGTAGAAAATCCTAACACCTAGAATGACTACTATTTTAGAATCAGGCTACTGAATGCAGCAACTGGTAATGAAAAAAATAGTTACCAAGGCTGACTATATTCTAAAATTTCGGAAATAGTACCGCCACCTCCCTACGCAATTGAAGAATAAGGCCTATTCCACTTTACCCTAATCATTAAAACATAAAATATAAAAGCCTCGTGAAAAGATAGAGTATGAAATTACAGCCTATATATGTTACCCAAATTAAAAAAACAAACAGCTCTATTCGTATTACTGACCATCTCAGATACAAGAGGAATACTAGACAAAGTTGGACAGAATGAGAGGTAAATTCTGGCCAACTCAGACTAGTATTACCCTTGTATTTAAGATGATGGAAAATCCTACTACACCACATCCCTAAGGCAATAAAAAAAATAGACCTAGTATTACCCTTGTACTTAATATCGTAGAAAATCATAACGCCTAGAATGACTACTATTTTAGAATCAGACTTTGGAATGGAGCCGCTACAATTAGCAAAAAGAGTGACCAGGCCTGACTATATTCTAAAAAATGCGGGATGCTACCGCTACCTACCTACGCATTCCACTTTACCCTAAGCATCAAACCATAAAATATGAAATCCTTGTAAAATGATGGAATATGAAATTGAAGCCTATATATGTTACCCAAATTAAAAAAAACAAACAGCACTATTCGTAATACTGACCATCTTAGATACAAGAGGAATACTAGACAAAGTCGGACAGAAGGAGGTAAATTCTGGCCAACTCAGACTAGTAGTACCCTTGTATTTAAGATGACTGAAAATACTAGGGTTAACACATCCCTATGCAAATACAAAGAAGTAGACCTAGTATTACCCTTGTACTTAATATCGCGGAAAATGCTAATACCTAGAGTGACTACTCTTTTAGAATCAGACTTTGGAATGGAGCCGCTACTAATAGCAAAAAGAGGGACCAGGCCTGAATATATTCTAAAAAATGAGGAATGCTACCGCTACCTACCTACGCAATTGAAGAATAAGGGCCTATTCCACTTTACCCTAAGCATCAAACAATAAAATATGAAATCCTAGTGAAAAGATGGAGTATGATATTAAAGGCTATATATATTACCCAAATTAAAAAAAACAAACAGGACTATTTGTAATACTGACCATCTTAGATACAAGAGGAATACTAGACAAAGTCGGACAGAAGGAGGTAAATTCTGGCCAACCCAGACTAGTATTACGCTTGTATTTAAGTTGACTGAAAATCGTAGTGTTACCACATCCCTTTGAAAATAAAAAAAATAGACCAAATATTAACCTTTTCCCATAGAAAATCCTAACACCTACAATGAGTACTTGTGTAGAATCAGACTTTGGAATGGAGCTGCTACTAATAGCAAAAAGTGTGACCAGGCCTGACTATATTCTAAAAAATGAGAAATGTCACCGCTAACTCCCTACGCAAGTGAAGAATAAGGGCCAAATTCGACTTTACCCTAAGCATCAAAACATTGAATATGAAATCTTATTGAAAAGATGGAGCATCAAATAACAGCCTATATATGTTACCCAAATTAAAAAAAGTAAACAGCAATATTCCTAATACTGACCTTCTTAGATACAAGAGGAATACTAGACAATGTCAGACCGAAGGAGGTAAATTCTGGTCAACTGACACTAGTAATACACTTTTATTCAAGATGACTGAAAATACTAGGGTTAACACATCCCCATGCAAATACAAAGAAGTAGACCTAGTATTACCCTTGTACTTAATATCGCAAAAAATCCTAATACCTAGAGTGACTACTATTTTAGAATCAGACTTTGGAATGAAGCCGCTACTAATAGTAAAAAGAGGGACCAGGCCTGAATATATTCTAAAAAATGAGGAATGCTACCGCTACCTACCTACGCAATTGAAGAATAAGGGCCTATTCCACTTTACCCTAAGCATCAAACAATAAAATATGAAATCCTAGTGAAAAGATGGAGTATGAAATTAAAGGCTATATATGTTACCCAAATTAAAAAAAACAAACAGCACTATTCGTAATACTGACCATATTAGATACAAGAGGAATACTAGACAAAGTCGGACAGAAGGAGGTAAATTCTGGCCAACTCAGACTAGTAGTACCCTTGTATTTAAGATGACTGAAAATCCTAGGGTTAACTCTTCCCTTTGAAGATAAAAAAAATAGACCTAGTATTACCCCTGTACTTTATATCGCAGAAAATCCTTATACCTAGAATGACTACTAATTTAAAATAAGACTTTGGAATGGAGGCGCTACTAATAGCAAAAAGAGGGACCAGGCCTGAATATATTCTAAAAAATGAGGAATGCTACCGCTACCTACCTACGCAATTGAAGAATAAGGGCCTATTCCACTTTACCCTAAGCATCAAAACATAAAATATGAAATCCTAGTGAAAAGATGGAGTATGAAATTAAAGGCTATATATGTTACCCAAAGTAAAAAAAGCAAACAGCACTATTCGTAATACTGACCATCTTAGATACAAGAGGAATACTAGACAAAGTCGGACAGAAGGAGGTAAATTCTGGCCAACCCAGACTAGTATTACCCTTGTATTTAAGATGACTGAATTCGTAGGGTTACCACATCCCTTTGAAAATAAAAAAATAGACCAAATATTAACCTTTTCCCATAGAAAATCCTAACACCTATAATGAGTACATGTGTAGAATCAGACTTTGGAATGGAGCTGCTACTAATAGCAAAAAGTGTGACCAGGCCTGAATATATTCTAAAAAATGAGAATTGTCACCGCTAACTCCCTACGCAAGTGAAGAATAAGGTACTATTCGACTTTACCCTAAGCATCAAAACATTGAATATGAAATCTTATTGAAAAGATGGAGCATCAAATAACAGCCTATATATGTTACCCAAATTAAAAAAAGCAAACAACACTATTCCTAATACTGACCTTCTTAGATACAAGAGGAATACTAGACAAAGTCGGACAGAAGGAGGTAAATTCTGGCCAACCCAGACTAGTATTACCCTTGTATTTAAGATGACTGAAAATCGTAGGGTTACCACATCCCTTTGAAAATAAAAAAAATAGACCAAATATTAACCTTTTCCCATAGAAAATCCTAACACCTACAATGAGTACTTGTGTAGAATCAGACTTTGGAATGGAGCTGCTACTAATAGCAAAAAGTGTGACCAGGCCTGACTATATTCTAAAAAATGAGAAATGTCACCGCTAACTCCCTACGCAAGTGAAGAATAAGGGCCAAATTCGACTTTACCCTAAGCATCAAAACATTGAATATGAAATCTTATTGAAAAGATGGAGCATCAAATAACAGCCTATATATGTTACCCAAATTAAAAAAAGTAAACAGCAATATTCCTAATACTGACCTTCTTAGATACAAGAGGAATACTAGACAATGTCAGACCGAAGGAGGTAAATTCTGGTCAACTGACACTAGTAATACACTTTTATTCAAGATGACTGAAACTCCTTGCGATAACACATCCCTACGCAAATACAAAGAAGTAGACCTAGTATTAACCTTGTACTTAATATCGCAGAAAATCCTAATACCTAGAGTGACAACTCTTTTAGAATCAGACTTTGGAATGGAGCCGCTACTAATAGCAAAAAGAGTGACCAGGCCTGACTATATTCTAAAAAACGCGGAATGCTACCGCTACCTACCTACGCATTCATAAAATATGAAATCCTAGTAAAATGATGGAATATGAAATTTAAGCCTACATATGTTACCCAAATTAAAAAAAACAAACAGCACTATTCGAAATACTGACCATCTTAGATACAAGGGGAATACTAGAAAGGGTCGGACAGAAGGAGGAACATTCTGCCCAACTCAGACTTTTATTACCCTTGTATTTAAGATGACTGAAAATACTAGGGTTAATACATCCCTACGCAAATACAAAGAAGTAGACCTACTATTACCCTTGTACTTAATATCGCGGAAAATGCTAATACCTAGAGTGACTACTCTTTTAGAATCAGACTTTGGAATGGAGCCGCTACTAATAGCAAAAAGAGGGACCAGGCCTGAATATATTCTAAAAAATGAGGAATGCTACCGCTACCTACCTACGCAATTGAAGAATAAGGGCCTATTCCACTTTACCCTAAGCATCAAAACATAAAATATGAAATCCTAGTGAAAAGATGGAGTATGAAATTAAAGGCTATATATGTTACCCAAATTAGAAAAAACAATCAGCACTATTCGTAATACTGACCATCTTAGATACAAGAGGAATACTAGACAAAGTCGGACAAAAGGAGGTAAATTCTGGCCAACCCAGACTAGTATTACCCTTGTATTTAAGATGACTGAAAATCGTAGGGTTACCACATCCCTTTGAAAATACAAAGAAGAAGACCTAGTATTACCCTTGTACTTATTATCGCAGAATATCCTAATACCTAGAGTGACTACTATTTTAGAATCAGACTTTGGAATGGAGCCGCTACTGATAGCAAAAAGAGGGACCAGGCCTGAATATATTCTAAAAAATGAGAAATGCTACCGCTTCCTACCTACGCAATTGAAGAATAAGGGCCTATTCCACTTTACCCTAAGCATCAAAACATAAAATATGAAATCCTAGTGAAAAGATGGAGTATGAAATTAAAGACTGTATATGTTACCCAAATTAAAAAAAACAAACAGCACTATTCGTAATACTGACCATCTTAGATACAAGAGGAATACTAGACAAAGTCGGACAGAAGGAGGTAAATTCTGGCCAACTCAGACTAGTAGTACCCTTGTATTTAAGATGACTGAAAATACTAGGGTTAACACATCCCTACGCAAATACAATGTAGACCTAGTATTACAATTGTACTTAATATCGCAAAAAATCCTAATATCTAAAGTGACTACTATTTTAGAATCAGACTTTGGAATGGAGCCGCTACTAATAGCAAAAAAATTGACCAGGCCTGACTATATTCTAAAAAATGAGGAATGCTACCGCTACCTACCTACGCAATTGAAGAATAAGGGCCTATTCGACTTTACCCTAAGCATCAATACATAAAATATGAAATCCTAGTGAAAAGATGGAGCATCAAATAACAGCCTATATATGTTACCCAAATTAAAAAAAGCAAACAACACTATTCCTAATACTGACCTTCTTAGATACAAGAGGAATACTAGACAAAGTCGGACAGAAGGAGGTAAATTCTGGCCAACCCAGACTAGTATTACCCTTGTATTTAAGATGACTGAAAATCGTAGGGTTACCACATCCCTTTGAAAATAAAAAAAATAGACCAAATATTAACCTTTTCCCATAGAAAATCCTAACACCTACAATGAGTACTTGTGTAGAATCAGACTTTGGAATGGAGCTGCTACTAATAGCAAAAAGTGTGACCAGGCCTGACTATATTCTAAAAAATGAGAAATGTCACCGCTAACTCCCTACGCAAGTGAAGAATAAGGGCCAAATTCGACTTTACCCTAAGCATCAAAACATAAAATATGAAATCCTAGTGAAAAGATGGAGTATGAAATTAAAGGCTATATATGTTACCCAAATTAGAAAAAACAATCAGCACTATTCGTAATACTGACCATCTTAGATACAAGAGGAATACTAGACAAAGTCGGACAAAAGGAGGTAAATTCTGGCCAACCCAGACTAGTATTACCCTTGTATTTAAGATGACTGAAAATCGTAGGGTTACCACATCCCTTTGAAAATACAAAGAAGAAGACCTAGTATTACCCTTGTACTTATTATCGCAGAATATCCTAATACCTAGAGTGACTACTATTTTAGAATCAGACTTTGGAATGGAGCCGCTACTGATAGCAAAAAGAGGGACCAGGCCTGAATATATTCTAAAAAATGAGAAATGCTACCGCTTCCTACCTACGCAATTGAAGAATAAGGGCCTATTCCACTTTACCCTAAGCATCAAAACATAAAATATGAAATCCTAGTGAAAAGATGGAGTATGAAATTAAAGACTGTATATGTTACCCAAATTAAAAAAAACAAACAGCACTATTCGTAATACTGACCATCTTAGATACAAGAGGAATACTAGACAAAGTCGGACAGAAGGAGGTAAATTCTGGCCAACTCAGACTAGTAGTACCCTTGTATTTAAGATGACTGAAAATACTAGGGTTAACACATCCCTACGCAAATACAATGTAGACCTAGTATTACAATTGTACTTAATATCGCAAAAAATCCTAATATCTAAAGTGACTACTATTTTAGAATCAGACTTTGGAATGGAGCCGCTACTAATAGCAAAAAAATTGACCAGGCCTGACTATATTCTAAAAAATGAGGAATGCTACCGCTACCTACCTACGCAATTGAAGAATAAGGGCCTATTCGACTTTACCCTAAGCATCAATACATAAAATATGAAATCCTAGTGAAAAGATGGAGCATCAAATAACAGCCTATATATGTTACCCAAATTAAAAAAAGCAAACAACACTATTCCTAATACTGACCTTCTTAGATACAAGAGGAATACTAGACAAAGTCGGACAGAAGGAGGTAAATTCTGGCCAACCCAGACTAGTATTACCCTTGTATTTAAGATGACTGAAAATCGTAGGGTTACCACATCCCTTTGAAAATAAAAAAAATAGACCAAATATTAACCTTTTCCCATAGAAAATCCTAACACCTACAATGAGTACTTGTGTAGAATCAGACTTTGGAATGGAGCTGCTACTAATAGCAAAAAGTGTGACCAGGCCTGACTATATTCTAAAAAATGAGAAATGTCACCGCTAACTCCCTACGCAAGTGAAGAATAAGGGCCAAATTCGACTTTACCCTAAGCATCAAAACATTGAATATGAAATCTTATTGAAAAGATGGAGCATCAAATAACAGCCTATATATGTTACCCAAATTAAAAAAAGTAAACAGCAATATTCCTAATACTGACCTTCTTAGATACAAGAGGAATACTAGACAATGTCAGACCGAAGGAGGTAAATTCTGGTCAACTGACACTAGTAATACACTTTTATTCAAGATGACAGAAACTCCTTGCGATAACACATCCCTACGCAAATACAAAGAAGTAGACCTAGTATTAACCTTGTACTTAATATCGCAGAAAATCCTAATACCTAGAGTGACAACTCTTTTAGAATCAGACTTTGGAATGGAGCCGCTACTAATAGCAAAAAGAGTGACCAGGCCTGACTATATTCTAAAAAATGCGGAATGCTACCGCTACCTACCTACGCATTCATAAAATATGAAATCCTAGTAAAATGATGGAACATGAAGTTAAAGACTATATATGTTATCCAAATTAAAAAAAGCAAAACGCACTATTCCTAATACTGACCTTCTTAGATACAAGAGGAATACTAGACAATGTCAGACCGAAGGAGGTAAATTCTAGTCAACTGACACTAGTAATAAACTTTGATTCAAGATAACTGAAACTCCTTGCGATAACACATTCCTACGCAAATACAAAGAAGTAGACCTAGTATTACCCTTGTACTTAATATCGCAGAAAAACCTAATACCTAGAGTGACAACTCTTTTAGAATCAGACTTTGGAATGGAGCCGCTACTAATAGCAAAAAGAGTGACCAAGCCTGACTATATTCTAAAAAATGCGGAATGCTACCGCTACCTACCTACGCATTCATCAAATATGAAATCCTAGTAAAATGATGGAATATGAAATTTAAGCCTACATATGTTACCCAAATTAAAAAAAACAAACAGCACTATTCGAAATACTGACCATCTTAGATACAAGGGGAATACTAGACAGGGTGGGACAGAAGAAGGTAAATTCTGGCCAACTCAGACTTGTATTACCCTTGTATTTAAGATGACTGAAAATACTAGGGTTAATACATCCCTACGCAAATACAAAGAAGTAGACCTACTATTACCCCTGTACTTAATATCGCGGAAAATGCTAATACCTAGAGTGACTACTCTTTTAGAATCAGACTTTGGAATGGAGCCGCTACTAATAGCAAAAAGAGCGACCAGGCCTGAATATATTCTAAAAAATGAGGAATGCTACCGCTACCTAAATACGCAATTGAAGAATAAGGGCCTATTCCACTTTACCCTAAGCATCAAACCATAAAATATGAAATCCTAGTAAAATGATGGAATATGAAATAGAAGCCTATATATGTTACCCAAATTAAAAAAAACAAACAGCACTATTCGTAATACTGACCATCTTAGATACAAGAGGAATACTAGACAAAGTCGGACAGAAGGAGGTAAATTCTGGCCAACTCAGACTAGTAGTACCCTTGTATTTAAGATGACTGAAAATACTAGGGTTAACACATCCCTACGCAAATACAATGAAGTAGACCTAGTATTACCCTTGTACTTAATATCGCAGAAAATGCTAATACCTAGAGTGACTACTCTTTTAGAATCAGACTTTGGAATGGAGCCGCTACTAATAGCAAAAAGAGGGACCAGGTCTGAATATATTCTAAAAAATGAGGAATGCTACCGCTACCTACCTACGCATTCATAAAATATGAAATCCTAGTAAAATGATGGAATATGAAATTTAAGCCTACATATGTTACCCAAATTAAAAAAAACAAACAGCACTATTCGAAATACTGACCATCTTAGATGCAAGGGGAATACTAGACAAAGTCGGACAGAAGGAGGTAAATTCTGGCCAACTCAGACTTGTATTACCCTTGTATTTAAGATGACTGAAAATACTAGGGTTAATACATCCCTACGCAAATACAAAGAAGTAGACCTACTATTACCCTTGTACTTAATATCGCGGAAAATGCTAATACCTAGAGTGACTACTCTTTTAGAATCAGACTTTGGAATGGAGCCGCTACTAATAGCAAAAAGAGGGACCAGGCCTGACTATATTCTAAAAAATGAGGAATGCTACCGCTACCTACCTACGCAATTGAAGAATCAGGGCAGATTCCACTTTACCCTAAGCATCAAAACATAAAATATGAAATCCTAGTGAATAGATGGAGTATGAAATTAAAGGCTATATATGTTACCCAAATTAAAAAAAACAATCAGCACTATTCGTAATACTGACCATATTAGATACAAGAGGAATACTAGACAAAGTCGGACAGATGGAGGTAAATTCTGGCCAACTCAGACTAGTATTACCCTTGTATTTAAGATGACTGAAAATCCTAGGGTTAACTCTTCCCTTTGAAGATAAAAAAAATAGACCTAGTATTACCCTTGTACTTAATATCGCAGAAAATCCTAATACCTAGAGTGACAACTCTTTTAGAATCAGACTTTGGAATGGAGCCGCTACAATTAGCAAAAAGAGTGACCAGGCCTGACTATATTCTAAAAAATGCGGGATGCTACCGCTACCTACCTACGCATTCGACTTTACCCTTAGCATCAAACCATAAAATATGAAATCCTAGTAAAATGATGGAATATGAAATTCAAGCCTATATATGTTACCCAAATTAAAAAAAACAAACAGCACTATTCGTAATACTGACCATCTTAGATACAAGAGGAATACTAGACAAAGTCGGACAGAAGGAGGTAAATTCTGGCCAACTCAGACTAGTAGTACCCTTGTATTTAAGATGACTGAAAATACTAGGGTTAACACATCCCTTTGAAAATACAAAGAAGTAGACCTAGTATTAACCTTGTACTTAATATCGCAGAAAATCCTAATACCTAGAGTGACAACTCTTTTAGAATCAGACTTTGGAATGGAGCCGCTACTAATAGCAAAAAGAGTGACCAGGCCTGACTATATTCTAAAAAATGCGGAATGCTACCGCTACCTACCTACGCATTCATAAAATATGAAATCCTAGTAAAATGATGGAACATGAAGTTAAAGACTATATATGTTATCCAAATTAAAAAAAGCAAAACGCACTATTCCTAATACTGACCTTCTTAGATACAAGAGGAATACTAGACAATGTCAGACCGAAGGAGGTAAATTCTAGTCAACTGACACTAGTAATAAACTTTGATTCAAGATAACTGAAACTCCTTGCGATAACACATTCCTACGCAAATACAAAGAAGTAGACCTAGTATTACCCTTGTACTTAATATCGCAGAAAAACCTAATACCTAGAGTGACAACTCTTTTAGAATCAGACTTTGGAATGGAGCCGCTACTAATAGCAAAAAGAGTGACCAGGCCTGACTATATTCTAAAAAATGCGGAATGCTACCGCTACCTACCTACGCATTCATAAAATATGAAATCCTAGTAAAATGATGGAATATGAAATTTAAGCCTACATATGTTACCCAAATTAAAAAAAACAAACAGCACTATTCGAAATACTGACCATCTTAGATACAAGGGGAATACTAGACAGGGTGGGACAGAAGAAGGTAAATTCTGGCCAACTCAGACTTGTATTACCCTTGTATTTAAGATGACTGAAAATACTAGGGTTAATACATCCCTACGCAAATACAAAGAAGTAGACCTACTATTACCCCTGTACTTAATATCGCGGAAAATGCTAATACCTAGAGTGACTACTCTTTTAGAATCAGACTTTGGAATGGAGCCGCTACTAATAGCAAAAAGAGCGACCAGGCCTGAATATATTCTAAAAAATGAGGAATGCTACCGCTACCTACCTACGCAATTGAAGAATAAGGGCCTATTCCACTTTACCCTAAGCATCAAAACATAAAATATGAAATCCTAGTGAAAAGATGGAGTATGAAATTAAAGACTGTATATGTTACCCAAATTAAAAAAAACAAACAGCAATATTCGAAATACTGACCATCTTAGATACAAGGGGAATACTAGACCGGGTCGGACAGAAGGAGGTAAATTCTGGCCAACTCAGACTTTTATTACCCTTGTATTTAAGATGACTGAAAATACTAGGGTTAATACATCCCTACGCAAATACAAAGAAGAAGACCTAGTATTACCCTTGTACTTATTATCGCAGAATATCCTAATACCTAGAGTGACTACTATTTTAGAATCAGACTTTGGAATGGAGCCGCTACTAATAGCAAAAAGAGGGACCAGGCCTGAATATATTCTAAAAAATGAGGAATGCTACCGCTTCCTACCTACGCAATTGAAGAATAAGGGCCTATTCCACTTTACCCTAAGCATCAAAACATAAAATATGAAATCATAGTGAAAAGATGGAGTATGAAATTAAAGTCTGTATATGTTACCCAAATTAAAAAAAACAAACAGCACTATTCGTAATACTGACCATCTTAGATACAAGAGGAATACTAGACAAAGACGGACAGAAGGAGGTAAATTCTGGCCAACTGAGACTGGTATTGCCCTTGTATTGGGATCGTTTAAAATCCTAGGGTTGCAAAATACATACACAACCAAAAAAATAGGCCTAGTATTTAGTTACCATATCCCCCCGAAAATAAATAAAAAGACCTAGTATTACCCTTGTACTTAATATCGTAGAAAATCCTAACACCTAGAATGACTACTATTTTAGAATCAGGCTACTGAATGCAGCAACTGGTAATGAAAAAAATAGTTACCAAGGCTGACTATATTCTAAAATTTCGGAAATAGTACCGCCACCTCCCTACGCAATTGAAGAATAAGGCCTATTCCACTTTACCCTAATCATTAAAACATAAAATATAAAAGCCTCGTGAAAAGATAGAGTATGAAATTACAGCCTATATATGTTACCCAAATTAAAAAAACAAACAGCTCTATTCGTATTACTGACCATCTCAGATACAAGAGGAATACTAGACAAAGTTGGACAGAATGAGAGGTAAATTCTGGCCAACACAGACTAGTATTACCCTTGTATTTAAGATGATGGAAAATCCTACTACACCACATCCCTAAGGCAATAAAAAAAATAGACCTAGTATTACCCTTGTACTTAATATCGTAGAAAATCATAACACCTAGAATGACTACTATTTAAGAATCAGACTTTGGAATGGAGCCGCTACAATTAGCAAAAAGAGTGACCAGGCCTGACTATATTCTAAAAAATGCGGGATGCTACCGCTACCTACCTACGCAATCGACTTTACCCTAAGCATCAAACCATAAAATATGAAATCCTTGTAAAATGATGGAATATGAAATTGAAGCCTATATATGTTACCCAAATTAAAAAAAACAAACAGCACTATTCGTAATACTGACCATCTTAGATACAAGAGGAATACTAGACAAAGTCGGAACGAAGGAGGTAAATTCTGGCCAACTCAGACTAGTAGTACCCTTGTATTTAAGATGACTGAAAATACTAGGGTTAACACATCCCTACGCAAATACAAAGAAGTAGACCTAGTATTACCCTTGTACTTAATATCGCGGAAAATGCTAATACCTAGAGTGACTACTCTTTTAGAATCAGACTTTGGAATGGAGCCGCTACTAATAGCAAAAAGAGGGACCAGGCCTGAATATATTCTAAAAAATGAGGAATGCTACCGCTACCTACCTACGCAATTAAAATTAGGGCCTATTCCACTTTACCCTAAGCATCAAACAATAAAATATGAAATCCTAGTGAAAAGATGGAGTATGATATTAAAGGCTATATATATTACCCAAATTAAAAAAAACAAACAGCACTATTTGTAATACTGACCATCTTAGATACAAGAGGAATACTAGACAAAGTCGGACAGAAGGAGGTAAATTCTGGCCAACCCAGACTAGTATTACCCTTGTATTTAAGATGACTGAAAATCGTAGGGTTACCACATCCCTTTGAAAATAAAAAAAATAGACCAAATATTAACCTTTTCCCATAGAAAATCCTAACACCTACAATGAGTACTTGTGTAGAATCAGACTTTGGAATGGAGCTGCTACTAATAGCAAAAAGTGTGACCAGGCCTGACTATATTCTAAAAAATGAGAAATGTCACCGCTAACTCCCTACGCAAGTGAAGAATAAGGGCCTATTCCACTTTACCCTAAGCATCAAACAATAAAATATGAAATCCTAGTGAAAAGATGGAGTATGAAATTAAAGGCTATATATGTTACCCAAATTAAAAAAAACAAACAGCACTATTCGTAATACTGACCATATTAGATACAAGAGGAATACTAGACAAAGTCGGACAGAAGGAGGTAAATTCTGGCCAACTCAGACTAGTAGTACCCTTGTATTTAAGATGACTGAAAATCCTAGGGTTAACTCTTCCCTTTGAAGATAAAAAAAATAGACCTAGTATTACCCTTGTACTTAATATCGCAGAAAATGCTAATACCTAGAGTGACAACTCTTTTAGAATCAGACTTTGGAATGGAGCCGCTACAATTAGCAAAAAGAGTGACCAGGCCTGACTATATTCTAAAAAATGCGGGATGCTACCGCTACCTACCTACGCAATCGACTTTACCCTAAGCATCAAACCATAAAATATGAAATCCTTGTAAAATGATGGAATATGAAATTGAAGCCTATATATGTTACCCAAATTAAAAAAAACAAACAGCACTATTCGTAATACTGACCATCTTAGATACAAGAGGAATACTAGACAAAGTCGGAACGAAGGAGGTAAATTCTGGCCAACTCAGACTAGTAGTACCCTTGTATTTAAGATGACTGAAAATACTAGGGTTAACACATCCCTACGCAAATACAAAGAAGTAGACCTAGTATTACCCTTGTACTTAATATCGCGGAAAATGCTAATACCTAGAGTGACTACTCTTTTAGAATCAGACTTTGGAATGGAGCCGCTACTAATAGCAAAAAGAGGGACCAGGCCTGAATATATTCTAAAAAATGAGGAATGCTACCGCTACCTACCTACGCAATTAAAATTAGGGCCTATTCCACTTTACCCTAAGCATCAAACAATAAAATATGAAATCCTAGTGAAAAGATGGAGTATGATATTAAAGGCTATATATATTACCCAAATTAAAAAAAACAAACAGCACTATTTGTAATACTGACCATCTTAGATACAAGAGGAATACTAGACAAAGTCGGACAGAAGGAGGTAAATTCTGGCCAACCCAGACTAGTATTACCCTTGTATTTAAGATGACTGAAAATCGTAGGGTTACCACATCCCTTTGAAAATAAAAAAAATAGACCAAATATTAACCTTTTCCCATAGAAAATCCTAACACCTACAATGAGTACTTGTGTAGAATCAGACTTTGGAATGGAGCTGCTACTAATAGCAAAAAGTGTGACCAGGCCTGACTATATTCTAAAAAATGAGAAATGTCACCGCTAACTCCCTACGCAAGTGAAGAATAAGGGCCTATTCCACTTTACCCTAAGCATCAAACAATAAAATATGAAATCCTAGTGAAAAGATGGAGTATGAAATTAAAGGCTATATATGTTACCCAAATTAAAAAAAACAAACAGCACTATTCGTAATACTGACCATATTAGATACAAGAGGAATACTAGACAAAGTCGGACAAAAGGAGGTAAATTCTGGCCAACTCAGACTAGTAGTACCCTTGTATTTAAGATGACTGAAAATCCTAGGGTTAACTCTTCCCTTTGAAGATAAAAAAAATAGACCTAGTATTACCCCTGTACTTTATATCGCAGAAAATCCTTATACCTAGAATGACTACCAATTTAAAATAAGACTTTGGAATGGAGGCGCTAATAATAGCAAAAAGAGGGAACAGGCCTGAATATATTCTAAAAAATGAGGAATGCTACCGCTACCTACCTACGCAATTGAAGAATAAGGGCCTATTCCACTTTACCCTAAGCATCAAACAATAAAATATGAAATCCTAGTGAAAAGATGGAGTATGAAATTAAAGGCTATATATGTTACCCAAATTAAAAAAAACAAACAGCACTATTCGTAATACTGACCATATTAGATACAAGAGGAATACTAGACAAAGTCGGACAGAAGGAGGTAAATTCTGGCCAACTCAGACTAGTAGTACCCTTGTATTTAAGATGACTGAAAATCCTAGGGTTAACTCTTCCCTTTGAAGATAAAAAAAATAGACCTAGTATTACCCCTGTACTTTATATCGCAGAAAATCCTTATACCTAGAATGACTACTAATTTAAAATAAGACTTTGGAATGGAGGCGCTACTAATAGCAAAAAGAGAGACCAGGCCTGAATATATTCTAAAAAATGAGGAATGCTACCGCTACCTACCTACGCAATTGAAGAATAAGGGCCTATTCCACTTTACCCTAAGCATCAAAACATAAAATATGAAATCCTAGTGAAAAGATGGAGTATGAAATTAAAGGCTATATATGTTACCCAAAGTAAATAAAGCAAACAGCACTATTCGTAATACTGACCATCTTAGATACAAGAGGAATACTAGACAAAGTCGGACAGAAGGAGGTAAATTCTGGCCAACCCAGACTAGTATTACCCTTGTATTTAAGATGACTGAAAATCGTAGGGTTACCACATCCCTTTGAAAATAAAAAAATAGACCAAATATTAACCTTTTCCCATAGAAAATCCTAACACCTATAATGAGTACTTGTGTAGAATCAGACTTTGGAATGGAGCTGCTACTAATAGCAAAAAGTGTGACCAGGCCTGAATATATTCTAAAAAATGAGAATTGTCACCGCTAACTCCCTACGCAAGTGAAGAATAAGGTACTATTCGACTTTACCCTAAGCATCAAAACATTGAATATGAAATCTTATTGATAAGATGGAGCATCAAATAACAGCCTATATATGTTACCCAAATTAAAAAAAGCAAACAACACTATTCCTAATACTGACCTTCTTAGATACAAGAGGAATACTAGACAAAGTCGGACAGAAGGAGGTAAATTCTGGCCAACCCAGACTAGTATTACCCTTGTATTTAAGATGACTGAAAATCGTAGGGTTACCACATCCCTTTGAAAATAAAAAAAATAGACCAAATATTAACCTTTTCCCATAGAAAATCCTAACACCTACAATGAGTACTTGTGTAGAATCAGACTTTGGAATGGAGCTGCTACTAATAGCAAAAAGTGTGACCAGGCCTGACTATATTCTAAAAAATGAGAAATGTCACCGCTAACTCCCTACGCAAGTGAAGAATAAGGGCCAAATTCGACTTTACCCTAAGCATCAAAACATTGAATATGAAATCTTATTGAAAAGATGGAGCATCAAATAACAGCCTATATATGTTACCCAAATTAAAAAAAGTAAACAGCAATATTCCTAATACTGACCTTCTTAGATACAAGAGGAATACTAGACAATGTCAGACCGAAGGAGGTAAATTCTGGTCAACTGACACTAGTAATACACTTTTATTCAAGATGACAGAAACTCCTTGCGATAACACATCCCTACGCAAATACAAAGAAGTAGACCTAGTATTAACCTTGTACTTTATATCGCAGAAAATCCTAATACCTAGAGTGACAACTCTTTTAGAATCAGACTTTGGAATGGAGCCGCTACTAATAGCAAAAAGAGTGACCAGGCCTGACTATATTCTAAAAAATGCGGAATGCTACCGCTACCTACCTACGCATTCATAAAATATGAAATCCTAGTAAAATGATGGAATATGAAATTTAAGCCTACATATGTTACCCAAATTAAAAAAAACAAACAGCACTATTCGAAATACTGACCATCTTTGATACAAGGGGAATACTAGACCGGGTCGGACAGAAGGAGGTAAATTCTGGCCAACTCAGACTTTTATTACCCTTGTATTTAAGATGACTGAAAATACTAGGGTTAACACATCCCCACGCAAATACAAAGAAGTAGACCTAGTATTACCCTTGTACTTAATATCGCAAAAAATCCTAATACCTAGAGTGACTACTATTTTAGAATCAGACTTTGGAATGAAGCCGCTACTAATAGTAAAAAGAGGGACCAGGCCTGAATATATTCTAAAAAATGAGGAATGCTACCGCTACCTACCTACGCAATTGAAGAATAAGGGCCTATTCCACTTTACCC
This sequence comes from Arma custos, assembly GCA_037127475.1. Lineage (NCBI taxonomy): Eukaryota > Metazoa > Arthropoda > Insecta > Hemiptera > Pentatomidae > Arma > Arma custos. The sequence continues at coordinate 347,452 of JBBAGI010000112.1, forward strand.
TAAGCATCAAACAATAAAATATGAAATCCTAGTGAAAAGATGGAGTATGAAATTAAAGGCTATATATGTTACCCAAATTAAAAAAAACAAACAGCACTATTCGTAATACTGACCATATTAGATACAAGAGGAATACTAGACAAAGTCGGACAGAAGGAGGTAAATTCTGGCCAACTCAGACTAGTAGTACCCTTGTATTTAAGATGACTGAAAATACTAGGGTTAACTCTTCCCTTTGAAGATAAAAAAAATAGACCTAGTATTACCCCTGTACTTTATATCGCAGAAAATCCTTATACCTAGAATGACTACTAATTTAAAATAAGACTTTGGAATGGAGGCGCTACTAATAGCAAAAAGTGTGACCAGGCCTGACTATATTCTAAAAAATGAGGAATGCTACCGCTACCTACCTACGCAATTGAAGAATAAGGGCCTATTCCACTTTACCCTAAGCATCAAAACATAAAATATGAAATCCTAGTGAAAAGATGGAGTATGAAATTAAAGGCTATATATGTTACCCAAAGTAAATAAAGCAAACAGCACTATTTGTAATACTGACCATCTTAGATACAAGAGGAATACTAGACAAAGTCGGACAGAAGGAGGTAAATTCTGGCCAACCCAGACTAGTATTACCCTTGTATTTAAGATGACTGAAAATCGTAGGGTTACCACATCCCTTTGAAAATAAAAAAAATAGACCAAATATTAACCTTTTCCCATAGAAAATCCTAACACCTACAATGAGTACTTGTGTAGAATCAGACTTTGGAATGGAGCTGCTACTAATAGCAAAAAGTGTGACCAGACCTGACTATATTCTAAAAAATGAGAAATGTCACCGCTAACTCCCTACGCAAGTGAAGAATAAGGGCCTATTCCACTTTACCCTAAGCATCAAACAATAAAATATGAAATCCTAGTGAAAAGATGGAGTATGAAATTAAAGGCTATATATGTTACCCAAATTAAAAAAAACAAACAGCACTATTCGTAATACTGACCATATTAGATACAAGAGGAATACTAGACAAAGTCGGACAGAAGGAGGTAAATTCTGGCCAACTCAGACTAGTAGTACCCTTGTATTTAAGATGACTGAAAATCCTAGGGTTAACTCTTCCCTTTGAAGATAAAAAAAATAGACCTAGTATTACCCCTGTACTTTATATCGCAGAAAATCCTTATACCTAGAATGACTACCAATTTAAAATAAGACTTTGGAATGGAGGCGCTACTAATAGCAAAAAGAGGGACCAGGCCTGAATATATTCTAAAAAATGAGGAATGCTACCGCTACCTACCTACGCAATTGAAGAATAAGGGCCTATTCCACTTTACCCTAAGCATCAAACAATAAAATATGAAATCCTAGTGAAAAGATGGAGTATGAAATTAAAGGCTATATATGTTACCCAAATTAAAAAAAACAAACAGCACTATTCGTAATACTGACCATATTAGATACAAGAGGAATACTAGACAAAGTCGGACAGAAGGAGGTAAATTCTGGCCAACTCAGACTAGTAGTACCCTTGTATTTAAGATGACTGAAAATCCTAGGGTTAACTCTTCCCTTTGAAGATAAAAAAAATAGACCTAGTATTACCCCTGTACTTTATATCGCAGAAAATCCTTATACCTAGAATGACTACTAATTTAAAATAAGACTTTGGAATGGAGGCGCTACTAATAGCAAAAAGAGGGACCAGGCCTGAATATATTCTAAAAAATGAGGAATGCTACCGCTACCTACCTACGCAATTGAAGAATAAGGGCCTATTCCACTTTACCCTAAGCATCAAAACATAAAATATGAAATCCTAGTGAAAAGATGGAGTATGAAATTAAAGGCTATATATGTTACCCAAAGTAAATAAAGCAAACAGCACTATTCGTAATACTGACCATCTTAGATACAAGAGGAATACTAGACAAAGTCGGACAGAAGGAGGTAAATTCTGGCCAACCCAGACTAGTATTACCCTTGTATTTAAGATGACTGAAAATCGTAGGGTTACCACATCCCTTTGAAAATAAAAAAAAAGACCAAATATTAACCTTTTCCCATAGAAAATCCTAACACCTATAATGAGTACTTGTGTAGAATCAGACTTTGGAATGGAGCTGCTACTAATAGCAAAAAGTGTGACCAGGCCTGAATATATTCTAAAAAATGAGAATTGTCACCGCTAACTCCCTACGCAAGTGAAGAATAAGGTACTATTCGACTTTACCCTAAGCATCAAAACATTGAATATGAAATCTTATTGAAAAGATGGAGCATCAAATAACAGCCTATATATGTTACCCAAATTAAAAAAAGCAAACAACACTATTCCTAATACTGACCTTCTTAGATACAAGAGGAATACTAGCCAAAGTCGGACAGAAGGAGGTAAATTCTGGCCAACCCAGACTAGTATTACCCTTGTATTTAAGATGACTGAAAATCGTAGGGTTACCACATCCCTTTGAAAATAAAAAAAATAGACCAAATATTAACCTTTTCCCATAGAAAATCCTAACACCTACAATGAGTACTTGTGTAGAATCAGACTTTGGAATGGAGCTGCTACTAATAGCAAAAAGTGTGACCAGGCCTGACTATATTCTAAAAAATGAGAAATGTCACCGCTAACTCCCTACGCAAGTGAAGAATAAGGGAAAAATTCGACTTTACCCTAAGCATCAAAACATTGAATATGAAATCTTATTGAAAAGATGGAGCATCAAATAACAGCCTATATATGTTACCCAAATTAAAAAAAGTAAACAGCAATATTCCTAATACTGACCTTCTTAGATACAAGAGGAATACTAGACAATGTCAGACCGAAGGAGGTAAATTCTGGTCAACTGACACTAGTAATACACTTTTATTCAAGATGACAGAAACTCCTTGCGATAACACATCCCTACGCAAATACAAAGAAGTAGACCTAGTATTAACCTTGTACTTTATATCGCAGAAAATCCTAATACCTAGAGTGACAACTCTTTTAGAATCAGACTTTGGAATGGAGCCGCTACTAATAGCAAAAAGAGTGACCAGGCCTGACTATATTCTAAAAAATGCGGAATGCTACCGCTACCTACCTACGCATTCATAAAATATGAAATCCTAGTAAAATGATGGAATATGAAATTTAAGCCTACATATGTTACCCAAATTAAAAAAAACAAACAGCACTATTCGAAATACTGACCATCTTAGATACAAGGGGAATACTAGACCGGGTCGGACAAAAGGAGGTAAATTCTGGCCAACTCAGACTTTTATTACCCTTGTATTTAAGATGACTGAAAATACTAGGGTTAACACATCCCCACGCAAATACAAAGAAGTAGACCTAGTATTACCCTTGTACTTAATATCGCAAAAAATCCTAATACCTAGAGTGACTACTATTTTAGAATCAGACTTTGGAATGAAGCCGCTACTAATAGTAAAAAGAGAGACCAGGCCTGAATATATTCTAAAAAATGAGGAATGCTACCGCTACCTACCTACGCAATTGAAGAATAAGGGCCTATTCCACTTTACCCTAAGCATCAAACAATAAAATATGAAATCCTAGTGAAAAGATGGAGTATGAAATTAAAGGCTATATATGTTACCCAAATTAAAAAAAACAAACAGCACTATTCGTAATACTGACCATATTAGATACAAGAGGAATACTAGACAAAGTCGGACAGAAGGAGGTAAATTCTGGCCAACTCAGACTAGTAGTACCCTTGTATTTAAGATGACTGAAAATCCTAGGGTTAACTCTTCCCTTTGAAGATAAAAAAAATAGACCTAGTATTACCCCTGTACTTTATATCGCAGAAAATCCTTATACCTAGAATGACTACTAATTTAAAATAAGACTTTGGAATGGAGGCGCTACTAATAGCAAAAAGAGAGACCAGGCCTGAATATATTCTAAAAAATGAGGAATGCTACCGCTACCTACCTACGCAATTGAAGAATAAGGGCCTATTCCACTTTACCCTAAGCATCAAAACATAAAATATGAAATCCTAGTGAAAAGATGGAGTATGAAATTAAAGGCTATATATGTTACCCAAAGTAAATAAAGCAAACAGCACTATTCGTAATACTGACCATCTTAGATACAAGAGGAATACTAGACAAAGTCGGACAGAAGGAGGTAAATTCTGGCCAACCCAGACTAGTATTACCCTTGTATTTAAGATGACTGAAAATCGTAGGGTTACCACATCCCTTTGAAAATAAAAAAATAGACCAAATATTAACCTTTTCCCATAGAAAATCCTAACACCTATAATGAGTACTTGTGTAGAATCAGACTTTGGAATGGAGCTGCTACTAATAGCAAAAAGTGTGACCAGGCCTGAATATATTCTAAAAAATGAGAATTGTCACCGCTAACTCCCTATGCAAGTGAAGAATAAGGTACTATTCGACTTTACCCTAAGCATCAAAACATTGAATATGAAATCTTATTGAAAAGATGGAGCATCAAATAACAGCCTATATATGTTACCCAAATTAAAAAAAGCAAACAACACTATTCCTAATACTGACCTTCTTAGATACAAGAGGAATACTAGACAAAGTCGGACAGAAGGAGGTAAATTCTGGCCAACCCAGACTAGTATTACCCTTGTATTTAAGATGACTGAAAATCGTAGGGTTACCACATCCCTTTGAAAATAAAAAAAAAGACCAAATATTAACCTTTTCCCATAGAAAATCCTAACACCTATAATGAGTACTTGTGTAGAATCAGACTTTGGAATGGAGCTGCTACTAATAGCAAAAAGTGTGACCAGGCCTGAATATATTCTAAAAAATGAGAATTGTCACCGCTAACTCCCTACGCAAGTGAAGAATAAGGTACTATTCGACTTTACCCTAAGCATCAAAACATTGAATATGAAATCTTATTGAAAAGATGGAGCATCAAATAACAGCCTATATATGTTACCCAAATTAAAAAAAGCAAACAACACTATTCCTAATACTGACCTTCTTAGATACAAGAGGAATACTAGACAATGTCAGACCGAAGGAGGTAAATTCTGGTCAACTGACACTAGTAATACACTTTTATTCAAGATGACTGAAACTCCTTGCGATAACACATCCCTACGCAAATACAAAGAAGTAGACCTAGTATTAACCTTGTACTTAATATCGCAGAAAATCCTAATACCTAGAGTGACAACTCTTTTAGAATCAGACTTTGGAATGGAGCCGCTACTAATAGCAAAAAGAGTGACCAGGCCTGACTATATTCTAAAAAATGCGGAATGCTACCGCTACCTACCTACGCATTCATAAAATATGAAATCCTAGTAAAATGATGGAATATGAAATTTAAGCCTAAATATGTTACCCAAATTAAAAAAAACAAACAGCACTATTCGAAATACTGACCATCTTAGATACAAGGGGAATACTAGACCGGGTCGGACAGAAGGAGGTAAATTCTGGCCAACTCAGACTTTTATTACCCTTGTATTTAAGATGACTGAAAATACTAGGGTTAATACATCCCTACGCAAATACAAAGAAGTAGACCTACTATTACCCTTGTACTTAATATCGCAGAAAATGCTAATACCTAGAGTGACTACTCTTTTAGAATCAGACTTTGGAACGGAGCCGCTACTAATAGCAAAAAGAGGGACCAGGCCTGAATATATTCTAAAAAATGCGGAATGCTACCGCTACCTACCTACGCATTCATAAAATATGAAATCCTAGTAAAATGATGGAATATGAAATTTAAGCCTACATATGTTACCCAAATTAAAAAAAACAAACAGCACTATTCGAAATACTGACCATCTTAGATACAAGGGGAATACTAGACAGGGTCGGACAGAAGAAGGTAAATTCTGGCCAACTCAGACTTGTATTACCCTTGTATTTAAGATGACTGAAAATACTAGGGTTAATACATCCCTACGCAAATACAAAGAAGTAGACCTACTATTACCCCTGTGCTTACTATCGCGGAAAATGCTAATACCTAGAGTGACTACTCTTTTAGAATCAGACTTTGGAATGGAGCCGCTACTAATAGCAAAAAGAGCGACCAGGCCTGAATATATTCTAAAAAATGAGGAATGCTACCGCTACCTACCTACGCAATTGAAGAATAAGGGCCTATTCCACTTTCCCCTAAGCATCAAACCATAAAATATGAAATCCTAGTAAAATGATGGAATATGAAATTGAAGCCTATATATGTTACCCAAATTAAAAAAAACAAACAGCACTATTCATAATACTGACCATCTTAGATACAAGAGGAATACTAGACAAAGTCGGACAGAAGGAGGTAAATTCTGGCCAACTCAGACTAGTAGTACCCTTGTATTTAAGATGACTGAAAATACTAGGGTTAACACATCCCTACGCAAATACAAAGAAGTAGACCTAGTATTACCCTTGTACTTAATATCGCGGAAAATGCTAATACCTAGAGTGACTACTCTTTTAGAATCAGACTTTGGAACGGAGCCGCTACTAATAGCAAAAAGAGGGACCAGGCCTGAATATATTCTAAAAAATGAGGAATGCTACCGCTACCTACCTACGCAATTGAAGAATAAGGGCCTATTCCACTTTACCCTAAGCATCAAACCATAAAATATGAAATCCTAGTAAAATGATGGAATATGAAATTGAAGCCTATATATGTTACCCAAATTAAAAAAAACAAACAGCACTATTCGTAATACTGACCATCTTAGATACAAGAGGAATACTAGACAAAGTCGGACAGAAGGAGGTAAATTCTGGCCAACTCAGACTAGTAGTACCCTTGTATTTAAGATGACTGAAAATACTAGCGTTAACACATCCCTACGCAAATACAAAGAAGTAGACCTAGTATTACCCTTGTACTTAATATCGCAGAAAATCCTAATACCTAGAGTGACTACTCTTTTAGAATCAGACTTTGGAATGGAGCCGCTACTAATAGCAAAAAGAGCGACCAGGCCTGAATATATTCTAAAAAATGAGGAATGCTACCGCTACCTACCTACGCAATTGAAGAATAAGGGCCTATTCCACTTTCCCCTAAGCATCAAACCATAAAATATGAAATCCTAGTAAAATGATGGAATATGAAATTGAAGCCTATATATGTTACCCAAATTAAAAAAAACAAACAGCACTATTCGTAATACTGACCATCTTAGATACAAGAGGAATACTAGACAAAGTCGGAAAGAAGGAGGTAAATTCTGGCCAACTCAGACTAGTAGTACCCTTGTATTTAAGATGACTGAAAATACTAGGGTTAACACATCCCTACGCAAATACAAAGAAGTAGACCTAGTATTACCCTTGTACTTAATATCGCGGAAAATGCTAATACCTAGAGTGACTACTCTTTTAGAATCAGACTTTGGAATGGAGCCGCTACTAATAGCAAAAAGAGGGACCAGGCCTGAATATATTCTAAAAAATGAGGAATGCTACCGCTACCTACCTACGCAATTGAAGAATAAGGGCCTATTCCACTTTACCCTAAGCATCAAACCATAAAATATGAAATCCTAGTAAAATGATGGAATATGAAATTGAAGCCTATATATGTTACCCAAATTAAAAAAAACAAACAGCACTATTCGTAATACTGACCATCTTAGATACAAGAGGAATACTAGACAAAGTCGGACAGAAGGAGGTAAATTCTGGCCAACTCAGACTAGTAGTACCCTTGTATTTAAGATGACTGAAAATACTAGCGTTAACACATCCCTACGCAAATACAAAGAAGTAGACCTAGTATTACCCTTGTACTTAATATCGCGGAAAATGCTAATACCTAGAGTGACTACTCTTTTAGAATCAGACTTTGGAATGGAGCCACTACTAATAGCAAAAAGAGGGACCAGGCCTGAATATATTCTAAAAAATGAGGAATGCTACCGCTACCTACCTACGCATTCATAAAATATGAAATCCTAGTAAAATGATGGAATATGAAATTTAAGCCTACATATGTTACCCAAATTAAAAAAAACAAACAGCACTATTCGAAATACTGACCATCTTAGATGCAAGGGGAATGCTAGACAAAGTCGGACAGAAGGAGGTAAATTCTGGCCAACTCAGACTTGTATTACCCTTGTATTTAAGATGACTGAAAATACTAGGGATAACACATCCCTACACAAATACAAAGAAGTAGACCTAGTATTACCCTTGTACTTAATATCGCAGAAAATCCTAATACCTAGAGTGACTACTATTTTAGAATCAGACTTTGGAATGGAGTCGCTACTAATAGCAAAAAGAGTGACCAGGCCTGACTATATTCTAAAAAATGAGGAATGCTACCGCTACCTACCTACGCAATTGAAGAATCAGGGCAGATTCCACTTTACCCTAAGCATCAAAACATAAAATATGAAATCCTAGTGAATAGATGGAGTATGAAATTAAAGGCTATACATGTTACCCAAATTAAAAAAAACAATCAGCACTATTCGTAATACTGACCATATTAGATACAAGAGGAATACTAGACAAAGTCGGACAGATGGAGGTAAATTCTGGCCAACTCAGACTAGTATTACCCTTGTATTTAAGATGACTGAAAATCCTAGGGTTAACTCTTCCCTTTGAAGATAAAAAAAATAGACCTAGTAATACCCTTGTACTTAATATCGCAGAAAATCCTAATACCTAGAGTGACAACTCTTTTAGAATCAGACTTTGGAATGGAGCCGCTACAATTAGCAAAAAGAGTGACCAGGCCTGACTATATTCTAAAAAATGCGGGATGCTACCGCTTCCTATCTACGCATTCGACTTTACCCTTAGCATCAAACCATAAAATATGAAATCCTAGTAAAATGATGGAATATGAAATTCAAGCCTATATATGTTACCCAAATTAAAAAAAACAAACAGCACTATTCGTAATACTGACCATCTTAGATACAAGAGGAATACTAGACAAAGTCGGACAGAAGGAGGTAAATTCTGGCCAACTCAGACTAGTAGTACCCTTGTATTTAAGATGACTGAAAATACTAGGGTTAACACATCCCTACGCAAATACAAAGAAGTAGACCTAGTATTACCCTTGTACTTAATATCGCAAAAAATCCTAATACCTAGAGTGGCTACTATTTCAGAATCAGATTTTGGAATAGAGCCGCTATTATTAGCAAAAATAGTGACCAGGCCTGACTATATTCTAAAAAATGAGGAATGCTACCGCTACCTCCCAACCCAAATCAAGAATAAGGGCCTATTCGACTTTACCCTAAGCATCAAACAATAAAATATGAAATCCTAGTGAAAAGATGGAGTATGAAATTAAAGCCTATATATGTTACCCAAATTAAAAAAAACAAACAGCACTATTCGTAATACTGACCATATTAGATACAATAGGAATACTAGACAAATCCGGACAGAAGGAGGTAAATTCTGGCCAACTCAGACTAGTATTACCCTTGTATTTAAGATGACTGAAAATCCTAGGGTTAACTCTTCCCTCTGAAGATAAAAAAATAGACCTAGTATTACCCTTGTACTTAATATCGCAGAAAATCCTTATACCTAGAATGACTACTATTTTAGAATCAGATTTTGGAATGGAGCCGCTATTAATAGCAAAAATAGTGACCAGGCCTTAATATATTCTAAAAAATGAGGAATGCTACCGCTACCTACCTATGCAATTGAAGAATAAGGGCCTATTCCACTTTACCCTAAGCATCAAAACATAAAATATGAAATCCTAGTGAAAAGATGGAGTATGAAATTAAAGGCTATATATGTTACCCAAATTAAAAAAAGCAAACAGCACTATTCGTAATACTGACCATCTTAGATACAAAAGGAATACTAGACAATGTCGGACAGAAGGAGGTAAATTCTGGCCAACTCAGACTAGTATTACCCTTGTATTTAAGATGACAGAAAATCCTAGGGTTAACTTTTCCCTTTGAAGATAAAAAAAATAGACCTAGTATTACCCCTGTACTTAATATCGCAGAAAATCCTTATACCTAGAATGACTACCAATTTAAAATAAGACTTTGGAATGGAGGCGCTACTAATAGCAAAAAGAGGGACCAGGCCTGAATATATTCTAAAAAATGAGGAATGCTACCGCTACCTACCTACGCAATTGAAGAATAAGGGCCTATTCCACTTTACCCTAAGCATCAAACAATAAAATATGAAATCCTAGTGAAAAGATGGAGTATGAAATTAAAGGCTATATATGTTACCCAAATTAAAAAAAACAAACAGCACTATTCGTAATACTGACCATATTAGATACAAGAGGAATACTAGACAAAGTCGGACAGAAGGAGGTAAATTCTGGCCAACTCAGACTAGTAGTACCCTTGTATTTAAGATGACTGAAAATCCTAGGGTTAACTCTTCCCTTTGAAAATAAAAAAATAGACCAAATATTAACCTTTTCCCATAGAAAATCCTAACACCTACAAAGAGTACTTGTGTAGAATCAGACTTTGGAATGGAGCTTCTACTAATAGCAAAAAGTGTGACCAGGCCTGACTATATTCTAAAAAATGAGAAATGTCACCGCTAACACCCTACGCAAGTGAAGAATAAGGGCCTATTCGACTTTACCCTAAGCATCAAAACATTGAATATGAAATCTTATATAAAAGATGGATTATCAAATAACAGCCTATATATGTTACCCAAATTAAAAAAAGCAAACAACACTATTCCTAATACTGACCTTCTTAGATACAAAAGGAATACTAGACAATGTCAGACAGAAGGAGGTAAATTCTGGTCAACTTACACTAGTAATACACTTTTATTCAAGATACTGAAACTCCTTGTGATAACACATTCCTACGCAAATACAAAAAAGTAGACCTAGTATTACCCTTGTACTTAATATCGCAGAAAATCCTAATACCTAGAGTGACAACTCTTTTAGAATCAGACTTTGGAATGGAGCCGCTACTAATAGCAAAAAGAGTGACCAGGCCTGACTATATTCTAAAAAATGCGGAATGCTACCGCTACCTACCTACGCATTCATAAAATATGAAATCCTAGTAAAATGATGGAATATGAAATTTAAGCCTATATATGTTACCCAAATTAAAAAAAACAAACAGCACTATTCGTAATACTGACCATCTTAGATACAAGAGGAATACTAGACAAAGTCAGACAGAAGGAGGTAAATTCTGGCCAACTCAGACTAGTAGTACCCTTGTATTTAAGATGACTGAAAATACTAGGGTTAACACATCCCTACGCAAATACAAAGAAGTAGGCCTAGTATTACCCTTGTACTTAATATCGCAAAAAATCCTAATACCTAGAGTGGCTACTATTTTAGAATCAGATTTTGGAATGGAGCCGCTATTAATAGCATAAATAGTGACCAGGCCTGACTATATTCTAAAAAATGAGGAATGCTACCGCTACCTCCCAACCCAAATCAAGAATAAGGGCCTATTCGACTTTACCCTAAACATCAAACAATAAAATATGAAATCCTAGTGAAAAGATGGAGTATGAAATTAAAGCCTATATATGTTACCCAAATTAAAAAAAACAATTAGCACTATTCGTAATACTGACCATATTAGATACAAGAGGAATACTAGACAAAGTCGGACAGAAGGAGGTAAATTCTGGCCAACTCAGACTAGTATTACACTTGTATTTAAGATGACTGAAAATCCTAGGGTTAACTCTTCCCTTTGATGATAAAAAAAATAGAACTAGTATTACCCCTGTACTTAATATCGCAGAAAATCCTTATACCTAGAATGACTACTATTTTAAAATCAGACTTTGGAATGGAGCTGCTACTAATAGCAAAAAGTGTGACCACGCCATACTATATTCTAAAAAATGAGAAATGTCACCGCTAACTCCCTACGCAAGTGAAGAATAAGGGCCTATTCCACTTTACCCTAAGCATCAAAACATAAAATATGAAATCCTAGTGAAAAGATGGAGTATGAAATTAAAGCCTATATATGTTACCCAAATTAAAAAACAAACAATCAGCACTATTCGTAATACTGACCATATTAGATACAAGAGGTATACAAGACAAAGTCGGACAGAAGGAGGTAAATTCTGGCCAACTCAGACTAGTATTACCCTTGTATTTAAGATGACTGAAAATCCTAGGGTTAACTCTTCCCTTTGAAGATAAAAAAAATAGACCTAGTATTACCCTTGTACTTAATATCGCAGAAAATCCTAATACATAGAGTGACTACTCTTTTAGAATCAGACTTTGGAATAGAGCCGCTACTAATAGCAAAAAGAGGGACCAGGCCTGAATATATTCTAAAAAATGAGGAATGTCACCGCTAACTCCCTACGCAATTGAAGAATAAGGGCCTATTCCACTTTACCCTAAGCATCAAAACATAAAATATGAAATCCTAGTGAATAGATGGAGTATGAAATTAAAGGCTATATATGTTACCCAAATTAAAAAAAAACAATCAGCACTATTTGTAATACTGACCATCTTAGATACAAGAGAAATACTAGACAAAGTCGGACAGAAGGAGGTAAATTCTGGCCAACTCAGACTAGTATTACCCTTGTATTTAAGATGACTGAAAATCCTAGGGTTAACTCTTCCCTTTGAAGATAAAAAAAATAGACCTAGTATTACCCTTTTACTTAATATCGCAGAAAATCTTAATACCTAGAGTGACAACTCTTTGAGAATCAGACTTTGGAATGGAGCCGCTACAATTAGCAAAAAGAGTGACCAGGCCTGACTATATTCTAAAAAATGCGGGATGCTACCGCTACCTACCTACGCATTCGACTTTACCCTAAGCATCAAACCATAAAATATGAAATCCTAGTAAAATGATGGAATATGAAATTTAAGCCTATATATGTTACCCAAATTAAAAAAAACAAACAGCACTATTCGTAATACTGACCATCTTAGATACAAGAGTAATACTAGACAAAGTCGGACAGAAGGAGACAAATTCTGGCCAACTCAGACTAGTGGTACCCTTGTATTTAAGATGACTGAAAATACTAAGGTTAACACATCCCTAGGCAAATACAAAGAAGTAGACCTAATATTACCCTTGTACTTAATATCGCAAAAAATCCTAATACCTAGAGTGGCTACTATTTCAGAATCAGATTTTGGAATAGAGCCGCTATTATTAGCAAAAATAGTGACCAGGCCTGACTATATTCTAAAAAATGAGGAATGCTACCGCTACCTCCCAACCCAAATCAAGAATAAGGGCCTATTCGACTTTACCCTAAGCATCAAACAATAAAATATGAAATCCTAGTGAAAAGATGGAGTATGAAATTAAAGCCTATATATGTTACCCAAATTAAAAAAAACAATCAGCACTATTCGTAATACTGACCATCTTAGATACAAGAGGAATACTAGACACAGTCGGACAGAAGGAGGTAAATTCCGGCCAACCCAGACTAGTATTACCCTTGTATTTAAGATGACTGAAAATCCTAGGGTTAACTCTTCCCTTTGAAGATAAAAAAAATAGACCTAGTATTACCCTTGTACTTAATATCGCAGAAAATCCTAATACCTAGAGTGACTACTCTTTTAGAATCAGACTTTGGAATAGAGCCGCTAATAATAGCAAAAAGAGGGACCAGGCCTGAATATATTCTAAAAAATGAGGAATGCTACCGCTACCTACCTACGCAATTGAAGAATAAGGGCATATTCCACTTTACCCTAAGCATCAAAACATAAAATATGAAATCCTAGTGAAAAGATGGAGTATGAAATTAAAGGCTATATATGTTACCCAAATTAAAAAAAACAATCAGCACTATTCGTAATACTGACAATATTAGATACAATAGGAATACTAGACAAAGCCGGACAGAAGGAGGTAAATTCTGGCCAACTCAGACTAGTATTACCCTTGTATTTAAGATGACTGAAAATCCTAGGGTTAACTCTTCCCTTTGAAGATAAAAAAAATAGACCTAGTATTACCCTTGTACTTAATATCGCAGAAAATCCTTATACCTAGAATGACTACTATTTTAGAATCAGATTTTGGAATGGAGCCGCTATTAATAGCAAAAATAGTGACCAGGCCTTAATATATTCTAAAAAATGAGGAATGCTACCGCTACCTACCTATGCAATTGAAGAATAAGGGCCTATTCCACTTTACCCTAAGCATCAAAACATAAAATATGAAATCCTAGTGAAAAGATGGAGTATGAAATTAAAGGCTATATATGTTACCCAAATTAAAAAAAGCAAACAGCACTATTCGTAATACTGACCATCTTAGATACAAGAGGAATACTAGACAAAGTCGGACAGAAGGAGGTAAATTCTGGCCAACTCAGACTAGTGGTACCCTTGTATTTAAGATGACAGAAAATCCTAGGGTTAACTTTTCCCTTTGAAGATAAAAAAAATAGACCTAGTATTACCCCTGTACTTAATATCGCAGAAAATCCTTATACCTAGAATGACTACTATTTTAAAATCAGACTTTGGAATGGAGCCGCTACAATTAGCAAAAAGATTGACCAGGCCTGACTATATTCTAAAAAAATGAGGAATGGTGCCGCTACTTCCCTACGCAAATGAAGAATAAGGGCTTATTCGACTTTACACTAAGTATTAAAACATAAAATATGAAATCCTAGTGAGTAGTTGGAGTATGAAGTTAAAGACTATATATGCTATCCAAATTAAAAAAAGCAAACAGCACTATTCCCAATACTGACCATCTTAGATACAAGAGGAATACTAGACAAAGTCGGACAGAAGGAGGGAAATTCTGGCCAACTCAGACTAGTATTACCCTTGTATTTAAGATGACTGAAAATCCTAGGGTTAACTCTTCCCTTTGAAGATAAAAAAAATAGACCTAGTATTACCCTTTTACTTAATATCGCAGAAAATCCTAATACCTAGAGTGACAACTCTTTTAGAATCAGACTTTGGAATGGAGCCGCTACAATTAGCAAAAAGAGTGACCAGGCCTGACTATATTATAAAAAATGCGGGATGCTACCGCTACCTACCTACGCATTCGACTTTACCCTAAGCATCAAACCATAAAATATGAAATCCTAGTAAAATGATGGAATATGAAATTTAAGCCTATATATGTTACCCAAATTATAAAAAAAAAACAGCACTATTCGTAATACTGACCATCTTAGATACAAGAGTAATACTAGACAAAGTCGGACAGAAGGAGGTAAATTCTGGCCAACTCAGACTAGTGGTACCCTTGTATTTAAGATGACTGAAAATACTAAGATTAACACATCCCTAGGCAAATACAAAGAAGTAGACCTAATATTACCCTTGTACTTAATATCGCAAAAAATCCTAATACCTAGAGTGGCTACTATTTCAGAATCAGATTTTGGAATAGAGCCGCTATTATTAGCAAAAATAGTGACCAGGCCTGACTATATTCTAAAAAATGAGGAATGCTACCGCTACCTCCCAACCCAAATCAAGAATAAGGGCCTATTCGACTTTACCCTAAGCATCAAACAATAAAATATGAAATCCTAGTGAAAAGATGGAGTATGAAATTAAAGCCTATATATGTTACCCAAATTAAAAAAAACAAACAGCACTATTCGTAATACTGACCATATTAGATACAATAGGAATACTAGACAAAGCCGGACAGAAGGAGGTAAATTCTGGCCAACTCAGACTAGTATTACCCTTGTATTTAAGATGACTGAAAATCCTAGGGTTAACTCTTCCCTCTGAAGATAAAAAAAATAGACCTAGTATTACCCTTGTACTTAATATCGCAGAAAATCCTTATACCTAGAATGACTACTATTTTAGAATCAGATTTTGGAATGGAGCCGCTATTAATAGCAAAAATAGTGACCAGGCCTTAATATATTCTAAAAAATGAGGAATGCTACCGCTAACTACCTATGCAATTGAAGAATAAGGGCCTATTCCAATTTACCCTAAGCATCAAAACATAAAATATGAAATCCTAGTGAAAAGATGGAGTATGAAATTAAAGGCTATATATGTTACCCAAATTAAAAAAAGCAAACAGCACTATTCGTAATACTGACCATCTTAGATACAAGAGGAATACTAGACAAAGTCGGACAGAAGGAGGTAAATTCTGGCCAACTCAGACTAGTGTTACACTTGTATTTAAGATGACTGAAAATCCTAGGGTTAACTCTTCCCTTTGATGATAAAAAAAATAGAACTAGTATTACCCCTGTACTTAATATCGCAGAAAATCCTTATACCTAGAATGACTACTATTTTAAAATCAGACTTTGGAATGGAGCTGCTACTAATAGCAAAAAGTGTGACCACGCCATACTATATTCTAAAAAATGAGAAATGTCACCGCTAACTCCCTACGCAAGTGAAGAATAAGGGCCTATTCCACTTTACCCTAAGCATCAAAACATAAAATATGAAATCCTAGTGAAAAGATGGAGTATGAAATTAAAGCCTATATATGTTACCCAAATTAAAAAACAAACAATCAGCACTATTCGTAATACTGACCATATTAGATACAAGAGGTATACAAGACAAAGTCGGACAGAAGGAGGTAAATTCTGGCCAACTCAGACTAGTATTACCCTTGTATTTAAGATGACTGAAAATCCTAGGGTTAACTCTTCCCTTTGAAGATAAAAAAAATAGACCTAGTATTACCCTTGTACTTAATATCGCAGAAAATCCTAATACCTAGAGTGACTACTCTTTTAGAATCAGACTTTGGAATAGAGCTGCTACTAATAGCAAAAAGAGGGACCAGGCCTGAATATATTCTAAAAAATGAGGAATGTCACCGCTAACTCCCTACGCAATTGAAGAATAAGGGCCTATTCCACTTTACCCTAAGCATCAAAACATAAAATATGAAATCCTAGTGAATAGATGGAGTATGAAATTAAAGGCTATATATGTTACCCAAATTAAAAAAAAACAATCAGCACTATTTGTAATACTGACCATCTTAGATACAAGAGGAATACTAGACAAAGTCGGACAGAAGGAGGTAAATTCTGGCCAACTCAGACTAGTATTACCCTTGTATTTAAGATGACTGAAAATCCTAGGGTTAACTCTTCCCTTTGAAGATAAAAAAAATAGACCTAGTATTACCCTTTTACTTAATATCGCAGAAAATCCTAATACCTAGAGTGACAACTCTTTTAGAATCAGACTTTGGAATGGAGCCGCTACAATTAGCAAAAAGAGTGACCAGGCCTGACTATATTCTAAAAAATGCGGGATGCTACCGCTACCTACCTACGCATTCGACTTTACCCTAAGCATCAAACCATAAAATATGAAATCCTAGTAAAATGATGGAATATGAAATTTAAGCCTATATATGTTACCCAAATTAAAAAAAACAAACAGCACTATTCGTAATACTGACCATCTTAGATACAAGAGTAATACTAGACAAAGTCGGACAGAAGGAGGTAAATTCTGGCCAACTCAGACTAGTGGTACCCTTGTATTTAAGATGACTGAAAATACTAAGGTTAACACATCCCTACGCAAATACAAAGAAGTAGACCTAGTATTACCCTTGTACTTAATATCGCAAAAAATCCTAATACCTAGAGTGGCTACTATTTTAGAATCAGATTTTGGAATGGAGCCGCTATTAATAGCAAAAATAGTGACCAGGCCTCACTATATTCTAAAAAATGAGGAATGCTACCGCTACCTATCTACGCAATTGAAGAATAAGGGCCTATTCCACTTTACCCTAAGCATCAAAACATAAAATATGAAATCCTAGTGAATAGATGGAGTATGAAATTAAAGGCTATATATGTTACCCAAATTAAAAAAAACAATCAGCACTATTCGTAATACTGACCATATTAGATACAATAGGAATACTAGACAAAGTCGGACAGAAGGAGGTAAATTCTGGCCAACTCAGACTAGTATTACCCTTGTATTTAAGATGACTGAAAATCCTAGGGTTAACTCTTCCCTTTAAAGATAAAAAAAAAAGACCTAGTATTACCCTTGTACTTAATATCGCAGAAAATCCTTATACCTAGAATGACTACAATTTTAGAATCAGATTTTGGAATGGAGCCGCTATTAATAGCAAAAATAGTGACCAGGCCTTAATATATTCTAAAAAATGAGGAATGCTACCGCTACCTACTTATGCAATTGAAGAATAAGGGCCTATTCGACTTTACACTAAGTATTAAAACATAAAATATGAAATCCTAGTGAGTAGTTGGAGTATGAAGTTAAAGACTATATATGTTACCCAAATTAAAAAAAGCAAACAGCACTATTCGTAATACTGACCATCTTAGATACAAGAGGAATACTAGACAAAGTCGGACAGAAGGAGGTAAATTCTGGCCAACTCAGACTAGTATTACCCTTGTATTTAAGATGACAGAAAATCCTAGGGTTAACTTTTCCCTTTGAAGATAAAAAAAATAGACCTAGTATTACCCCTGTACTTAATATCGCAGAAAATCCTTATACCTAGAATGACTACTATTTTAAAATCAGACTTTGGAATGGAGCCGCTACAATTAGCAAAAAGATTGACCAGGCCTGACTATATTCTAAAAAAATGAGGAATGGTACCGCTACCTCCCTACGCAAATGAAGAATAAGGGCCTATTCGACTTTACACTAAGTATTAAAACATAAAATATGAAATCCTAGTGAGTAGTTGGAGTATGAAGTTAAAGACTATATATGTTATCCAAATTAAAAAAAGCAAACAGCACTATTCCCAATACTGACCTTCTTAGATACAAGAGGAATACTAGAAAATGTGAGACCGAAGGAGGTAAATTCTGGTCAACTGACACTAGTAATACACTTTTATTCAAGATGACTGAAACTCCTTGCGATAACACATCCCTACGCAAATACAAAGAAGTAGACCTAGTATTACCCTTGTACTTAATATCGCAGAAAATCCTTATACCTAGAATGACTACTATTTTAGAATCAGATTTTGGAATGAAGCCGCTATTAATAGCAAAAATAGTGACCAGGCCTTAATATATTCTAAAAAATGAGGAATGCTACCGCTACCTCCCAACCCAAATCAAGAATAAGGGCCTATTCGACTTTACCCTAAGCATCAAACAATAAAATATGAAATCCTAGTGAAAAGATGGAGTATGAAATTAAAGCCTAAAGATTGACCAGGCCTGACTATATTCTAAAAAAATGAGGAATGGTACCGCTACCTCCCTACGCAAATGAAGAATAAGGGCCTATTCGACTTTACACTAAGTATTAAAACATAAAATATGAAATCCTAGTGAGTAGTTGGAGTATGAAGTTAAAGACTATATATGTTATCCAAATTAAAAAAAGCAAACAGCACTATTCCCAATACTGACCTTCTTAGATACAAGAGGAATACTAGAAAATGTGAGACCGAAGGAGGTAAATTCTGGTCAACTGACACTAGTAATACACTTTTATTCAAGATGACTGAAACTCCTTGCGATAACACATCCCTACGCAAATACAAAGAAGTAGACCTAGTATTACCCTTGTACTTAATATCGCAGAAAATCCTAATACCTAGAGTGACAACTCTTTTAGAATCAGACTTTGGAATGGAGCCGCTACTAATAGCAAAAAGAGTGACCAGGCCTGACTATATTCTAAAAAATGCGGAATGCTACCGCTACCTATCTACGCAATTGAAGAATAAGGGCCTATTCCACTTTACCCTAAGCATCAAAACATAAAATATGAAATCCTAGTGAATAGATGGAGTATGAAATTAAAGGCTATATATGTTACCCAAATTAAAAAAAACAATCAGCACTATTCGTAATACTGACCATATTAGATACAATAGGAATACTAGACAAAGTCGGACAGAAGGAGGTAAATTCTGGCCAACTCAGACTAGTATTACCCTTGTATTTAAGATGACTGAAAATCCTAGGGTTAACTCTTCCCTTTGAAGATAAAAAAAAAAGACCTAGTATTACCCTTGTACTTAATATCGCAGAAAATCCTTATACCTAGAATGACTACAATTTTAGAATCAGATTTTGGAATGGAGCCGCTATTAATAGCAAAAATAGTGACCAGGCCTTAATATATTCTAAAAAATGAGGAATGCTACCGCTACCTACTTATGCAATTGAAGAATAAGGGCCTATTCGACTTTACACTAAGTATTAAAACATAAAATATGAAATCCTAGTGAGTAGTTGGAGTATGAAGTTAAAGACTATATATGTTACCCAAATTAAAAAAAGCAAACAGCACTATTCGTAATACTGACCATCTTAGATACAAGAGGAATACTAGACAAAGTCGGACAGAAGGAGGTAAATTCTGGCCAACTCAGACTAGTATTACCCTTGTATTTAAGATGACAGAAAATCCTAGGGTTAACTTTTCCCTTTGAAGATAAAAAAAATAGACCTAGTATTACCCCTGTACTTAATATCGCAGAAAATCCTTATACCTAGAATGACTACTATTTTAAAATCAGACTTTGGAATGGAGCCGCTACAATTAGCAAAAAGATTGACCAGGCCTGACTATATTCTAAAAAAATGAGGAATGGTACCGCTACCTCCCTACGCAAATGAAGAATAAGGGCCTATTCGACTTTACACTAAGTATTAAAACATAAAATATGAAATCCTAGTGAGTAGTTGGAGTATGAAGTTAAAGACTATATATGTTATCCAAATTAAAAAAAGCAAACAGCACTATTCCCAATACTGACCTTCTTAGATACAAGAGGAATACTAGAAAATGTGAGACCGAAGGAGGTAAATTCTGGTCAACTGACACTAGTAATACACTTTTATTCAAGATGACTGAAACTCCTTGCGATAACACATCCCTACGCAAATACAAAGAAGTAGACCTAGTATTACCCTTGTACTTAATATCGCAGAAAATCCTTATACCTAGAATGACTACTATTTTAGAATCAGATTTTGGAATGAAGCCGCTATTAATAGCAAAAATAGTGACCAGGCCTTAATATATTCTAAAAAATGAGGAATGCTACCGCTACCTCCCAACCCAAATCAAGAATAAGGGCCTATTCGACTTTACCCTAAGCATCAAACAATAAAATATGAAATCCTAGTGAAAAGATGGAGTATGAAATTAAAGCCTAAAGATTGACCAGGCCTGACTATATTCTAAAAAAATGAGGAATGGTACCGCTACCTCCCTACGCAAATGAAGAATAAGGGCCTATTCGACTTTACACTAAGTATTAAAACATAAAATATGAAATCCTAGTGAGTAGTTGGAGTATG